>CM076577.1:245330775-245463179 GCA_034641835.2 Pinus albicaulis | reverse complement strand
CATTATAATCAGAACTTTTACCTTTGCCTTTCCTCTGATTTTTTTTTGTGTTCTTCATATGCTTTGTTCTCTCCTGAAAATCATTAATTTTTGAGTCTTCATAACCTTCTTGATTTTTGTTGTTGTCATGGATATGCAGGATCATTTTATTACAGATCAGGTGATTACTAGACAGTGCCTTCAGGATCTCTGGCTGTAGAATGTCTGTCTGGCTGCAGAATGTCTAACTGGCTGCAGAATGTACCTGTAGAAGACTTGAAACATGAAATGGAATGGTTTGGAGCATGAATGGAATGTTGTATGGAATGAGTGAATATGGATAATAAAATATGGTGTAATGGAATATGAATGAAGTGAGTAATGGATCACATCTTATGAAATGGGGTGAAGTATGAGAAGTGGCCAGCAATTCATGATATGTATTATTCAATTGCAGAAAAACATCAAACTTTAAAAATCTGGAATGAAAATGAGGTGGACCATGGAGTGAAGTGAATGAAGTGTGGATGAATGAATGAAATGGAGTATGGATGGATGAAATGAGATGGACCATAAGTGAAATGAATCTGCACTTATGATTTTGTAATAACTACTTGCAGAAAGAACATATTTGAAAAGCTAGAGTGTCAAAAAGATTCTGATTTTCACTCCACATTTTTTGTATAAACATGCCAATCAGTGATTGGTTTTCATGTTTATACTTTATTATTATTTTTTTAAATTTTATTTTATTTTATTTTCAATATCTGACTTCAGAAAATTCACTTAAGTTGATGAAGAAGAAAAATTCTTCTTCATTAACTTCATATCACTGCTTTCCTGGAATTTCTTGACAAATTCTTCTCTTGAGAGTGGCTTATGATACAGCTTCAATCTATGACCATTCACAAGAAAAGTGACCTTCTCTTCATCTATTGTTCTGATTTTTATTGCTCCATTGTCAAAAATTCTTATAATTTCATATGGCCCAAGCCAATGTGTTTGGAATTTACCTTGAAAATCCTTGAACTTTGAATCAAACAAGAGAGCCCAGTCACCTTCCTTGAACTTCTTTTCCTTGATGTACTTGTCATGCCATCTAGTCCTTTGCTATTGGACTAGACTTGTTTTCTGAACTACATCTTGTCTGATCTCACCCAGTTCATTAATATGCTCCAATCTGTGCTTTTGTGCCTCTAATAGATCAAGTCCTAGCTGAACTGCCATTTTGAAAGTTTGAATCTGGAACTCTATGGGAAACAAAACTTGCTTTCCATAAACAAGTTCATAAGGAGTATGGCCTGTTGTGCTTCTCCATGTAGTTCTATAGGCTCACAAGGCTTCAGGAAGCCTATCTACCCAATCTCTTCTATGTAAATGCACAGTATTTGTTAGGAACCCTTCTATAACCTTATTAGTAGATTCCACTTGACCATTTGCTTGTGGATGATAGGGAGTAGATTTTCTGTGTCTGATTTTGTACCTCTCCATCATTTATTCCACTAGCCTTGATGTGAATTGAGCTCCTTGATCTGAAGGAGAAGGTTTTCCTACCCTTTGGCAACTGTCACACCTTTTGACATACTCTTTAACATCTTTAAACAAGGATGGCCAATAATATCCTAAATGAAGGATCTTATAGGCTGTCCTCTTATCAACAAAGTGTCCGCCACAAGGTTCATCATGAAATGCTTTGAGAATCTCAGGCATCTCATCTTCCCGAACACATCTCCTAATGATAAAATATGGACCTGTCTTATACAACTCATTAGCGACCCATGAATATTTTGCACTGTCATAAATGATTTTTCTTTTATCTCTTGCATTCATTATTGAAGGAAATTTTCCTGAAACTAAATAATTAGCAATGTCAGCAAACCAAGGAGTTTGGGTAGAAATTGCAAAAAGATATTCATCAGGAAATTGATCTTCAACTGGAGTGTCATCTTTGATGTTTTGGAGTCTAGATAGGAAATCAACTATTGTGTTTTGTTTTCCAGGTCTATCTAGAATGGTAATGTTGAATTCTTGTAAAAGCAATAACCATCTTATGACTCTGCCATTAGTAATTGATTTGTTCATTAAGTATCTAATTGCAGAATGATCTGTGTGAACAAAAGTTTCATAGCCTGTTATATAGTGTCTGAATTTGTTTATGGCATGAACAATAGCTAAAAACTCTTTTTCAGTTACAGTATAGTTTAACTCTGAAGGAGTCAAATTTTTACTGGTATAGTAGATGGCATAAGGAATCAGGTCTTTTTGTCCCAATACTGCTCCTAGAGCTGTATCTGAGGCATCTATTGAAATATGAAAAGGTAACTTCCAGTTAGGTCCCCTTAAAATAGGTGCTTCAGAAATTTTTGTTTTCAGGGTCTCAAAGGCTAACTGGAAATCAGAATTCCATTTGAAATCACAGTCTTTGGTAAGTAATTTGAATAGTGGAGATGCTATCTTGGTGAAGTTTTCTATAAATCTTCGATAATACCCTGTAAATCCAAGAAAACTCCTAACATCTTTTTGACAACTTGGAATAGATAAGTTAGAGATGACTTCAACTTTTGACTCATCAACTCTAATCTCATCCCCTGAAATGTGATGTCCTAAAACAATTCCTTCAGTAAACATCATAAAACACTTTTCATGACTTAGTGAAAGATTTGCTTCTTTACATCTCTTTAAGACTTTTTCCAAGTTTACTAAGGCTTCTTCAAATGTGTTTCCATAAACTGTGAAATCATCCATATATACCTCTACACAATCATGTATTAGATCTGAAAAAATTCCTAATACTGCCCTTTGAAATGTTGCAGGTGCATTGCATAATCCAAATGGCAATACTCGGTAAGCATAGGTACCCCAAGGACAGGTAAATGTGGTTTTGTCTTGGTCCTCAAGTGCTACTTGAATTTGATTATAACTACTAAACCCATCTAGAAATGAGAAGTACTTTTTTCCAGCTAAGGTATCTAACACCTGATCTATGAAAGGTAGGGGAAAATGATATTTAAGAGTAGCTTTGTTTAATTCTCGGTAGTCAATACATACCGTCCATTTACCATTTTTCTTTGGCACAATTACCAAAGGAGAAACACGCTGACTATCTGAAATAGGATAGATAAAGTTGACATTCAACAATTTCTGCAATTATTCTTTAACAATCTCCCTAAGATTTGGATTCATCCATCTTTGAGGTTGTCTGATTGGTTTACAATTTTCCTCTATGTAGATGTGATGAGTGCAAGTCTTGGGGTTTATCCCTTTCATATCAGTGTACTCCCATGCATATGCAGAAGAATGTCTCTGTAAAATTTTGACTAGCTCTTCTTGTTGAGATTTTTCTAGGTTCTTGTTTATGTTTAAAGTTTTGCCTGGAAATATCTCAATTGTAGAGCTGCCAAATTTATCCATGGAATAGAGAGACATCTTCCTTGATGACAAAAACTCAATGTTTGATTCTTCTTGAAATTGTTCATGTTTATGCTCCGAAGAGGATTCAAAGTTTTCTAAAGTATTCAGAATTTTACTATCTTCACTAATTTCTGAAATTGTGAAGAGAGGTTGTAAGTCTTCTTCATCCTCTATCCATTGAGTATCATCTAAATATGTAATTGTCCTTGCTGGAAAATACAAAGTGAATTTATTAGTTGAACTACCATCAGAGATGTACATATCACCGGATCTACAACTAATGAAAGCATCAGCTGTAGCTAACCAAGGTCTTCCTAATATAATTGGATGCCCTCCTAGATTATTCTTAGGAGTTAGGATCATGAAATCCACAGGGTACTCCCAAGAATCTAGGGACACTGGAATGTCTTCTAGTACCCCATCAGGTTTGATCACAGATCTGTCTGCTAATTGTAATAATGTGGGTGTAAAGAGAAGATTAGGAAGTTTCAGTTTATCCATGATTTGTCTACTCATGATATTGATTTCTGCTCCTAAATCAATGAGTGTGTTTTGGATCTCAATTACATTGATGTGAATTTTAACAATTGGATTTCCTGGGTCTAGATACTTTGGAAGAGCAATCTTACCCATCATGATATCTGCTATTTTTCCTGCCAGTTGAATTTTCTTTGTCTCTCTTATTCTTTTTCTTGTTTTCTTCATGCTCAACTCCTTTATTGTCTTTGCTAAAATTGGAATTTCCTTGATAGCTTGTAATAATGGAATCTTAATACAGACATTTCTTAGCTCATCTAGGAAATCATAATTGGGCACCATAATTTGTTTTTCTACACCTCTATCAATTTGTAATCTTTCTGGAAAGGGAGGTGTAGGAGTGGATGTTGATGGCTGCTCTAATACAGGAGTTGAAATTATTGGTTCTTTTTGTTTTGATTTTTCAATGTTTGGGTCTTGAAAAGATGTGTCTTCTTCAAGACTTTTATTTTCCCATAGATAATCTTCCTCAGAGTTATCTTGTTCTTGTATGATCACAGAAGGTTTCCTCTTTTCAAGTATTCTTCCAGACCTAAGTTGAACATCACTAAGGTCTAGAGGAGTAATTAAATAATTTGGAAACTGTTAGCCTTCTATCATGTATGTGTTCTGAGGATTTTTATTGTTGGGGTTTGGTATGGGTTGAGCAGGTAACTGATTTGATTTCTGAGGAAATGGTAAGGGGAGTGGTTGATTTTGATGTTGTGGATTTTGAGGATTCTGTTGAGGATTTTGTTGAGGATTTTGAGGGGAAAAATGTGGGTATGGTGGATATTGATAGTACTGGGAGTATCTTCCATAGGGATTTTATGCTCCTTGTGCCCAAGCTTGAGATTGATTTTGAAATTGGGGCCAAGGTTGCTGCCAAGAATTCCAGTTTGGTGGGGGTTGATTATACATTTGATCATGAAATCCTTGTGTTTGAGGTCCTTGCCAAGGCCTTCTAGAGACAAAATTGAGAGATTCTGTGGAACTTGTAGGAGTATCTTCTTGAAAGACAACTTTAAGACCAGGAAGTGAAGGACAACTCTTGGTCTCATGTTTTTCTGAACAAATTACACAGGTCTCTACAACTTTTTCATCCAAAGGGCATTCTCTCAAGGCATGCTTCTTTCTACATTTGGGACAAAAGATTGCTAAAGCATCAGATTCATCTTTTTGCTTGTTTTGTAACTTAAGGGTGTCTATTTGTTCACTAAGACTCCCTAAGATGTCAGATTTGAATTCATCAAGCATATGCCCAAATCTCTGCCCTACTTACTGTCCCAGAAGCAAACTTACTTACCCTTGCAAGAGCAGGGTCTCTTGGACCTTTTACAGTTTTAGATTTCCTTCTTGAAAGGTTGATACATAACTCAGATATTTTAGGTAATGTGAGCTGAGATATATCCCCTTTTCCCATCATGTTAAGGATATCCAACCATTCATCCCTAATTGTCTTCAACAAGAGAGCTTTTAAGGTGTCTTGGTCTAAGTTTTCCATTTTTTCTCTTTTGATGTTGTAATGAAATCTCTCCAACAAATCTTCCAGGTTTTCATCCTCTTTTTGTATAATCTTGAACACTTCCTCCTTATGATTGACTGGCATACAATAATCCAAATACCTTTCTAGAAATGCTTGTTTCATGTCTTCCCATGTCGTAATAGAACTGTTGATCAAACTCATAAACCACTTCAATGCTGCTCCTTTCAATGTTGAAGGAAATAGTTTAAGTTTTTTAGCATCTTGTAAGTAGTCATAAGTTCTACATAGGACTTCAAATTCAAATAGGAAGGTTTCAGGATCTTCAGTTTTAAGTCCATAGAAGTTTGGAAGGACAGAGGGTGAAATGTTTTTCATAGCTGTATTGGTTTCTTCATCTACTATAGGAAACCCAAAAGAGCTTCCCATTTCTCTTCTACCTCTTCCTCTACCTCCTTATCCTATACCTCTACCTCTACCCCCTCCAAATAATGTGTGTTCTCCATTAAATACTCCTCCTCCCCCTTCTTCTGCCATAGTTGATTCTTCTGTGGAAGTGGAAAAGTTTGTGTCTCTAGCAGGGGTCCTTGAATCTTCTTCTAAGACAGGTTCAGTGGATGAAGTGGAAGGTCTTTCTAATGTAATATCTGATCTTAAGTCTTCTGGAAGTCTAGGATCAGTAAAAAATTGAATGTGGGTCTGAGTTGGAGGTATGCTGGCTCTAGGTCTTGATGAAACAAGTGGTGTTCTAGGAATCAAACTTATGCTTCTGCTTCTTATGAATCTACCCCTTGAGTCTCTCTCTCTACGCATATCATTGTTTTTGGGAGTTAAGAAACAAGGCTACCTAGTTACACTTCCCCAGCAACGGTGCCAAAATGTTTGTGCTCAACCTAGTGTTCCTAAATTGAGTTCATTAATTGTCAACCAGGGTTGGTAAGCTGCTGAAGTGTGGTACACTATATGTGCCTAGGTATTTGTTTCTCACTACGTTGTGTTTAGTGTTTTCTGATGTTTTTGGTTTTATGGTTTTATGGTTTTATGTTTGAAAAGGGAAAGAACTAAATGTTGGTGAAAAGAAGCTATTGGTTATATTAAAGCAGAACAAGGCCTAAACTATGGATGGCAAACAACAAATGCAAATACTAAAACAGAACAAAGCCTAAACTATGGCTGGTAAACAACAAATGCAAAGCTTGATAATGACTTCATTGCAAGGAAATAAATCACAACATGAGCTTGAACTTATCCAATTCATTCATTAAAGATGTGTTGGAAGAGCTTGAGAAATGGACAAGTTAAGTGTGAATGAAGTTCTCCTAAATAAACAATCATCTTACAATGTTACAACATCTCATCCATGATTAAAGGTTCATTGGAACATATTTGGAAAATAACATCTATAGCACAATAATATTTTACTCTAAACTAACTTCTAATTCTGTTCTGCAACTCAATTTAACACCACTAGGCCTCACTCAAAAGTTACAGGTTTCTTTTTAGAATAGTCCTTGAGAAAAGGCTTATTTGTGAAATGGTAAAAAGGTTGCAAAATAATCCAGGCCTTAGACTGATACTAGCTTCTGTCCAGATGATTATGTATTAATATGAGGTTGGAACAAAAGAAGTTTTTGTAAATAATGAAGATCGTGGTATCTAAATTTAACAACTAATACAATTTAAATTGCAATGGATAACAACTAAATTGGAATGCTAATACAGTGAGCTAAGACTAAACTAGAATGCTACTAATCTACTTGAAGTACAGTGAACAGAGTTAAATTAAAATTCCATTATCAAACTTGAAATGTAGTGACAGAGCTGAACTAAATGAAATCATCCTCCGGAGTGTTATGACTAAACTAACATGCAACTAGTCTATTGGAATTCTACAGCCCATCTTGTGCAATGTGAATGATATTTTGGAAGAGTTTGTAAAAACAATTCTGGCTGTATTATTCAATGCAATTGAACATAAACATAAGATTTGAAAGCAATAAAATTAAAATCTAAGATACCACAGCTGTTTCTTATTCATTTTTAATGATGTTTTGGAAGAGTTTGTAGGAGTAAGACCGACTGTGACACTTAGTGTAAACAAGCATAAATCATAAAATTCGAAAGGAAATGCAACTAAAACCTACAACACCACAGCTATGCCTTATTCATCGTGATGATATTTTGGAAGAGTTTATAAGAGTAAGTCTAGCTGTGATGATCAATGTAAAGAAGCATGAAACATAAACTTCAGAAACGCGCTTAAGATAGAAATGAAAAACAAGACTAAAATACTTATCTAAACCGTATAAACAAGGCTGCTCAGGAGGCAGGGGCCCTCTACCACCGGAGTAGCATGCAAAATCTACTTCAAGATTGACTCAGTGCTTTCAATAAAGTGATACTTCTTGCATTAGAGAGAAATTACTTCAAAACAAAGTGTTTTCGTACTTTTGAAATCTAGCAGTCAAATACAAAATCTAACCTTGTCCCTCGGTTTCCCGAGCCATAGTTGTAACAAATTTACATAACTGTTTTGAGATAACCTAGGGATAATTGTATTTCCAAATAAAAACCAAACTAGGACTCTGATGGTGGTCACGTAATAGAATTAAGGACATCTAGACGGTCCTTGTCCTATTAGGAGTCTCTCTCCTAGTTCGAGTTCCCACGTACATAACCGCCTACAGAATTCCGTTCAAGCTTCATGGAGAGCAAAAAATGATGAGGGAATGATGTGGGATACGCCCATATGTGTTTTTCTCCAAAATGACACTTGGAACCTGCGTAGACATGAAGACAGCTGCAGAATCGGCAACTAGCTACAGAATGTCTGCATTCTGTAGCTAGATTTAGTTCAAAAAGTACTACAATGACAAAATCATAAAAACATAGCAAGTTAGTCATGATATTCATTCTTAAAGCAATTTTAACTAATTCTACTGATCATTTGAGCCTGTGATTAATAATGGACAAAGGAAATGGAGTGGAATGTGGTGGAAGAAAGAACATCTTTGGAGCTCAACAATAAGTTCCAGACTTGCATCATGAAAGGGAAATGTATACAAATATGTGTGGTCGTTTCTTCACTTCCTTTGCACAAAGAACACCAACCAAGCCCAATCTGATAACATTTTTTCATAACATCCTAGGTAGAGGCCTTTTTTCCATTAAACACCACATGAAGACTCGAGCCTTTGTTGGGAACTTGGACTTCCAAATTGGTCTCAACCACCATTTTAGTACCTCACTGGCTCTAGATGCATTTAGTATAATGTATCCAAGTTTTGGAGTGTATAATACAAATGGAGAGAAGCTCCATACTAGTTCGTCTTCCTTGTATGTCAATCTTATGTGACTAGCTGCTAGAGTGGTGAGGTACCCATTTCAAACTTCAATATACAATTCCAACTAGAACTCATTTGTAGAATTCCAACCTTGTCTCCATATGGTTGTGATATTTGAGTTATCAATATGCACAAATTTAGAGATGCCTCTATCTGAAAGGAATTCAATGAGTGGTTGAGGACAAATATGTCTCTCACCACATCCAAGCAAGGATCGGTTCCAATTATGATCCAGGCGGAAAATAATTACCACAATTAATAAATATTTTTCTATCAATGGATCTTAAAACCATGAATAATTCATGATAATAAACAAAATAAATAATAATATTAATGAAAATATAATCGACACGATGAATTTAACTTTACCATTGTAATTATGATACTCACCCATGGTATTCACCCATGGATTTTGTAAACCATGGTATTTACCCATGGTATCATAATTTATTATATTTACCAATGGTGTCGTAATTTATTATATTTGTCCATGGTATTCACCCATGAATTTTGTAAACCATGGTATTTACCCATGGTATTTTAAATGTAACAGAAAGCATGACTCTGGGTGAAAGATACCTGTTAAAAGTATAAATACCAAACTTCATCGCGGATTAAATTATTCTTTTTCTCATAATGTAGTCTCATGTTGTATTACCCATTTCATTAAATATTTGAGTTAATCTTGTGTTATTTTTATTTCTCTTCGGCATTGATTTCTTATCATAATGTTTTTATACAATACCTCTTTTACGCATCAAGCCATATTCTAAGTTCTTTTTATACTATTGTTCTACAATATTTCTCTTAAGAATTGTGGCATGTTCCTTTGTCATTCATGAAGTTTCCTTTATTAAAAAACTTGGATCACAATGACATTAATGCATTAGATATCATGGGAACTTTTTAGCTTAGCGCGCCTAGCCCAGAGTAGTACCGGGATCGGTGACTTCTTGGGAATTTTATTTTTTTATTCTATGTCAATATTTAAGTCTCATTCCTCCAATGATATGGATCAATGGTATCAGAGTGGGGTTTCTCTTGTCTAATTTTTTGCACATGTCCCCAACAAGGTCACGGTACAAGCAACTCAGAATCGAACTATTGCAACCTTTGCAAGACAGTCCTACCGACCCTGACAACCTCAAATGGAGAACGAAAATAAAAATGAAAGAGCATGAGATCTTGCCAAACTGTTGCTCAAAGAAGCACTTACATGACAAAGGAATGAGATGATGGAATCCTTTACAACGTCTCATTGGATGGTGAAAATTTACAAAGACAAGCCACCAAATATCTATCATGTGGATCGACAAGAAAACTATCTAAGGACGGTTATGGGTTAACCACAAAAAGCACTTGCCACCGAAGTCCATTTGGTAGGCTGCACATTGTCAACATCACAATTGGCCCAAAAGCATTATATGTATCTCTATCCTCGGACCTTTGTTCATCACAGTTATAGGTCAACCACACAAAACCCTTGCCACCGAAGCCCATTTTCTAGGAAGTACTCTAACAACCCAGATTCATGTAATAAAGGTTAATAAAGGAAAAATAAGGCCAAGGTCTTAGGACACTTATTCCAAGGTGAATGTTGGGCAAACACTATAATGGGCATCACTATTGGTTTATTAATAGCTATGGAAATTGGCAAAGGAAAAGAGACATTAATTGGCATTTATTTATGAGAAATAAAGGAAAATAGGAGAAAAGGAAGTTGAAGAGACACATATTTGCATGCTAATGAAATTAGAGGAAAATGAAGAAAATAGGGACATCGATAATAAAAATGCTTCAGAGAAACAATTCACAACTTTTGTTAGTTAAGATTTTGGTTGGTTTAGCTTTTGTCAGTCGAGTTTTTGCTGGTTTAGCTTTGGTTAGTGTTTTTATTGGAATTAATTTCAGAGAGACAGAGAGCTCAAGAGGAGAAAGCAAGCACACAAGAAAATGAGGGAAAAAGGAAATCCAAGGACAAGTAATTAAATCAAAGGAAAGAGAGGGAAGGTTGGATCAGTAGCTTCAACCATAATATTTTGCAGGTAACAGGTTTCATGTGTGATTTCCTAGCTGAGTTGTGAATGCATGGTACATAAATTTGTTTATTTTGTTCATTTCCTGAAATTTGCATAGGTTTCGCCGGGCTTGGAAGTGGTTTCAACCTTTCATTTCCATTTCCTTGATAGCCATGGTGTGATGGGATTCATTTCTTTGTTGAAATTTGGATTTCCTGAAGGTTTTGGAACCAGATGAGGTGGTCTTAAGAAAATTACCAAGGGTTGGGGGTGGAAATAGTTTTCTCAGAGAAGCCCTTGATGGGTGGGTGGAGACAAACAAATTCCTTAAGTTATGGTGAAAAAATTCTGAGGCATCCAAGCTTGGTTTAGTTTTGTGATCTCAAGTCCAATTTAGGTGAGATAATGGTAATTTGAGGGTGGAGGTGGTTTAACCATTGGATTCCCTTGTTTTTTTATGTCTTGGTTTATTCCATGATATTCCACATTCATGCTTGGAATATGGAACGGGGATGATTGGCTAAAATAAATATTTGGTTCAACCCAATCTATGGTCGAGTGGTATGTGGAAGTCCCTGACTTGGTTGGATTTTTCATAAGTTAATAAGAGCTATTTTCCTATTGTGATTCATGAGTACTTGTACTTGTTATTATGATGATTTTATGGTTGTTTTTTCATGGTTAATATTCTGGTTATAAGCACGATTTATGATGTGCGCTAGCTATGGCTCTTGTTATGCTTTGATAAGTTATTGAATGGTTGATGAATGCATGGAATAACTAGTGTTTTTGATGCTACTTGAGAGGGAATTATACCTTCTCGATGATTTTTAGTTAAAGTACAAATATTTATGCTCAAATATGCATTTATGACCTGTAGCTTACATGTTTTCCATATGTTTGATGAAATGTTTAGTGTGTTATAGGAAGTTTAGGTCAAGTTTTTTATTAAAGTTTGAGGGTTTTACATTATTTATATGTAAAATATGATTATGGAAAGTTACAAGAAGTTTTGGGTAGTGGTATAGAGGTTAGCCTAGAAAAGTGGTTCATATCTCAGGACCGCAGGCATTGAATTGAGGAATTTAGGTCATAACCGCATGGAGGCAAGCCTATGCGTGCAGTTGGAGGCCTATAACCACACCCTTGCCTTGTTGTGCGTGCACTTGGGGTGTTAAGTCAATGAAAAAGGTGTCCAGCTTAGCAATTGATCATCTGGGTTGGTTTGCAACCTTTTGAGTGGTCTGGGGTCTTTGAGGGGTGTTAGTAAAGTAGTCAGTTTTGTTATCACTTCCCTCAAATTACCAAGGCTGAGAGTGGGATTGAAGGAAGGTAACCACAGACCAGGCTTTAGGTCAAGTATATAGCCCTACTAGGACCAGAGAGAGATCTATCAATGTCACTTTGCAGTTAATGAAATGACTGAATATATAATGATCTTAAGCTAGGTATATAAGCTCAGTAAATACGGTTTTTGTTTGGTGTTTCTGTGTTGGATAGGAATGACAGTAAGGGGACTAGGTCTAGGGTTTAGGTCAAATTTCAAGGTCAAGTTGCAGAGAATATGGATGAGGCTAGGTAGGTAGCTTGAAATCATTATTCTTTTGTCATTGTGTATAGGATGAAATGATGGAAAATCTGAATGAGCATTGAGGTGAATTCATTCATTTAGAAGGACATAAACATATAATGTAAATCTTGTTAAAACAAAGCATGAAAAGGCATGATTTCTGCTTATATACTGATAAGATAAACACATAGAAGCATGTATATGAAAGATTAAAACATATCATTCAACATGATAAGATAAAAATATAAATAAATAATAAATTCTCCAAGGTATACCACAAGATTCTCAACACAAATTCTACAACACTGTCTTTGATTTCATTCCAAAAGGTGTGTACAATAGCTCCACTGCAAAAAAACAACTATCCAACCCAAGAAAAGACTAAAGTGGGTCTACTTATAGAAAATATGCACCATGAAACCTCATAGGGTTGAAATCCAATCCAAAAAGAATCATAAATGCATGAGATGAGTCACTTCCTAGAATATAGGGAGGTTAGAAACCATTCCCTGAAATTCAACTAATGACTAGGAGTGTGTGTGTCCAACTCCTTGGAATGGAATTAGGTAGATAATTTAGGGAGTAGGAATTCCATATACGAGACTTTGTTGAGTCCAAAACTAGAATAAATCTAAATTAGATTTAAGTTGAGATTTGTGTGGAGGAATTTATGGAGTGAAATAAATTCATTATTTATGTATATATAAGAGGGTTTTGTGAGGATGAAAGACAATTGAGAGTAGTAAGGAGTACAGTGAGAGTGAGAGATGGTTTGAAGGGCCGAGAGCCAAGAGGCTGCCCAATGTAATATTTGGCCAAAGAGTTTTTATGTTTTTATATCGGTATTTCATTTGAATGGCTCTCTTTCCTTCATATGTATATTTTTAGCTGAATATTTTTATGGTTTTAATGAAGAATTATTGAGAGTTTTCATGCTGAGTGAAGGAGTGTGTGTTTTATATGCTTAGATTTGTTCTATAGCATAATCCCTGCATCATTTGGTATCAGAGCTAGAAACGATTTCCTGCGAGAGTTTGGGAGAGAGATGATTGATATATTATACTTTTCATTTAAGTCTACAATTTATGCATGCACTGTGAAAAAAACTTGGACGCATGTGATCGATTGAAAAAGCTGTGGTAGTGCCTTCTGTAGCTGGAAAACGCATGGAATGGTGTAGCAAAACTACGAGCTCGCAGGCGGAGCTGTAGTATGAAGCAATTGAATGAGAATTCGTAGCGGTATATGGAGCTATGCACATGCAGCAAAAAGGAGAAGACCGCTCGAGCGTTGTGGAAGAGCAACAGTGAACGTTGCAACGGTGGCTTGAAGCACCGTGATCGAGTATTATGATGCTAATGGTGGTTGAAGCACCGTGACCAAACTTTGCAGCAAGAAGTTCTCCAACCAGTGGCTCGACACACTCGTGGACAGGCATGGACGTGGGTTGTATCACACAGCATTAACGCCGATTGAAATGCAACTTGCCGGTGCCCAGAATCATAACGCATACTAATAGAGCGTGTTAGTGTCAGCCTTTGCAACCTTCCTCCAGTGATCAAACATGCTCTTACAAGGTGATTTTAAGGTGTCAAGGTCAAATTTTGTCATTTCAGTGAGTCTTCAGGTAAAATTTGGTCACTAGGTATTAGGTCTAGGGTTTGCTTTCACTCCTTTCAAAGTTGTTCAAATGTTGGTCCATGTCACCATTCAGCTGAGTGTACCATCATTCAGAGGGTTTTCATCATCATGTCAAGTTCCACTGGGTCATGTTACACCTTGTTCATGCTTCAGTTGTGCCTAGGTAAGGTTGATTTCCCTCTCCTAGGGTTTTGGAGGTACTTTCTCTTGGATGGTCAAATCATTAGAAAAACTTGTATCCTGATGTTCATACACCTTCCCCTATCCTTAATGTACCTTATTAAACACTTCCCATCACTGAGATCCCCCAAATTCCTTATTTTTGCACAAACCATAGTTTCTCGCTACAGCTTGGCAATTTTCTAGGCTAGGCCTGTGTTTTGCCCTTTTGGACCCCTTCCCCTCACTAAATCTTTGAAATTTCACTTTCCCCTGCTTCTTAACATCCCTCCCTACTTCCCAAAATTTTCTCAAGAATTTAGAAGCCCCTTATCCCCTTCATTTCGCTTCATTTCGACAAATCCCTTGTTCCACACATCGGGATAGGTTTTACTCCAATGTTGTTTTTGAGCAAGAAAAGATGAATTTGGGAAAACTGAGTGAGGTTTTTGTCCAACACAGGCCAAGGAAGAAAAAACTCCTTCACTTTTTACACAGGTGTCATGGTTTTATAGAAATGTCAAAAATACAGTTGCCTCAGGAGAAATGATGCACCTCTGAAGTGACCTTGGGAAAATCAAGATTTCTCATAGCTTGGATGGCCAAATGACTTTCTTGATGATTCAAATGATAACTAGACACAAATATATTTCCAATTAGCTATCATGAGCTCAATTTGGAGCTGAGGAAGACTTTCAAAAGTTGACTGCAACAACACTCTTCCTTGAGGCAGCCTCATTATGCTCATTTTGACCAGTCTTGGGAGATTTGATTTTTGACAAAGAAAATGAACTCCAAATTAAAAAATTCTAGTTGGGTTGGAAAGTAGACTCAATAATATTTCCAACGAGCTATCCCGCGCCCAATTTTGACACTGGGAAGGCCTCCAAAAGCCTCTTGCAAAAATGCGCTACGCATTGAGATGGCGCTACGCATTGGGCAGTGGTTTGCAGTGTAATTTTGTAACTAGCGCTACGCATTGAGATGGCACTATGCATTGGGCTAAAAAGCTTGAAATCCATTCAAATATTCCACCAAAGCTCTCAAATTTCTAAATTCTTCATTTCCCAAATAATTTAACATCCATCCATGACCAATGAATGAATTTATCTTGGTGCTTATGGTGATTTAATGAGAAAAAATCAAAACCCTACCTCTTTACATTTCTTGCCAAAAGCAGTTGCATAGGGTTTGAAAATTGCATGTTTCACTACCAATTCCACTCCTAGCCATTTCTCACTCCCTCACTCCTTCATTCCCTCAATAATTTTCTCCCTCTATTTACATTCTCATCTACCCATTCCACATTTCCCATATCCCTAATCAACTAGCCCTAAATCCCTAATCCCACTATCCCAAATCCTAGTTAAATATCCCCAAACCCTAATTTCCATCCCAAACCCTAGATATCATCCCCTAAACCCTTTCATTCCCTAAAATCCTACAACTAGCATCAAACCCTCCCCTCATCAGTCCCACTCATCCATGGCGCTCAAAAACATGAAGGCAAAGTTAAAGAGGGCATTAAAGCGTCACAAAAGGCACGATAGACTCCAAATTTTAGACGAAGCTTCTTTGGCTCAACATAGCACTTGATGGTGGACATTCAGCCCAAATTTCAAGAAATTTGGGAAACTTTTTGTCAATTTTGATTTTTTTGGCCTTAACACAGATTTTTCCGCCTGACGCGTAGTGCCACTTGGCGTGCGCTTATAATTGGCAGCTCCTCTTGAAGAAAACTTTGAATTTATGGAATTTTCATGAAAATTTATGCATGCCTACCCATTACCTAAGGATTTTGACAAGTTTTGGGTTGCCTAAAGGGTCAAAAACACCATAAAAATGACCTTTCTGCCACTTTTAGGACACACAGGAAGCAGTGTTGGGAAAACTCATTTTTGGAGGGGAAAATGGAAAAAAAATTCAGAAATTCCACTTGTGTTGGAAATTAGATAGGTAGATATTTCCAACGAGCTATCCTGCACTCAATTTTGACTCCGAGAAGGCCCTCAAAATCAGCTCCAAAGTGCCGCGACACATAGAGATTTCAGGCGCGGCGCATTGGGAAATTTGGCCTAGTTTTCACTCAGTAACTCAGTTTTTCGCCTAGTTTTGGCCAGTTTGACTTTTTTATCTTCATATGTACAGCTCTTGATGTAACTTGATGTAATTTTATGACTTTGATGTAATTTTGGCACATTTTTACTCATCCAAGTAGATTCATTCACCAAAAAGTGAAATGTAACTGAATGAATCAGTGTCCTATCTTATAGAGGCAAGGTGTTCCACTGCCTATTTTCCAGTTCCTAGTTTAGATCTTGTTGAAACAGCTCCTAGAATGGTGAGCTCGACCCCTATAGGCATGGGTATGAGTTAGGCTTGTCTATATCTTGTATTTTCTCAGTCATTTTCAGGGTTGGACACTTGGGATTGCTTGGCACTTCATTGTACATTTCATCTCTGCAATTTTGGCAAAGGAATAGACCAGGGTTTGCAGCACTCTTTGGGATCCATGTGGCTCTATGTTTTGATGGTGTGTTTCTCTCTGTGATTGTAAATTTACTAAAGTTTCATGTGTATAATTTTCCTTCTCCTTTCTTCTCAAATTAAACAAACAATTTATAAAGGTAGAATTCATTAGATTGCTTTGCTCTGCCTTGAGTTTTGTTTAATTTTCCATGTTTTCATCTGTTTGAAGAGGATTCTTGAAAGACTCTTGCCCTCTTCAGCTCCTCAGTGGTCTGAGCTATTCATTCAGTCAATCCAAAGCATCAAAACATTTTCCTTCCTTGCCCCATTCAGAACTCTGCAAAAACTAGGCCTCATCCCCGAACCCAAAATCTGCCTTTCCCTTTGATCCAACAAAAACCTTCAAAATCAAATTCAACCTCTTTACATATATACCTAGCCTAAAATCAACCTTTTTTCAAGTCATCTCAAGCCTCATTGATCAATTCTTCGCTGAGATTGACAAGGAGAGAGCCCTCTCCCAATCTGGTAGGGCTAGCTACCAGATTAAGCGTGGTTTGATGTTACCCTACATTCTGCCTTTCTCAGCCTGAGGTGGATTTAGGCAATAAAATAGTGGCGACCATACTGGGGAAGAGAAAATTTTGTTGTTTGCTTTATAAACTACAAACAGAGCTTGAAGTTAGCCAGGTAGCCTTCGAAATGCTCTTGCTTTGCATTAGCGAAAGTAGAAGAATGCTGCTTTAGTCAATCTCCGGTCTAGTTTATGAAATGAACATCTAGTTTCCTCAGTAAAATGTAATCAAGTTCAGATATGATTGTTGATGGTGGAAAACGATCAGACACTGTAAGGCTGAAATCTTTCACCTGGCGACTCTAAATCAGTTTCGAGATCAGATCCAAGGACTCCTCTGGAGGATGAACCTAACCAGCAGAAACATGAAAGGAAAATATGGAAAGATCAGGTATTCAAGTTAGAATTTCATCCAAGACATTTTGTTCTTTGTCACAAATTATTTCTTTTCTTTTCCTGAGAATGTCAAGAAGGCTTTGCAAAGAATATTTTATTTGAGAAAATACCCTCAGCCTGCATTTGATTCCTTCCCTTTGAAGATTGTGAATACCAAAAATTTGCATGCTTTTGAGCTTGATCAAGATCTTTCTTCCGAATCTTGTGATGACCATCTTCAAACTGACGAGCCTCAAGAGACCAAGAATGATTCTGCAGCATTTGCACATACCCCTATACCTTGTAAAGTTCCAGATCGATACAAGCCTCTGATTTTACCTCCTATATCCCATGCTTTCCCTAAAAATCATGACCTATATCTACCAAGATTTGATGGTGAACACGACAACATCACTGCTGAGAGACATGTTCTGAATTTTGAGTCTTTTCTTGACCTTTTTGAAGTTGATGAAGAGGATGTCAGTATTAGGCTTTTTGCTCTTTCTTTGCAAGGCAAAGTCAAGAGTTGGTTCAAAACCCTGCCTGATGCGAGCATCTCAGATTTCCAGCAGTTTGTCAAAGTTTTCCTCGACAGTTGGGTGATCAGACAGAACCCTTTCTTGATTATAGAAGAGTATAACCAGCTGAAAAGATAGCCAAGGGAGACAGTACAACAGTTTTCTGCCAGATTTAACCAAGTTTATTATTCGATGCCCGTTAATATAAGGCCTCCTCCTGGATCTTCTCTCTTGCACTACCCGGGTGCCTTTGATCTGGAAATGGAGTTTCAGCTGAGAGAAAGGAATATTGCAACACTTGAAGAGATGCAGAACAGTGCAGTAGATGTAGAGGCTCATTTTCTGATCCGAAGGGAAAAGTTGAAGGAAGAAGAGATGAAAACATAGATCCGAAGAAATCGACATCTCTAGAGGTAAAGCTTGACATTTTGGTAAGTGCATTGGAAGAGATGATGCAAAGGATAATCACAAGGAATGAATATAATGTTCAAGCCCATGGCTCGCTGATTGAAGAAGAACAAGTTGCTGATCCAAAACATTTTGTTTCTTATCCCAGTTGTCATAGATCTGATAATGATTATTTTTTAGATCATCTTGGAGAAGAGAGATCTGTTGATATGACATGTATGCTTGATGATGTTTTTTATACTGATGATTTGCCTCAGTTTGATCAGTATGATGATGATTGTGTTCTCCAAACAGAATCTAATCTTGCAGACAAATCAGCAGCTAGTTTGTGGAAGGAGGAAGTTCACTTTCAGCAATTCGAATAAAATGTTTAGCCATCACATATCAGCTATGGGAATGACGAGGAAAGTGCAGCAAATTTTGAAGTAAGTGAAGGATATTTGCCTTTTTGTTTTGACTCGTTTCAGCTCATCAAAGACAACTTTCATGCAATCCGAAATCAACTGTCGACAAGTCTTGATCTGGACCATCTTGAGGGCAATGAAAACCTTGTTCAAGACTTCCCATATCCAGATTTGCAGCCCTCGAATGCCATTGATTGTCAAGTTACAGATGAATACATGGAAGCTAGCACATATGATAAAATGATACAAGATGATTCCGTACCATTTTGTTTTGAATCATTTCAGTTTTTGAAGGGTAAATTTCATAGTAAATCTTCAAATGAGCAGCCCGTAGGAAATCATGTAATCTCATCAGAACCAATAGAAAATGGGTTGCAGCAGTCTTTTCATGTTTTTCACGATCCAATAGCTGATGTGTTGGATGATGTCTGCAGTCAAAGTTTTTCTCCATTGACTACATGTGAACTTGACAAAAGTATTGATACAAACTTGATTCAGCAGCCGGTCTCTTTATCATTTTTAGCATGAGTCTCGTCACAAAGCTCAAAACAAAGTTTACATTTTTGGTATGAGGAGAAAAGAAGTAATCCATTGGATGAGCTAAGTCCCAGTGTGCATGAATTTCAAGATCCTTATGCAGTGTTTTTGGAGGCGGATAGAGAATCCATCGTATTCAACGGATCTGTTCACAAGTTTTCATGGGAGTTGCCTTTCAGTAGTCCTCTCTTGTTGTTCATAAATGAGCACTTGCGAAGAATCCAAATAGCAGCTGGAATACTTACTTGGTTACATTGGTCGTTTCATTTCACTTGATCAGGTGATGAATGAAACTGTTAGAGTAGGTTGTATTGAATAAGCTTCATATTGAGCATATTTTCCAATTTGTCGGTTGTGTTTAAGTATTGAGTCAGTTTTTAGTTAAGTGAGAGTCAATTTGTGTCTTCAAGTCATCAGTTTTCAGTCATGCATTTTAGTTTGATTTTTTGAATCCATTGCCCAATGGATGAAGGCACTGTCTGGTTTCCCAAGATCTGTAGTTCTTGGCACCTCTAAGGAGCTACCATTCCCATTGGAGCCAATGTTAGTGTGAGCCTTTGCAGCCTTCCTCTAGTGATCAAACATGCTCTTACAAGGTGATTTTAAGGTGTCAAGGTCAAATTTTGTCATTTCAGTGAGTCTTCAAGTAAAATTTGGTCACTAGGTATTAGGTCTAGGGTTTGATTTCAATCATTTCAAAGTTGTTCAAATGTCGGTCCATGTCACCATTCAGCTGAGTGTACCATCATTCAGAGGGTTTTCATCATCATGTCAAGTTCCACTGGGTCATGTTACACCTTGTTCATGCTTCAGTTGTGCCTAGGTAAGGTTGATTTCCCTCTCCTAGGGTTTTGGAGGTAATTTCTCTTGGATGGTCAAATCATCAGCAAAAATTGTATCCTGATGTTCATACACCTTCCCCTATCCTTAATGTACCTTATTAAACACTTCCCATCACCGAGATCCCCCAAATTCCTCATTTTCGCACAAACCCTAGTTTCTTGCTACAACTTGGCAATTTTCTAGGCTAGGCCTGTGTTTTTCCCTTTTGGACCCCTTCCCCTCACTAAATCTCTGAAATTCCACTTTCCCCTGCTTCCTAACATCCCTTCATACTTCCCCAAATTTTCTCAATAATTTAGAAGCCCCTTATCCCCTTCATCTCACTTCATTTCGACAAATCCATTGTTCCACCCATTGGGATAGGTTTTATTCCAATGATGTTTCTGAGAAAGAAAAGATGAATTTGGGAAAAATGAGAGATTTTTTTTTCAAAAATATGCCAACGAAGAAAAACCTCCTTCACTTTTTACACAAGTGTCATGGTTTTAGAGAAATGTCAAAAATATAGTTGCCTCAGGACAATTGATGCACCTCTGAAGTGACCTTGAGAAAATCAAGATTTCTCCTATCTTGGTTGGCCAAATGACTTTCTTGATGAGTCAAATGATAACTAGACATAAATATATTTCCCATGAGCTATCATGAGCTCAATTTGGATTTGAGGAATACCTTCAGAAGTTGGCTGCAACAGCACTCTGCCTTGCGGCAGCCTAATTTTTCTCATTTTGACCAGTCTTGGGAGATTTGATTTTTGACACGGTAAATGAACTCCAAATTGAAAAATTCCAGTTGGGTTGGAAATTATACTCAATAAGATTTCCAACAAGCTATCCCACACCCAATTTGGACACTAGGAAGGTGTCCAAAATCTTCCTGTAAAAAGGCGCTACGCATTGAGATTGTCCAAAATCTTCCTGTAAAAAGGCGCTACGCATTGAGATGGCGCTACGCATTGGGCAGTGGTTTGCAGTGTAATTTTGTAACTGGCGCTACGCATTGAGATGGCACTACGCATTGGGCTAAAAAGCCTGAAATCCATTCAAATATTCCACCAAAGCTCTAAAATTTCTAAATTCTTCATTTCCCAAGTAATTTAACATCCCTCCATGACCAATGAATGAATTTCTCTTGGTGCTTATGGTGATTTAATGAGAAAAAATCAAAACCCTACCTCTTTACATTTCTTGCCAAAAGCAGTTGCATAGGGTTTGAAAATTGCACTTTTAACTGCCAATTCCACTCCTAGCCATTTCTCACTCCCTCACTCCTTCATTCCCTCAATCATTTTCTCCCTCTCTTTACATTCTCATCTACCCATTCCACATTTCCCATATCCCTAATCAACTAGCCCTAAATCCCTAATCCCACTATCCCAAATCCTAGTTAAATATCCCAAAACCCTAATTTCCATCCCAAACCCTATATATCATCCCCTAAACCCTTTCATTCCCTAAAATCCTACAACTAGCATGAAACCCTCCCCTCATCAGTCCCACTCATCCATGGCGCTCAAAACATGAAGGCAAAGTTAAAGAGGGCATTAAAGCATTGCAAAAGGCATGATAGACTCCAAATTTTGGCCGAAGCTTCTTTGGATCAGCATAGTGCTTTATTTTGGATATTCAGCCCAAATTTCAAGAAATTTGGGAAACTTTTTGTCAATTTTGATTTTTTTGGCCTTAACACAGATTTTACTGCCCGACGCATAGCGCCACTTGGCGCGTGCTTATAATTGGCAGCTCTTCTTAAGGAAAAATTTTCATTTCTGGATTTTTCATCAAAATTTATGCATTTCTACCCATTACCTAAGGATTTTGACAAGTTTTGGGTTGCCTAAAGGGTCAAAAACACCTTAAAAATGGCCTTTCTGCCACTTTTTGGACACACAGGAAGCAGTGTTGGGAGATTTGATTTTTGGTGGAGAAAATGGAAACCACATTTAGAAATTCTACTTGGGTTGGAAAGTAGACAGGTAGAGCTTTCCAACGAGCTATCCTGAACTCAATTTGGACTCCGGGAAGGCCCTCAAAATTAGTCTCAAAGTGGCGCTACGCATAGAGATTTCAGGCGCGGCACATTGGGAATTTTGGCCTAGTTTTCACTCAGCTGTTCAGATTTTCGCCTAGTTTTGGCGAGTTTGACTTTTTTATCTCCAAATGTGAAACTCTTGATGTAGCTTAATGTAATTTCATAACTTTTATTTAATTTTGGCACATTTTTACTCATCCAAGTAGATTCATTCACCAAAAAGTGAAATGTAACTGAATGAATCAGTTTCCTATCTTATAGAGGCAAGTTGTTTCATTGCCTGTTTTCCGGTTCTTAGTTTAGATCTTGTTGAAACAGCTCCTAAACTAGTGAGCTCGACCCCTAGAGGCATGGGAATGAGTTAGGCTTGTCTATATCTTGTATTTTCTCAGTCATTTTCAGAGGTTGGACACTTGGGATTGCTTGGCACTTCATTGTACATTTCATCTCTGCAATTTTGGCAAAGGAATAGACCAGGGTTTGCAGCACTCTTTGGGATCCATGTGGCTCTATGTTTTGATGGTGTGTTTCTCTCTGTGATTGTAAATTTACTAAAGTTTCATGTGTATAATTTTCCTTCTCCTTTCTTCTCAAATTAAACAAACACTTTATAAAGGTAGAATTCATTAGATTGCTTTGCTCTGCCTTGAGTTTTGTTTAATTTTCCATGTTTTCATCTGTTTGAAGAGGATTCTTGAAATCCTCTTGCCCTCTTCAGCTCCTCACCGGTCTGAGCTTTTCATTCAGTCAATCCAAAGCATCAAAACATTTGCCTTCCTTGCCCCATTCAGAACTCTGCAAAAACTAGGCCTCATCCCCGAACCCAAAATCTGCCTTTCCCTTTGATCCAAAAAAAACCTTCAAAATCAAATTCAACCTCTTTACATATATACCTAGCCTAAAATCAACCTTTTTTCAAGTCATCTCAAGCCTCACTGATCAATTCTTCGCTGAGATTGACAAGGAGAGAGCCCTCTCCTGATCTGGTAGGGCTAGCTACCAGATTAAGCATGGTTTGATGTTACCCTAGACTCTGCCTTTCTCAGCCTGAGGTGGATTTAGGCAATAACAGAGCGTTTACGTTTGCGTGAGTTAAAGTGTCCATAACAGTGAATTGATAGTTGCTCTGCGTTCGAACGTGGTCGAACCACAACATTGAAGCCCATTGTCAGTGTTGTATCATACCGGTGCCCAATACTATAACGCAACATTGCAAGAGGCTTGCGTAAGTATTAATTGGTAATTGTTTGTCAACGGTGGTGAATGGTGAAATTAAAACCAACGCCCAGAACGTGGCTGAAGAGGTCGATATCCAAAGCACTCGGTTCTGCATTCCTGCAAGTCGATTTGCTGACAGTGGTCAAGGGAATTGTGGCTTGAAGCACCGTAACTAAGCATCGTAGCTGAAGGATGCTGCCAACGATGGCTTGAAGCAATGCATTTCGAGGGACGCTGCTGTGTATTGAAAGTGGCTCGATGCATTTCGAGGGACGCTGCTGTGTATTGAAGGTATATAACAACGAGTTGAATGTGCACAACGTTGAATCATGAAACATTTATTTTAATGTATCACACCAATACACAAAGCCATAACGCGGAGTTGGCATGACTGCTTTTCCGATATTGTTGAAAGGTAATGGTATCAATTATGACAGATTGGTAGTTGGCTTGAATTGGGACGAGATGAAACCTCAGGTTTAACAAATGAACTGTGTTTTTAATTGCACCTCTAAACTATGTTATATAATTGTAATGGTCCTTTGCGGACGCAAATGAACATGGTAAATGAAGTTGCATATACAATGGAATATTTTATGGGAATTGCATGCTAAGTCCAAATAATTGATCAATTACATTTGGATGAAGGGTAAGTCTGAGCTTAATAGAAGCGAACAATTTTGTGCAAAGAACTGTTGTAGATCTGCATCATTGTGGGAGCCTGCAACATTGTGGACGAGTAGATAGAATTGAGAGGCATCCCTCTCGAGCTGGTGTTCGTACTATGGAGCAGTAAAACTGAAATTGCAAATTTACAATTCGCATGGACATAAATGTTGGAAGTACATTTGGAGATCTTGCTTGTGAAGAGACTAGTCAATGAGTTGAGAGTGGATTCACTCAGACAAATTAGAAGGGCGCAGAAAATTGGAAAGGTATGTTAAGTAAAATTATGTGTGAACATATCCTATGTTGACATTTTTGGGTATTCTTAACCAAAATCAAATTTATAGACAAGTATTTTTGCGGAAATGATATGTCAACATGTGGTTCAACATTAAAGTGAAAATGTGCAAATGTGGAGGTATAAGGTTTTATCACCATAGTAGTTTTAAAGAAATTTAAGTTTCACGTAAATGAATGGAAAGGGAGAGTGCGCAAATCCTGGGTGATATGAAGGCAAACATGCATGTTTATATGAGGAGGTTTATTATGCATAGTGTGATGATTTATTATGCATAATGTGAATTCTTCACAATTTTGGTTAAGTCATTTTGGGCCAAAGCTTGCAGTTGGGAAAATAATAATTCTTTTGATTGGTGATTGAAAACATAATTGCTTGATGTTGTAAAAGCCTTTGTTTTACCATTATGTGGCCGTATCTAAGAGGTGATATTCAGGATGGACACAATGTACGGGTTGTACATCGAAGAGGTTGAAATATGAATAACATGTTCTCTGTACACAAGTGAAGAGATGCGAATTAATGTTGTATGGTGCATAAAAGTGCAGGGGAATGTTTGCATTAAGATGACGAGCTTGTGAACATGCAAGTATTTACAGTGACAAAGATGGCACAGAAGAGGGGAAATCAGAGAATTGAAACTGCAAAGAGAAAGGTTTATAAATAACCTTAACAGGAGCATGAGGTATGATAATTTAGGAAGGTATTTTTGAACATTGAATATTGAATGGTTTTATTTATTTTCACCTTAAAATAAATCTTGAAAAACCTGAATTGAATTTTGACTAAAGACTTCAGTATCATGTGGAATGATAAGGGAAAACTGATGATTTTTCATAAGAATGAAGTATGAAAGAGGGTGAAGATTTTACATCCTAAAATGTATTAGGGGTGTATGTTTATTGAAGAATTGTATAACTTCAATTAAGTCAGAATATCCACTATCATTATTATTGGGGCAAAGCCTGAAGTAAAAACAGATGTTAGAGTCAAATGAAAGTTTGGATAGTTTGAGTTGAGATTGAGTATTTTCATCCAAGAAGAAAAATTAGTGTAAGTTTGAAGTCAAAGAGTCATAAGCTAAGTCAAGAGTATGAATGTAAAGGCGTGCATGATCGGTAAAGCCCGACACCCAAAGAATTGGTCATTGTAACACATGCGTTACTAAAGTGTTGTTTGCAGCAAAGTGAAACAAGAGGGTTGGCAGAGATTGGTTCCAAGACATAGAACCAAGAGAAGCCAAGCGCAGGAGGAGAACTTGCATTTTGATGAATGGAAAGTGATAAGGATTACTGAGAAGTGGATTAAATGAAATCCACACGTGAACAGATGAAGTTCACAAAGGAGGAGAAGATGACTGCTGATAGTCATTTTCAAAGATCTGATGAAGACCACAACAGAAGGAAGAGGAAGGAACATGCCAAGGCAAGTGGCATATGTGAGCAGTTGACAGATGAATATTATGAGCGGGAGAGGGCTGAGATAACAGTTGGCCTTGAATTGTTAATGGAATTATTGTAGGAAAATGTGAAAGACCAGACGCATGGTTGGACCATGAGAAAGAAGGTAAAGTGGCAGAAGCTACATGCAAAGAGGGAAAAGCAGTTAAACATATAGTTGGCATAAGAGCTAAGGAAGCTCGAGCAGATGTTGAGTTGTGAAGAACTCAGAGAGGCTGAGTTAAAAATGGATGTTTCCATTTGTGGCCCAGAACATGGTGAAAGTCTAGGTGAAGAGATCAATGAGGAAGATCTCATGAACTATTGGGATAGTTCAGAAGAATTTGAAGATGTGTTGGCGAGAGAAGCAGATGAGGCTATGAAGCCTTGCAATTTTTCTCACAGTTTATGTATGTTTGCCGAATATGCGAGAGATGGTGAGCAGTTTGATGGAACTGTCATAGAGATGAAGGAAACTTTTGAGGTAAAGTCTATTGGAGAATTCCTTTCAGAGAAGGAAGGTATTGATTTTTTACAACAGGAAGAAATCATAAATGAATCCTTGTTTGGGGTAAGACAACAAGTCGAAGCTGTTATGGAGTAGGAGAAAAATGGAAATGCCGAAGAAAAATTCCGAGGAGGTAAACAAATGTATTTGTTTAATGAAATTGCTGATGAAAGTTTACAATGTAATGATGCTGAAACCAGGACAACTCACGAATATTTCCAGAGGAAGAATCAAGGTTGTGATGAAGTACTGAAAATATTTCATATGGAAATCGAGTTTCTGGAACAATGGCTTAAGGAACCTGATCCAGAATAAATTGCAGTTACTATGCATGATAGAGATGAAATTTTTTAAAATCTATGGAGTTGAATGAATGTTACCATTTTTCAAATAATGATGTAATTGTAGGTATAGAAAACAACATTAACAGATATGATGTCGAAATCAAAGAAATCGAGCAGAATTTATTTGGCATTGAGATGGAATATGAGAAGCAATAAGGAAGTTGTGTCTGTAGGGATATAAAGGAAACAATGAACCAGCAGGATGAAGATGGAAGCAGCCAATAGTTCAAAATAGAATCTTTTGAAGTCCAGAAAGTCGATGATGGGAGATTGATGCCTGAAGCATCAAAAGAGACTGAAAGGTCTTACCTTTTTAAAAATAACAGTTTGTTGGTGAATGCAGGTACAACATTGGACGAGAGAGATGTTGCTATAAAAGCAATCAAAGACTATAGTTATAATCAAGAAGGAGTTCTTGATTATTTTCCATTGCAGACAGTTGAGTATTCAACTTAGTTGGAGACGAAATAATTTGACAAAGAGGAATTACTCCGAGGAATTGGCGAAAGAAAGTGTTGGAGAAGCCGATGGAATCTGATTGACAGAGTGGACGATGAGTTATCAAATCGAGTTGATACTCCGAAGGACCAGCGGCAGAACATAGTATGGAATCCTGGAGGGAGCAAGTCATTGGGACTTTTGGCTGTCGCAGTATTACAGAAAAGTGACGGACCTCATAGACAGGAGTGTATGGAAACTTCTCTACCTGGGGAGTCTGATGCAGGAGCATCCAAGCCAAATTTTCATTATTTAACTATGTAATAAGGGGGGTGAGATATTTTAATTATTTTATTAATTAAATTGTTTATTTTAATAAATTAGGAGGAAAATGTAAAGGTGAGGATTATTGTATATATATTCTTTAATAATTAAAGGATATGAGTGGAATGGAATTAGGTAGATAATTTAGGGAGTAGGAATTCCATATACGAGACTTTGTTGAGTCCAAAAATAGAATAAATCTAAATTAGATTTAAGTTGAGATTTGTGGGGAGGAATTTATGGAGTGAAATAAATTCATTATTTATGTATATATAGGAGGGTTTTGTGAGGATGAAAGACAACTGAGAGCAGTAAGGAGTACAGTGAGAGTGAGAGATGGTTTGAAGGGCCGAGAACCAAGAGGCCGCCCAATGTAATATTTGGCCAAAGAGTTTTTATGTTTTTATATTGGTATTTCATTTGAATGGCTCTCTTTCCTTCATATGTATATTTTTAGCTGAATATTTTTATGGTTTTAATGAAGAATTATTGAGAGTTTTCATGCTGAGTGAAGGAGTGTGTGTTTTATATGCTCGAATATGTTCTATAGAAAAATCCCTGCATCACTGTGAATGGTAGGGAATGATAGAGTATGTCATGGGGAAGGTGCATGAGGGTATTAGATGATAGGGTTAGGGTTTGGTCCACTGAAATATCAATGATAAGAAGAAGTGAAAACGTAGTGGAAAAGGAGGTAAGCAAGAAAACCAACACTGTGCTTGATAATTTGACTTGAGGAGGATATGATATGCTTATTTACTGTTGGCGAAGCTTTAAAAACTGATGGCAATGACCCTAAATCTTGAAGGAATGATTTGGGATCCAAAATACCAAAAACGTAGCACACTGAAAGATGTGTAACAAGGGTTTCCAGATGCGTAACAATAGTCTCCAGATGCATAAAAACACTCTTCAGATGCGTAAAAACATTGTTCAGATGCGTAAAAACACTCTCCAGATGTGTAACAACACTATTCAGATGCATAACAACACTCTCCAGATACGTAACAACACTCTCCAGATGCGTAACAAACCTCTTTTGGAGTAGTGTTCTTGCCTTTCTTCAAAACCTTGACAACAATGGATCAATGCTGAACGTAAGAGAGGAGCTCTACCAATCATGAAAAGACAATATGAGTTGAAAAATCCTTCCTTTTCCTTTTTAAAACATCTTGAAATGAATTTTTGTCTTTTAGTGAAACAAAAGACTTTGAGGATGATTTTGCCTTTTTGGAATAATTCGACAATGAAACAAGTTTTGAAATAAGACAAAGTATCTTACTTTATTCCCCTAACTATGCTAACTCTCTTTAAAATACTGATATGATGAAAATGAAGCCTTTTTCACCCTTTTTGGTGACATTTTTGGAATTTTCAGTGGCAAAAGAAGGACACCTAGACAACAGACCTAGATGGAGATGGAGTGGCTGACCTAAGACTCTAAATTAAAATGAGTGACATGACCTTTGAGATGATGATGGCCATGGATGGAATGAGGGGAGTAGCATTGTATACCTAGACGATATGTAGTGACGAAAATTTATTTTAAAACTTGTTTGAAAAGACAAAATTTTGACCTAGGACTACTAAAAGGTAAACTAAAAGTGCATATTTGATCAATGGACATATTGACACTAATATTGGCTCCAACTGAGGATGGAAACTCCTTCAGGAGGTGTCAAGAACACCGTAGATTAGGTAACCTTATCTATTGGGTGATGGACTCAAAACTAGAAACTAAAAAACTTTGAAAAAGTGAAATGTCTAACTAAAACAGAAAATGACTTTGACTTGAAAACTGAGTTGACTATTGACTGAGCTTACTTATGGAAGCAGACCATTGGGATCTTAGGGCCTTCAAATTGAGCTTCAAATCCTGATGATAACTGCCCACCTACTGAAGATATATATACAATCATCCGATATGATCCCTCCATTGTAACCAATCCAACAAATGGCTACTTACTTGAATCCTGCTCACACTTTCCTCAAGCAGGCAAAAGGAACAAAATATAGGAAACTCAAATTTTCCACTAAACATGTGCTCATGATCCATAAATACAAGAAGATTCAGCTTCCCATATTGTTGCAACAAACTGACCAAAGGATCATGAAGAACATGCAACATAAGCTTTTATGGATGACTTAAAACAAGAAAACAAACGTCCTTCCAAACTGTTGGTTTGTCTATGTGTTGAAACTGATCACCTTCATTAATGAATACTGCAACATTGATATTCATTACTGGCTGTAACAAATTTTCCACAGGATCCTGAAAATCATGAAAAATTAGTTGTTGCTGATTTGGAGGAATCAAGAAACATCCTTCTATTGCAAATAGCTGCTCTTCATGATGAATTTAAGAAAGAGTGTGCTCTTGATCTTCAAAAAATTATGAATATATAGATGGATAAGTTTCCTCTTGAGACAAAAATCCAAGAAATGAAATGTTTGAAGAAGAATCTGAATGACCCTCCTCATCAATGTCTTGGTCTCCTCAAAACTGCTAAATACCTTCATATAATTCAGGGGAATGATAGTGATCTTCATCAATTGATTGCCGATTAATATTATCTTCAGTGAAAGAAGATATTTTTTCCTGGAAATTATCGTAAATACAATCTTCTTTTGCAAGATGCTTTAGGACAAACTCTTCTCTTTCACTATTCTCTTCTTGATCCTTGATAATATGATTGGTTTCATTTCCAACAATAGAAATTGTTGTCTATTGGGAATCCACCTGAATGCCATGACCACAAACCTCTTCTATTTCCTCCAGATGAGAAAATAAATCAAACTATACTTCTTCAATCTCATCAGACATTAAATCATGATCATAGATGTCAATTCCCATACGTTGAAAAATATCATCAAACTTTCCACAAAAAATTTCTATCAACACTATAGAAGGATAAGTTTGTTTGTAATTGTTACAAAATGCTGCATATAAATCCTTAAGAGAACATAGACTAGCAGATGGAAACTTTTTATACCAAAACCTATTGAGATTCAACAAGAAGATCCTAGTGAAAATTATACACCTACACTAGGATGGAGCCTCAGGCTATTTTTAGGTGGATGTCTATTTATAGATGCATGAGCAAATTCTATTTATAGGTGAGGTCTATTTATAGATGTATGTGCAAGTTCTATTTATAGATTGCATGTCTATTTATAGATGCATGTCAGCCATTATTATCCCTTAATATTAGTTGGACAATAAACAATAATCTATTATCAATGAGCACTTGGAAATAGTTAACTGAAGTGGAAAATCAATTAGCTATAGGAATTTTGAGTTGAGTGGTTGGTTGGTGGGACATGCAAGTGGACTTAGTTGTAACTGAGTGATTCAAAGTTGTAACAGAGTTGGAAGTGCAGTTATGCAAGTTGTAAAGTAGTTTAACTCAGTTAAGTGAGTTAAACTCAATTGTGCTAGTTAAGTGAGAGATCAAGTGAATTAATTATTAATTAATTCACAATTAGTGGCCTCACATGCAAATGAATATTTACTACTATTAATTGCATGCATGTAATATCCAGTGGAGACCCAGTTGAGATGTAGGTGAAAGGGACAATTGACTATCAATTGTGACATTATCGGTTGCACACATGCAACCACACACACATTGGATGTGCCCATGAGGATTGCACAGTCAAGGCAAGCAGGATTCCATTCATTCAGGGATTTCTATCGGCTGGGATTGCGCAGTGGAGGTAGGCTATCAAGAGACAGTAAATTGGCTAAGGAACTTGCCAATTTTTGTATGAAAGTGTGAGATAGTTAGCTATTGTACTAAGAGCTCTTGGAGTAGAGATTTGTGTGTAATTGTTTCATGATCCATGATATACTACATAATAGAAGATAGTGGGGCTTTTAGGTTTATGCTTTCCCGGTAAATTATCTGTGTTGTGTGTGATTGATATTTCTTCATGATATTGTAATTGGCGATTGTGTTTCAAATTCCACAAAGATTTTGTAGAAGAGATTCTGTATTTAAAATTAACATATTATTGTTAGATCAAGAGAATCCAAGCAATACATATTTTGTATTAAATTTCTACATCGTATCAGAGCATAGGAAATTGCAATTTTGAAGTAGGAGCTGAGTTTGTTGGTGGAAAGAATTCGAATTTGCAGAAATAATTTCTTGGCACTACAACTGATTCAAGATTGAAATGAATTTCAATGGCTTGAGGTTAGAGTATGCTCTCGAGGGAAGCTCGAACAACATTTCTTGGAAGGACAGGATGGAGGAAAACTGGAAGATAATGGCCTGAAGGAATTCATCGAAAAATATGTTCCTAAGCCAGATGCTGCAAATGTTAAAAATCTTGATGCATGGTGATAGAACGTGACAAAGGCGAGGAGGATTCTATTGGAGGGAGTACGAGACCACATTGTCTCAAGCCTCCATGGTAAAGCCACACCATATGCTATGTGGAAGGATTTGATAGATCTATTCCAAAGCAACAACGACCATAGGAAATTGGCGCTCAAAGATAAACTCAAAAATATCAAGATGGAAAAGGGCGACATCATTCCAAAATAGCTCACGAAGTTTGTCCAATGTCGGGATGAACTGGGGAGTGTGGGAATAACTGTTGCTGATGATGATTTGGTGAGCTTGGCTCTCTTGGGAATTCCTAAGAGTTGGCACAATTATGAAGACTCTATCAACGGATGAGAAAAATTTCCAGATTGGGAATGACTGTGGTTGGATCTGGTGCAGGAGGAGTTCAGGCGGAGCACTAGAGATGGCTCTTCATCAAAGCATGATGATGAAGAGGATTGTGCTTTGGATTCCAAGGTGAATAAGGGGAAGGGGAATAAATTCCATTCCAAATATGAGTCTAAAGGAAAGAAGCTGGATATGTCCAAGGTGAATTGTTTTCACTGTCACGAACATGGGCATCTTGCTACTAACTGTCCACGAAAGAAGAAGAACAAGAAGGTTGCTGCAACTATAGTTGGTGAGGCCCTTGCCTCAAAATTTGAACTTGACTACCACTTGATCGCATGCATTATGTCAAGTCCATTGGGATCAGTGTGGTATTTGGATAGTGGCGCTTCCTTTCACATGACGAGAGATAAGGAACTTTTCAGTGATGTGGAGGAGAAAGATATCCAAATGCTTATAGAGATGGGCGACAATGGACGATACAATGCGACTGGCATTGGTACCATTACCTTTCAGAGGGATTCAGGTAAACCATTTCAATTGAAAGATGTTATGCATGTTCCAGGTCTGAAGACAAATTTGGTCTCAGTCGCAATGTTGGAGGACAGAGGCTATGACATTGTTTTTAGTGATGGAAAATATTTTCTGCGACATAAAAAAACGGGTCAAGCCAAGAGGATAGGGACTCGAGTTAAGAATCTCTACAAGCTGGAGGTAGATGGCTGTGTTGCCATGATGGGCAAGGTGGAAAAAGTGGTGAGCCGGGATGAGGGCGAATTATGGCACAGGCGATTAGGCCATATTCATCATGGAGCCTTGAAAGTCATGCAACAAATATCTACTAGACTTCCAATGGGAACACTTGCTCAGTTAGATCAATGCAATGGTTGCACCATGGGGAAGTATGTGAAGTCCAACTTTCATGAAAAGGAGAACCGTGCTTCGGAGATCCTTGAGAGAGTTCACATAGACGTGTGTGGACCGTTCTCGGTTGCTTCAACAACAAAACATAAGTAATATGTTATTTTTGTTGATGAATTTTCTCGTAAATGCTGGATCTTGTTCATGTAGAAGAAGGATCAAACATTCTCAAAGTTCTGTGAGTTTAAGGCATTGGTGGAGAAAGAGTCGAGGAAGAAAGTGAAGGCTATGAGGAGCGATAATGATGGAGAATACATCTCTAATGAATTCAAGAACTTCTGCAGCAAAGAAAGAATTCAAAGAAAACTCATAGTGCCTCATAACCCACAGCAAAATGGGGTCACGGAGAGGAAGAACAGAACGATCGTGGGTGTAGCATGAGCAATGTTGCATGATCAGGGCCTACCAATGCATTTGTGAGTGGAAGCATGCAACACTGCAGTTTATGTGAAAAGCTGTTGTCCTCATAGAGTACTTGGCATGAGTACACCTGAAGAAGCTTTCACTGGTAGGAAACAATATGTTTCACACTTTAATATTTTTGGCTCATCTGTTTATATGTGCATGTGACCAAGGACGCTAGGAAGAAGCTGGAGCCGGCTACTGAAGTTGGGATTTTGTGGGGTACACAGAAACACCCCATAATTATCGTGTGTATTTTCCAAACATTCAAATGACTTTGGTGCGGCGAGATATAAAATTTGATGGGAGGAAAGCCATGCAGTTGTCGCTTGAGAGGGAGTTGGACTTGCATGCAGAGGAGGAACTATTGGTTCCCGAAGATGAGTCTCTAAATTTGGATCAGCCATAGGAGGAGGTTCATGGAGTGGAGGAGTCCACTCATTCAGAGCCAAACATCAGAACTGGTAGAGGGCGTACCACAGAAGCTGATAGGCTGAGACTTGATGCTGCACAGAATGTAGGAGTCCCTACTTCACAACGCAGACAAAGATAGTCTCCTGACCGATTTACTAAATACATGGCTCTCATGAGCAAATGTATTGTGACTAAAACATATTCCTTTCAGGAAGCAGTGCATGAGCCCACATGGGTAGATGAAATGGTGGAGGAGCATGACTCCATTGTCAAAAACAGTGCTTGGGAAATTGTTCCAAGGCCGGTTGATAAATTAGTGGTAGATTTGAGATGGATCTACAAGGTAAAGCAAGCTGCTAATGGGAGTGTTGAGAAATACAAGGCCAGATTTGTGGCCCAGGGCTTCTCACAGATCGAGGGGATAGATTATGAAGAGACCTTTGCACTTGTTGCAAGGTATTCTTCCATAAGGACCATCCTTGCTCTCTCAGTGCAGATGGGCTGGCGCATTGGATGTGAACACTATGTTTCTCAATGGGATCACTGAGGAAGAGCTGTACATAGAGCATCTTGAAGGATTTGAGATCTTCAACAATGAGTCGCATGTTTGCCAACTCAAAAGAGCATTGTATGGGCTGAAGAAATCACCCCGTGCTTGGTACACTCAGATAGACAGCTATTTCACCGGACTGGGCTTCACCAAAAGTGAAGTAGATACAAACCTATACCAAATTGTGGTGGAGGGTAAGATTTTAATAATTTTTCTTTATGTTGATGATTTAATATTGACTGGTGATGAGCAGCTGATACAATCATGCAAGGAGGACCTTGCAAAGGAGTTCGAGATGAAGGATATGGGCCTCCTTCATTATTTCCTTGGATTGGAATTATGGCAGCAATATGGTGAAATTTTTTTGTCTCAAGGCAAGTATGCAAGGGAGATACTAGGTAAGTTTCAAATGGAGGGCTGCAAACCCATGGATACTCCTCTTCCAGGAAACTGGAGGAAAGAGGATTCTACTTCTGGAGAGGTAGTGGATGCTACTGTCTATCGACAGTTAGTGGGTTCGCTAATGTATCTAGTGAAAACAAGACCGGACATTTGCTATGCGGTTAACCAATTAATTCAAGCTATGGTTAAGCCTACCAAGCTCTTTTGGAAGGCGAGCAAGCATGTCCTGAGATACTTGAGGGGCACATCAAAGTATGGTTTATGGTACAAATAGATGGATGAGGTGAAGTTGCATGGCTTCACGGATGCAAATTGGGCGGGAAGCCCATTAGATAGAAAGAGCACATCAGGGGGGATCTTTAGCATTGGATCTACATATGTTTCTTGGTACAACAGGAAGCAGAGATCCGTGGCACTCAGTTCAGTGGAAGCAGAATACATGGCAGTGAGTCAAGCTGCATGTGAGGCTATCTGGATGAGAAAGATCTTGGTTGATTTTTTTGGTTCTCATGTAGATCCGACAGTGATTCATTGTGATAATTAGAGTTGCATTAAACTCTCAATTAATCCTGTGTTTCATGATCGATCTAAGCTTATAGATATCCGGTACCATCATCTCAGAGATTGTGTGCAGAGGAAGATCATGTTGCTTCAGTACATTCCTATGGAAGATCATGATGCAGAGATTTTGACGAAGGCGCTCACTAGGAGAAAATTTGAAGACCATAGAGACAGGACCGGGGTGAAGGATAATCCCTTTCTTGTTGAGAGGGAGTGTTGAGATTCAACAAGAAGATCCTATTGAAAATTATGCACCTACACTAGGATGGAGCCTCAAGCTATTTTTAGGTGTATGTCTATTTATAGATGCATGAGAAAATTATATTTATAGATGAGGTCTATTTATAGATGTATGTGCAAGTTCTATTTATAGGTTGCATGCCTATTTATAGATGCAAGTCGGCTATTATTATCCCTTAATATTAGTTGGACAATAAACAATAATCTATTCTCAATAAGCACTTGGAAATAGTTAACTGAAGTGGAAAATTAGCTAGCTATAGGAATTTCGAGTTGAGTGGTTGGTTGGTGGGACATGCGAGTGGACTTAGTTGTAAATGAGTGATTCGAAGTTGTAACAGAGTTGGAAGTGCAGTTGTGAAAGTTGTAAAGTAGTTTAACTCAGTTAAGTGAGTTAAACTCAGTTGTGCTAGTTGTAACTGAAGATACACTAGTGAGAGATAAAGTGAATTAATTATTAATTAATTCAAAATCATTGGCCTCACATGCAATTGAATATTTACTACTATTAACTGCATGCATGTTAGATCTAGTGGAGACCCAATTGAGATGTAGGTGAAAGGGACAGTTGACTATCAGTTGTGACATTATCGGTTGCACACATGCAACCACAAACACATTGGATGTGACCATGAGGATTGCGTAGTCAAGGCAAGCATGATTCCATTCATTCAGGGATTTCTATCAGCTGGGATGGCATTGTGGAGGCAGGCTGTCAGGAGACAGTAAATTGGCTAAGGAACTTGCCAATTTTTGTATGACAGTGTGAGATAGTTAGCTATTGTACTGAGATATCTTGGAGTATAGCTTTGTATGTAATTGTTTCATGATCCATGATATAATATATAATAGAATATAGTGGGGTTTTTAGCTTTATGCTTTCCCAGTAAATTATCTGTGTTATGTGTGATTGATATTTCTTCATGATATTGTGATTGGCGATTGTGTTTCAAATTCCACAAATATTTTGTAGAAGAAATTCAGTATTTGATAGTAGCATATTATTTTTAGATCAGGAGAATCTAGACAATACATATTTTGTATTAAATTGCTACAAAACCTTGCTCTTTCTTCTAAGATATCCATAAATATCTTCATTTAGTAGTCTACATGAATTACAACTTCTAGTCTACATACGTGCATGTGAAACTTAATCAAATGCAAAGCATCATCATATCCTTTTCCATCTCTGAATTTTGGCAAGTTGTTTTCCAATCTAACTGAGGAATACGATTTGGAAAGCCTGGAACATGATCTCGATGCATAGGAGCATACCTTCTAGCAGTTGAATCCATATTGAAAACAGTGAAGTCACCAATAGTTCTTGAAGATACTGATTTTTGGATAGTGGAATTGCCATGAAAACTCTGAACCTTTGGATTCTTCGACATTAGAGTTGCAAGGTGAAATATGCACAACCTTTCTTGTGCCCGACCACTGTTCACCATTAGCAATCAGAGCTAATCTTTGTCATTATTTCCTAGGAAATATTTAACCTTCGCTCCCTGGAAATTATGCCAATAATGTTATCACTTCCCTGAACTTCCCAAGGCTGAGAGTGGAATTGAAGGAAGGTAACCACATAGCAGGCTTTAGGTGAGGTAGCTAGCCCTACCAGGACCAGAGAGGGATCTCTCAATGTCACTTTGTAGTCAATGAAATGATTGAATATCTAATGATATTAGGGTAGGTATATAAGCTCAGTAAATAGGGTTTTTGTTTGGTGTTTTTGTGGTGGTTAGGAATGACAGTAAGGAGACTAGGTCTAGGGTTTAGGTCAAATTTCAAGGTCAAGTTGCAAAGAATATGGATGAGGCCAAGTAGGTAGATTGAAAGAATGCTTAGTCTGTCATTGTGTATAGGATGAAATGATGGAAAATATGAATGAGCACTGAGGTGAATTCATTCATTTAGAAGAACATAAACATATAATGTAAATCTTGTTAAAACAAAGCATGAAAAGGCATGATTTCTGCTTATAGATTGATAAGATAAAAACATAGAAGTATGTATATGAAAGAGGAAAACATATAATTCAACATGATAATATAAACATACAGAGAAAGAAAAAAATGCTCCAGGGCATACCACAAGATTCTCAACACAAATTCTGCAACACTGTCTTTGATTTCATAACAAAAGGTTTGTACAATAGCTCCACTGCAAAAAACAACTATCCAACCCAAGAAAAGAATAAAGTGGGTCTAATTATAGAAAATATACACCATGACACTTCATAAGGTCTAAATACCATCCAAAATTCATCATAAATACATGAGATGAGTCACTTCCTAGAATCTAGGGAGGTTAGAAATCATTCCCTCAAATTCAGCTAATGACTAGGAGTGTGTGTCCCCCACATTAAAAAACATGTTTTCTCATGATAAGAGGAAAAAACCAGATCAATTATTCCGATTCCATCTCAAAGGAAAGCAAAACCTTGAAATTCTGACTTTTTTTGGGCTTGAAAAGTGTCATGAGGAATCCTATGCAAATCTGTAACACCTTTTGACAGATGCGTAACACATTTTTACAGACGCGTAAAATTTTTTTGCAGTTGATTTTGAGGGACTTTAAGGACTCCAAATCCAAATATGGAAGATAATTCAACTAGCCCTGTGTGTCTAATTTCTATAAAATCTTGAATTTTGAAAAATGACCCATGGGAAGGCCTCCAAAAGTTGATTCTCCCAAGGTTACTCTAGATGCATAACAATCTGTCAAAAATAGTGGTAGAAGCATAGAAAATTGGTGTTTTTTTGGCTTTTTCTTCCAAAATAGAGCTTATCATGAAACAAGGGTTCCTGATCTATGATTTACTCATCAAAATGCATCCAACCATGTAAGCCATTCATCATTTATGTGCCCTAGTAAAAAGCGTAAAAACTTGGCGCTATGCATCTGTGAAGGCTGAATTTCCAGTTTAGTGAAAAAATCACCAAAAATGCAAGAAATTTTGAAAATTATTTAAAATTTCTTCTATAATACTTGTGGAGGGTGGCCTAAACATCCATAGATGCCTCAACAAGGAGGTCTAAGTTTTCTTTCTCCATAATATTCATTTGAGCCTCTTTGAGCTTCTTTTTCACTTGTTTAAGCCTGATTTGTGAAATTTTGTTTCTGGTACAATAATGGTTGGCCATATGCCTCTAGAGGTTATTGTTCTTCTTGGATTTATTCAATAGCTTCTCAAGGTTCCCATTGACCCTATCAAGCCCATACTGTTTGTCTTTATTGATATCATCAAGAATCAACTCATCAAAAGTCTGCAACGTGCTTTAGGAGCTATTGATTCTCTTTCTCTCTGAAGCACCTTTTTGAGGCCCATTGTCCTTGGTCTTCCTCTTTTTGTTTGAAACTCTACATCCTCTATCTCATCATCATCTGAAATCTCTTTTCCCTTTCCATTTTCTGCATCAACATCTATCTTAGGTTTGTCTTGGAGCAGCAATTTTACCTTTAGCTGAAGATTTTCTTGTTGTAGGAATGTGATCTGAGAATTTGCAATGGAGAAAATGTCCCTCAGATCTACTATTTACTCATCCTTTTCCTCTATGATATATTAAAATCAGTTGTCCTCAAATTTTTCTGCCATGTCAACATCTATGGGCGCTTTTTCATCACGTTGGCGCAATGGTGATTCAATCTGATGCATGAGTGGCTGCTCGTCTATTTATTTTTTCTCAGCTATAGTATTAAGTGTAGATACACTTTTGATGGATTTGAGAGAAAATACCTGCCTATTTCCCTTCTCATAGGTGTGAGTGACCTCACCAACCCTAGGAGCCTTTGAAATCTTAGTTTTAATGCTGGAAGAGCCAACCTCCATTAGTTGTGTTGATACTGATGGTGATGGTGTGATATGCATGACAGGAGGACTAGTGGTGGGCACTGCTGCAACTTTCTCCATGAAGGTTTCCCAAGTCATGTTGATGGTTGAGATATGATGCAAAACAATGAGTTTGAGTATACCATGATGGAAAATACTTGGGTGATGATCTTTGTTTCTACTCTGAACCTTCTCAGTCATTCTAAGAAAACTTCTGTACAAGTAATGTGGCAAGTCAAGTGGTTTAGTAGAGGTAAATTGCATCAATAATCCGATATGGTACATGTACAACCTAGATTATCTCCCTTCACACGTGAAATATTTCATAATTAACCTCATCAAAGGAGCTTACCTGTTAAGGAGGTGGTTGAAAGGGAAGATGTACTCAGGGTTCTCTCTAGCATGAGGTTTGAGGAACAATTTGTAATCTTCAAGGTCTATGTCCATGCCATTAAACCACTTTTGTCCATGACTAGGTATAATTATTGCTAAAGAAATCACATCTGCTGATAATTTGAACTCTACACCTGCAAAGATGGCCTTTCCCATACTGAAACTTGTGGCAAATACGCTTGTCAATTGGAGATGACAACCTTCTTCCATGATTTTATCACAGAATATCAAGCATCTGGTCCTCTCAAAGCATCCTTTGGAAAAAGGTGAGGCATTGAATTCTTGCATGGTGGAGGGCTCAAATTTGATGTGTTGCCCTCCTTTTTGAATTTTCTTCCCACTCTCTATAATATCTATCAAAAGGATGAAACCCTAGGTGTTTAGGATGTAGTGGGTATGTGCACTGAATCTGAAAAAATATAGGAGGGTTAGGGTAGGTTTAGGAGGGTGAGATGAAGGGTAGTGAAGCCAAGAAAAATTCCCAAAAAATTTCAGGAGGTAGGGTTATATGTTGGCTTCAAAATATAGGTGAAATTTGGTGAAATGGATGTAAATGAGGTGATCAAATTAATAAAACATAGGGATTTCCTAATTCTGCAATAAAAAAATAGTAGGAAATTAGGGTTTGATGGGAACGAAGTGTAGGGAGGCTGTGAATGGTAGGTAATGATATAGTATGGCCCGGGGAAGGTGTATGAGGGTATTAGATGATAGGGTTAGGGTTTGGTCCATTGAAATCTCTCAATGATAAGAAGAAGTGAAAACGTAGTGGAAAAGGAGGCAAGAAGGGAAACCAACACTGTGCTTGATTATTTGACTTGAGGAGGATATTAGATGCTTACTTACTATTGGAGAATATTTTAAAACCGATGGCAATGACTTTTAAGCTTGGAGGAATGATTTGGGAGCCAAAATACCAAAAACACAACACATTGAAAGATGTGTAACAAGGGTTTCCAGATGTGAAACAAGCTCTCCCAGATGCGTAAAAACACTCTCCAGATGCATAACAACACTCTCTAGACGCGTAACAACACTATTCAAATGTGTAACACTCTCCATATGTGTAACAACACTCTCTAGATGTGTAACAAATCTCTTTTGGAGTAGTTTTATTGCATTTATTCAAACCATTGACAACAATGGATCAATGTTGAAGGTAAGAGAGGAGCTCTACCAATCATGAAAGGAAAATATGAGTTGAAAAATCCTTCCTTTTCCTTTTTATAACATCTTGAAATGACTTTTTGTCTTTTAGTGAAACAAAAGCCTTTGAAGACAATTTTGCCTTTTTGGAATAATTTGACGATGAAAAAAGTTTTGAAATAAGACAAAGTGTCTTACTTTATTTCCCTAACTATGCTAACTCCCTTTAAAAGACTGATATGATGAAAATGAAGCCTTGTTCACCCTTTTTGGTGACATTTTTGGACTTTTCAGTGGCAAAACAAGGACACCTAGACAACAGACCTAGATGGAGATGGAGTGACTTACCTAAGACTCTAAATTACAATTAGTGACATGACCTTGAAGGCGATGATGGCCATGGATGGAATGAGGGGAGTAGCATTTTAGACCTAAACCATATGTAATGACCAAAATTTATTTAAAAACTTGTTTGAAAAGTCAAAATTTTGGCCTAGGACTACTAAAAAGTAAACTGAAAGAGAATATTTGATCACTGAACATATTGAAACTAATAAGTTTGTTGGCCCCACTCCCATAACTAGAACTTGGAGGTCGATTCATGTCACAGTGGCAAGTCAGTTCACATTTACCTGGGAGGTCTTGTAAAGTTAGGTAAATGTGGGGTGATGTGTTACCGATTGGTATCAAACAGGGATGTGATTGTTGTGCATGCATGTTAATCGTGTGCATGCATTGCAATGGCTACACTTTTCATGTATATAGTCGGTGTTACAGTTTTTGGCATCATGCCTGATAACTGAGATGGTGTCGATAGGTTGATATGACAACGTCATCATATGTATATATGTGTGTGTGTGTGTGTGTGTGTTACCGATTGGTATCAAACCGGGATGTGATTGTTGTGCATGCATTGCAATGGTTATAGTTTTCATGTATATAGTCGGTGTTACAGTTTTTGGCATCATGCCTGATGACTGAGATGGTGTCGATAGGTTGATATGATGGCGTCATCATATATATATATATATATATATATATATATATATATATATCATGCTAATCTGGACTAATTTGTGTAGATGAGATAACCTTCGTTGAACTTCACTAAAGTATGATTGATTATGTTTATATTTAGTTATCTGATATGGCATGTTTGCAAGAAGTAGAAGATCATAGATGACTAGCAGAATGGTGGATTGTAGTTCACGTTACTCTCATTATAGATCAACCAAGAAGCAAGAATAATAGTACTCTTCTGACATAACAGATACCTTGAAAAGTCCAAAGGGAGAAATCAAGAGTTACTAGGCAGATAATGACAAGATAATTCAGTCATAGGAAATATTTTCTAGAGCTCAAAAAAAGCAATCCAAGTTCAAAAATGATCCTTTAGAGTTTATTAGATTTTCAAAGATAGGGACAATCAAGGATCTGTTATGGAAAAGAGGAAAGGACTAATAAGGCATGTGGTAGCAGATCTAGATCAGGGCATAGGTTGGACATGAATGCACCGTCATAGGTGGAAGATGGTTGGATACAACTGATAGGAGAGGTAGTGGTTATGGGTTATATTCTAGTTCTAGTTCAGATAGACATCATGGTCAAAATTGTTATCATCCTTACAGGAGGAGTGAGAGGGGTTACTTTCCATATGAGTTAAACAAAGACAAGCATCCTACCTTTGATGGAGAGTCGAAGAAAATGGAAGATGTAGAAACATGGATGCTTGGGATGAAGAAGTTCTTTGAATTGCATGATTTTACAGAGAATATGAAAACCAAGATAGTTATTTTCAGTCTCCAAGGAAAACCAAATACTTGGTGGGAAGACGTGAAGAATTTCAGAGGCATTAAGTTAGAATAATTGAGTTGGAATGAGTTAAAAATAATCTTCAGGAAGAAGTATTTGTCTGAGAGATACTATGATGGAAAGGCTAAGGAGTTCTATGAGCTGAAGATGGGTTCCATGATTGATGAATATTATATGACTAAATTTTTTGAGTTGTTGAGGTATGTGCCTTACCTCAAGGATGAGAAGACGAAGGTTCATAGATTCATCAATGGACTGCCATTAGAATTTAAGGATCAAATTGAGTATGATGAACCTCGATAACAGAAGGAAGTCATTGGGAAATTTGAAGCACTGTTATGAGCAGTCAAAGCATAAGTCTAAGCCTAATCCTGACTGGAAAGGGAATGAGAAGGCCAAGGGAAAATGACCTTCAAAGCGGGAAGGACCTTAAGATGTAGGTGAGAAAGGAAATGTGTCTCCTTAGAAGAAGTTCAGTTCAACTGAGAAGGGACATGGATCTCAGCCTCGAGATCAAAAAAATAAGGTAGTGGTAGAGAATCGTTACAATGTTGGATTTGTGGCCAGGATCATCACGAGAAGGATTTTTTGTTGTATCAGGGTGGAATACCTTAGATTTATAGTGCTTAGGATGTGAAAATAGTTGGGGATGTAGGAAAGAGCATTCCTTAGATCTATGCAACATTTGATAACAAGCAAGCGGATAAAAACACATCCATTATTGAGATGATTTATGCGATCGAGTTGTTTCGATTTTTATTGATTTTGGATCTAATTATACTTATGTTAATCCTAACCTAGTGGATAAGTGTGGCTTGAGTAAAGAAGTATATGTAGAGTCTTGGTTGGTGCAGTTGGATATAGGACCAATAAAATAGTTCATCATTGGGTGAGATCTTGTGCATTTGAGATGAATGGTATGCCTACATCAACACATCTAAATGTGCTTCCTTTGGGTTCATATAATATGATTTTTGGCATGGATTGGTTGTACCTTCATAGGAATAAAGGATATTGTTACGAGAAGGATATTGAGTGCTTAGATGATGATGGAGAGAAGAGAATCTTGCAAGGAAAAAAGAAGACTACCTATATGATAATGTTCACAACTATTAATGCTAAGCATAGTTGCAGGAAAGGGTTTGTATTGTTTGCAGTGCATGTTTCCAGTGACAAAGGGAAGGATGTTGAGGGTGCTGAAGTCTTGAAGAGGTACCTTGTTTTGCAACAGTTTGAGGATGTACTTACAACAAATATTTTAGAGTTTCCTCTTCACAGGGAAGTGGAATTTTGTATTGAGTTGGTACCAGGAGCAACACTAGCATCAAAGGCACCATATAGGATGAGCACTCCAGAGTTAGTGGAAATGAAGTTACAACTTAATGAAATGCTTGATAAAATATACATAAGGAAAATTATGTCGCCTTGGGGTGCACCAATGTTGTTTATGAAGAAGAAGGATGATACTCTCAGGTTGTGCATTGATTACAAGTAGTTAAACAAGGTGACGATCAAGAAACAATATCATTTGTCACCTATGAACACATGTATTTGAAGTATGACAGCTATGAGTTCTTCTAGAAGGCACTGGACATGTGGATATTCCCGGAACAATGATGATTTCGCTCCCAGGAGACCAACACACCCTTAAGTTTCGGGAAGTGCTTTGTAGAGAACCCTGCATGGGGGTAAGTGCTTTGCAATGCACTTAGGCCCATTCAGAGGAGCGTTGATGATTCAATGGGTCATTTTAACTATACTTCAAACATTGGAACTCTAATGAATTAAAGCCATCAGTGGAATGACTTCTCTAGGGCATGTAGCAATTGAATTAGGGGATTATAGACTCGGTTTGTATTGAATTAGGGTATGATAGACCCTTTTCATATTGGTCTTAGGGATGATTCCCAAATTGACCTATAACAGTTTCCCCCTAAAGCATGAAGTCAAAATAATGATAATATTTGGATGAGATGTTTTACGGTGTGATGAGTAGGATCTGAAGCAGAAGGTGACTTGCATCAATTTGCAATACATTACATCATGATATCTTGTACATATTGGACATGAATTTTTGAGGGAGGCATACCAATGCTCAACACATAAACTATCATAACACATACATAAATCAGAAAGTTTTCTACAACTATAGACATGCATACAGATATAGGCCCATGATAAGATGACCATCTGTATGTAAATCCATCGTACAGATGATTTGGTACAATTCCGGAAATCGTAACACAAATGGATGAAACTAGATCTGGGGCTTCTATCTTGTTTACTCAATTGTTCGTGTACAAGTCTAACCATGCGAATATGTGATCTGAAGTCGAACATGGGAAGACATCGTTTGATTACCGGCTAATGATGTAAGTCGTTAACATACACGAGAGAAACCACCGTTGATGTTAATGGTTCTCAATGTATTGCAGTACAATTTGCAAGGCGTGAATAGATGATTTGATGTCGAACACCAAACAAAATATTTTGGTCGAAGGTCTGTGATGTCAACCTATCGGCAGAAGTGAGAAACCTGTCGTTGATGTAAACAAGTTCCAAGGCACTAGAAATATGTTTCTAAGTCAACTTCTTGGATGATGAGCTGATGTCGACAGGAAGCAACTCATCACAGATATGACATGAAATGGGAGTAATGATTTTGGAGACAAAATAATTATTGATGAAGCAATGTTTAGGGATGGAGGTCATGAAAATGAAGGTTTATGAGTATTGTAGAAGATAAGGAATTACTGGATGACTTCTCTTGAACATATCGATGACACTGAAATGAGTTGGAAGAATTGACCCAAAACTGAAGTGATGGATGGTATGATAGACCTTCAAGAAGATCACCCAACCCAAAGTCATGGATATTAAGTGAAAGTGTCATGTTCAAGAGCGACCTGCTACCATAAAGTGTTTTGTTCTTTTTTCCCAAATTTTCCCTTGTCATTGCTGACCAGTACCTCTTTATTTTTTAACAAGCTTGAGGAGGGTAACATATGCTTGATCTATAATTCGACCCTTCGGGTGAATCCCTCGCTATTTGATGATTTAACGAGTCTAGCGATAATGAAACTCGATCTTTTCATGATCGGACAAGTCCGTTTCTATTTGATGTTTTAACGAGTCTAATGACAGTGAAAATTCGGTCCTTTTTCATATTTAGAGAGTTTGAAAAAGGGACGAAAATAAAACTCCATGAGTCCTTTTTCGTAAATTTGTCGCTCAGGTTCGAAAAAAGTGTAAAAATGATACCTGAGAAAACCTCTTAGCCATGTTCGACTAAGGTGTTCCTTTTTTCATAAATAATATATCTCAGTCTAGAAAAGGGTTAAACTTATATTGAGCAGATGTCATTTCATTTTCTTTTACAAGCTCGAAAACAAAAGTGCTCGACAATATTTTCACATTAATGGAGTCTAAAAAGAGCTAAAAGAAGAATCTAGGGGGTTTCTTTTTTGATGTTTTATAGAGCTCAAAAAAGAGATAAAAGTATGCTCTGTGGTCAAATAATTTTTGGATAATTGTGCACTTCAAACTCACTATATCAGTTGTAAACCTATTCAGAGAACCATTAAAGAGATTAAAAATACATGTTTCATAGTAAAAATGAACAAAAACTATAGTCACATCATTAAATATGATTAAAATAATCAAAATGACTAATAAAAATAAGTTTTTACCATTTCATTTTACCATTCCATAGTTACCATTTTAAATTTAGGAGCTCTGAAACTGTTTTTACCTCAAACTTCAGCGGTCGATTTTGACAGTTTCAATGGATGATTTCTCTCGACGTTTGGTCTAGGTTGGAGATCTAAACCTTCTCTTCCTTTAAGTGTCATTTTTGTTTCATTTCATGCTGAATTTTTAGGTTTTTGAGCCCCCTAGGGTAAATCTATTGCGTTCCAAGGGAAACACACCCTTGCATGTCGAAAAATGTGTTGCATAGAACTGAAATTGAAGCTTATATGCTCTGCAACACTTTATCTATGGACTAGGGGAACGTTGGGCGCATTTTACAAATTTTTTTCTTGCTATGTGCTCAAAATTCCCAATTTTTTTGAATGAAATAGATCCTAATGAAGCTTATTGTTGGATTTTAGGTATTGATCAGATCAAAATGACCGTTACATGGTGAGAAAGAGAACATGAAGAACAAGACATGATTTCCCTAAATGATCCTAGCACTGTAAGAGCCCTCAAGGATTGTGGGTTACTTAAGTATTTGAGATTATTAGGGATGAGAAAACATATTGAAATATTAGAGTTCTTGGTTTGTTTATGGGATCCGGCATCTCAGGAATTTCATATTGGGGACAAAGTTCTCCCAATGCTGGTTTAATTTCTTACTGGATTATCGAGACTTGGTTCTCTTGTTTCCCTTGAAGGATCTACTCTTAGAGGTGAGATAGTGAAGGACTACATCCGGTAACATTGTCGGCTAGGTAATGAACCTATAAAATATGGAAGATAAAAATTCGTGATGTGCATGATTTGCCTTTGAGAACTATCCTTTTCACTATTGCAAAACTTGTTGGCTCTGTGACACTACATGTTGCAAACCATGCATACATGAAGTATGCTCTCGAGTGTCTCGAACCAACAATGTTCAACTGGGCTGAAGCAGTACTCTTTCACATGAATAAATATCTAACTAAAGTAAAGGGCGACATAAAGAATTTTAGTTATGGTTCGATCTTGATTTCCTTTATTTTAGAGATATTTCCATTGATGCAGCCGCAACATGTGACACTGATCATTTCTGATCCTAAAGATCCTCAGATGTAGAGATGGTTCGAATTGATGGCTAGGCATGTTGGTCAATCGACTATCATATTTTCTACTGCATTCTTTTCCTGGCTCCGATGAGACATTATCGCCATAGAGGAGTATTTGTACGCAGGCATAGATTTCCGTGGAGATCCAAATTTGATTTTACCAGATGGCAATCAATGGGGTGCAATGGGTAAAAATGTTTTGAACATGTTTTTGATTTTAAGGTTTCTACATGTTTTTGTATTTTTGATGTTTTCCAAGACTAAACTAAAGTTTTTTATGTACACAGATGTGGGTCACGTTCGACCAGTGGGTTGACCAGAGCAGGTAGCAGATGAACCAACAGAGAGGACTATCGGGAGAGAAGTCCTTCGGGATTTATATTTGACTGAGACTCTTGTTGATTTTTAGTAGCATGTTGAGGGATTGACTCTTGGGATACCGAATGTCCAGATCGAGGAGTTACCTATGAGGCTGCAACGCCATACTATTGGTGTTCCTAGCCATTGGATGAGGCTATTGCGCAGGATAACTAGAGCAGTTGCATGTTATCATGAGCGTCACTAGTTTTACTTTTGACATTTTTGTATACATTTTGAGGTCAAATGAGCAATGTGTCTTGGGCACAAATTTTGTAAAAACATAAACTATATATCTATTTTCTTTTAAAGTTTTCCTATGTTTAATGTGTAATCCTATTCAATTTTATGATGTTAATTGAAAATGTATCTTTACATGTGTTGCGAATGTCTGTTTAAAACATAATTCGCTAAAGAATCAATTAATGTGTTCAAATTTTTGGAAATGTGTTGATATTGAATGTAATCAAAATGTGTTTCAAAAAGTCGAACTCTAAGGAACATACGATGAATTGTTGGATTTCGTATTGTATAGACGCTAATAAGTTGCAGTACGACAAGTTGTGAGTCTAACCTAATGATGATGCGGTTAATGCTAAGTGAAATGGCATCAGAGAGAAGTTCGATCAACGCGCTATACTTTGCGATATTGTTCGTGGATCGACCGATACAAATCCCTTGAAAACTCACTAACTCGCCACCTGAAGCAAAAATGGCCCATGTTGCAAAAGATAGGTTCTGCGTACTACGACTAGCACCATCCGTGTACCCAACGAATGGTTCCAAAGGTTCAAACATCTGCGATGAAATGTAAAGTGGATTACTAACTTCAAGAAAATTGTGAAAAAAAAACTAAGAAAATGAATGCAAATCAAAGTGTATATACAATATGATACAAAAGTTTAATATGCTCAATTAAGAATAGCAGCGTTTAAGATACAACCCATTTTGAGGTTGCCTCAACGTAATTCCATCATAATCAACTAAATCGTAGGTGCCCTTAGCTAAAACTCTTTTGATAATGTAGGGGCCATGCCATAGTGGCTCAAATTTTCCTGTTCCTATCAAATCAACTTCCTGATCATAAAGAAAGACCAGGTCTCCCTCTGAGAAGATGCGAGGCTTGACATTGTGGTCATATTGCACCTTGATTCGTCTCTTATGCGCGTTGTTGGCCAATGCGTCTTCACGACACATTTCATCTAGATGGATGAGGTTTAAAAGATGCTCTTCTTAATTAGAGGTGTCAGGTAACAAGTCAATAACGAGTTTTAATGAAAAAATTTCACATTGGATTGGTAAAATAGCTTCCAGACCATACACCAACTGAAAGGGAGTAAATCTAGTCACATTTCTCATTGAGGTTTGATATGCCCATAAATATGAGTACAAGATTAAATGCCAATTTATTTTATGAACCCCTATCATTCGTTGAAGCATTCACTTAAGGATATTGTTAATGGCTTCAAATTTTCCATTAGATTGTGGATAATAAGGGGTAGAACTATCATGTGACATTCCTAATTTGGCAGTCAACTCATTCATCATGTTATTGCGAAAATGCTTACCATGATCTGTAACTATAGCTTGTGGTACACCAAACCGAGAAACAACATGATTGAAAAAGAAAAATGCAGCTGTTTCACCTGTGTTATTGAATGTAGGCATCACTTTGACCCACTTGGTAAAGTAGTCGACTACGACAATAATATAACCATGCCACCTGGCAGAACGAGGGTTTCAGGTCATGAAGTCAATGCTCCATTTTTCCAATGGTCCCACAGTGATTACAAGATGCATTGGTTCTGGCGGCATGCGAGGATGCAGTCATGGATATGGTTGGCTAGAAGTAATCGGCGTGGAGAATATTCTACCCAGAAGCTTAACCAGACAAATGTCCACCACAAGCACAGGCATGAAAATCATTCTGAACTTTCTCAGCCTCCTCATGAGTGAGGCACCTCCTTAAAATCGTATCGACACCAAAACGATAAAGTGTATCATCGACGATAAGATAATCTTTGGCTTGGTATCAGATACATCGCTGTTGTGAGTGAGAGGTATCAGGCCAAAAAGTTTGGGTTTGGAGATAAATGATAAAATCCCCATACCAAGGGTTAGATGACCCATTCAAAAACAGAGACTCATTTGGAATTGATGGTTTCGATGTAGTTTCAGTACTATCAGAGGGAAGGTCGCAAATAAGCTTAGCGAAAACCAAATACTTATTTGACTTGGATTTGATGAATTCCAAATCAAATTCCTACAAAATGATGATCCATTTGAATATCCCCCCCCCCCCCCCCCAAGCAATTGATGTGAAAGAATTTATGTCATAGGGTTGCAAACCGAAATGACAATGGTCTTCTAGAGCAGGATATAATGGCGAAATCTTTGGACAGCTTGCCGCTAAGGTGAGATTTTCAACGTATGAGTACTTAAATTTTGTATCATTGAGATTACGACTCAAATAATATATCAGATGTTCTATCCCATCTTCTTCTTGGACTAAAACCATAGTAATTTTTGTATTTGCAGCGATGAGATACAAGAAATAGTCACTCTGATAATTAGGGGGATACATTAATGACGCTCAGATCAGGGTATCTTTAAGAGCATCAAAAGAAGCTTACACAACCTTATCCAAATCATAGGGAATCCCCTTTTTCAAGAGACGAGTAAATCCTTTAGCCATTTCGACGTAGTTGGGTATGAACCTCCTTATAAAGTTATCCTTTCCTTGAATTCTTTATAGCTGAAGTAAGTTTGATGGCGCAGGAAAATCGAGAATGGCCTAGACCTTCAGTGGGTCAATTTGAATTCCATATTTTGAAACGACGAATCCAAGAAAACGACCATAACCGACACAAAACAAACATTTTTTTGGATTGAGGCGTATCTTGTAGTGTCGACAGCATAGAAATATAGCTCTAGGATACGCCAGGTGATCAATCCATTTTCATGAATGCGCTAGTAAATCGTCTATATAAGGTTGAACAATGTTCTTAATGTCATGGAAAACATAATCCATTTCTCTCTGAAATGTTTCCCCAGCATTCTTTAAACCAAATGGGAGTTTACAATAAGTGAATGTGCCCCAGGGATAGATGAATGTTGTCTTATATTAGTCCTCTGGGTGAATATTGATTTGATTGTAACCGAAGAATCCATCCATGAATGAAAAGATTTCACAGCTAACACATTCGTCAATAATTTGGTTGATAAAGGGAGTAGGATAATTTTCTTTTGGACAAGCAAGATTGAAATCCCGATAATCAACGCACACTCTGATTTTCCCTTGTTTCTTAATGACATGAACAATGTTGGAAACCCAATCAGTAAGCGGAACAGGGTAAATGAAACCAACACGTAAAAGTTTTTCAACTTCTGCTTTAATGGCAGCAACCTTCTTCAGATGAACATGTCGAAGGCATTGGCGTACCGGTTTGACATCCGAGTAATTTTTAATTGTGTGTTCAACAATACTAGATTCTATGCTTGACATTTCCTCATAAGACCAAGTAAATACATCTTAGAATTCACGAAAAATATAGCGATAAGTGTCGAGTTCAGATGCATAACAAGACACGTCGACATGATTGTTTTCTAGAATGCCAGGTTTGGTTGAAATATCGATATAAATCATTTTTTCAATATTTGATAGGTTTTGCTCAGATTCGATGGCATTAATTGGAACAAAATTCAAAAATAAATCAGAGATTTAGGGCGATATAGTTCAATAAGATTATATTCGTTGTAATCTAGAATACGGGAACGATGATGATAATCTTCCCATGGTTCTCCTTCTGGCATCATGGCTTCCACCATGCTCTCATCAGTCAAGAAAGTGGATGAAAAAGGATTAGAAGGAGTACCAAATTATAATAAATGATTGACCCAAATGATCAGCGACGATGGATCAAGATGTGCTGCCCAAGACAAGAAAATTGATTGCTATGCGAGCTCAATTGCGCTTGGCGGTAAAAATTCACCCAACATATCTACTTCAGAATTATTGGTAATCTTCTTTGAGTAGATGAAGTGGAAGATATCATGCAACATGTCTCTATTTTTGCAATTTCCGCTGACATTGCATGCGAAGGTAATGAAAAGGTGCCCATTACGGAATAATCCTTAAAGATGCCTACACCAATGTTTTGAAGTGCTAGCTGGGGTGCGTGAACTAACAAGATGCTTCCAGATACCTGGGAACTAGAGGTAAAGAAGGAGACTCGAGTAATGACTGTGATAACGCCTTTATGAGGGAAGGCAATCATTCGAAAGTAAGTAGAAATGATCGTAGTCATAGCGTAAACCCATGGACTTCCAATTAATATGTTGTAATCAAGCGGTCTATCAACGACCTCAAATTCAACAGCTATGGTTTTTCCCCCTAGTTCGACATGCAGATTATTGATAATACCACAAGGCTTATATGTACGACCGTCAAAAGCTTTCAACATTGTAGGCGATTGAGATAAGAGAGGCGAGCCAAGTGAATTCTAGAAATTGATAGAAATAATACAAGTAGATGCTCCCTCATCAATAATAGTGCAATGAACAAGGTGATTTAGAGCATTTACTTGGATTGAAAATGCTAATTCGGTTGGTAATTGTGGCACATAGCTCGTGTGATTAAATAATACAAGTCAGGTTGATTCCACCAATTGCTGACAACAAAGCTTGCTTTTGGGAGGGACAATTTTGAAGTACCTCAAGCGCCGACATAGCTGAAGGTGACTGAGCTAGATCTTCAACTATATTGAATTTTTAGCTGCACGAGCTCAAGGATTGAACGTCGATTTGTGGATGACTCCATTTGGTGGCTTTATCGTTAACTCTGGAATAGCAGGTGAAGGAATTGATTCAGTGGACGGATTCGTGGTCGAGGTAGTAGGTTGATCAGTAGCCTGACTACCGTAATATTTATTTCCCGTAGACACCAAAACATCAGTTTTTGTCTTTGTGAAAGATAGAATAAGCACTTGGAAACTAGAAGTGGGATCCGTAGCTACCATGTTTGTGTCCAGATTCAGAAAAGGATTTGTCAACACAATAGATGTAGGAAAAGTCTTAAGAAGATTTGAGACTTCAGAGCGGTGAGGAAAATCTCACGTAAAGTGCTCCTCATTACATATCAAGCAAGGGTAATGAGGTTTTCGAGAATTTCCAGATTGTTGATCAGATGATCGTTCCTGCTGGGGTGAATTTTTATTTTTCTTTGCTTTCCCCTTTTTCTTGCTTATGAGTTGCTTGTCACTTTTTCCTTTGTCAGATGACACAACATGTATTTCATAAGAAGGTGCAGGATTAGATGTAGTAGAGGTGTGAGTGTTTGCAGAACCAATTATACCATCGCTGACATGAGATTCCTTGCCATATGAAGGAGGAACAATAAAATTTGATCGCGTCACGTTTTGAATTTTCTCATAGAGCATGCCAGACTGAGTATACATCAAATCTAAGTACTGGGCACGAGCAATGACTTACTCTTCAGTGACGACACCGCCTTTAGCTACATCCTTAGTGATAGATGGAAGCAAGGAATTAATAAACCACTCAGCCAAAATCTGATTAGGAAAAATGTTTTGACCATTCGAAGATGATGAAGACACTCATGAATATGATCAGAAATGTGAGTAGCAGTTGTCTGTTTAAATTTTGTCAATAGTTCCATTCCAGTTTCATATCGTATGGGTAACTGGAAGTGGGTTAAAACGGTAGTGGCTAAGGAAATGAAGTTATCAAATGAAGCTCGTGGTAATTCAATATACCACCTCGTAGCCAGACCAGTAAGCGTACGCTGGAAAATACATAGTCTAATAGAGTCATCATTTAAGGAGTTTGATGAGCACCACAAATGACAAGTCATAACATGCATTGACGGGTATTCTCCAGGGTTTCGATTGAATTTAGGAATGTTAGAGGGTAATTTGTGTGGAATCAACGACACCAAGGAGAATAGCTGATGGGATCATTGGTAAGCCAGTTTAAAACAGGTAATTCTAATGTTGCGACAAAGGGAAACTGTCGATTCAAGCCAGGTTGAGCATAAGCAGGACAAGATGGAATTTCTTGGGAAATAGGCCTTTGTGCACTAGCATAAGGAATTTTCTGCTGGTAACCCAGATAGGGGTTATTTTGATGACCAAACGCTTGAGGGATTTGTTGACCAAGACCTGGATAAGCTTGTTGTTGTTGAAATTTTTGTTGTGGTATTTGAGGTTGTGGCTGCCAAGGTGATTGGATTCTAAGATTATAGCCCAAAATAGAATAGAGTGGAACCGATTGTGAATAGGTAAGACCAATAGGAGCCCGTGACATCCCATAAAAGGGTAATCCAGCCTGTGGTTGTAAGATTCCAGACACAGGTGGTTGTTGTAAACCAACCGAAGGAGGTGGAGTTTGGAGGCCCAAGACTTGAGGGTAATGGGTTGAAGGACCTGCTTGAGATGGTTGAGGTACAACCAACTGATCCTGTAAATGAGGTAATGAAGTATTAATAGGTGGGGTAGATGTAGGCACAACAGGTTGAAACAACTAGTATGAATGCACAACCGTTTGTGGTTAAACAAGCATGATAGGATGCCACTAACAAACAATCATTCCAACATTTGGGTGAATATAAAACGATGAAGTACTATCAAAATAGGTGACCATAAGTTTCCCCCCAACATGATGAGTATAATAATATGGAATATATTGATCTCCAAATGGTGGGAGTCTAGTCGAGATTGAACTGGATGGAAGGTACCCAAATGGACCAACTTGATGTTGAAGTAAATATGTGTATAAAGGATCAAGCCATTCAATACTCATTAGAGATATACCATATAAGATACCAGAAGATGACATGGGTGAAGTCTATGGATTTGAGGAGGCACCAGAGTAGGTTCCAGATAATGATTGGTAACTTGGTGGGACGGACGTACCACCATAAAGATGTGACTTAGGTGACATGGTAAACATCGATGGAGTAGCAACAGTAGATGCTGTCACAACTGTAATAGTACAACCAGAGATGTTGACTCAAACATGGTCAAATGACCCAGTGAATACCCTATAGGATCTATGGGAACTTGGATTGAAATAGGACCAACTGAAGCAGTGTAAGTTAATCAAGGAAAAGAATCGTAAAGATAAAGCCCCGACCCAAAATGAGTTGGAGTTGAGGGTATTTATTCTTGTTGAGGTTCTTCCTTAATCGAAATCAAACCAGGTGGAAGAATTTCACTGTCAGGCCTTAGATATATTTCAGTTGGTTAAATGCACGATAAAATTGAAGACTCAATGGCTATGGATGACTGAGAAGCGACAGATACATGAAAAACTGGTTGCCATTCAACTTTGAGATCTACGTACATGGAGGCCCAAGTTCGTAATAGCGTTGTCTAATGTGAAACCGCACAGTGAGAGAACCCCCTTATAATTTTCGTACTAGAACACCGCCCTATATACCGGAAGGTATGTGGACAAGCTCAGATATACTTACGTACATGCAGCGGGATTTAACACTCGTAATTTATCATAGACAAGTTAGCAACAACTTCTATGCTTAACGACGCTGGAACACGTCTCTAGCCTAGACCTTCAAAGTGTTATTGTTAATGTTACAATGCTTTCTTAGGTTGATTGAGGTGAATTTATGTTGATCTTGCTTAACAGTTTATCTTTCAGGTTCACTGCAAGATGTAATGGGAAACTCGTAAAATGAAAACTAAATGAGAAGCAATCTTTTCAATTCAGTTTTTTAATGAAAACCTTAGCTACTAAAGGGATAGAGCAATCAGATTTTTGAGCATAGATCAAAGAGAAAAAACTAAATGCAGATTTCCCTAATATATTCCTATGCAAAACTCACAATCTCTAAATGCATATGCATGTTTTTATTTTCATTTTCCTTTAATGTGAATGATTAAAAAGAAACTAAATGCACAAATCAATCAAACACTGTTTTCTTTTTTGAGAAATGAGGACTGAAAAAACAATTTTCTCTAAGGAAATGAAGACTGAAATGACAATTTTCCTTTTGAAAACAGATAATTGATCTAATGAAAAATTTAAAAATTTGGATTTGATTTGACAATGATAAAGAAAACAACTAATGAAACATTGAATAGTGACTATCCAAAGGAGGAAGAACTGGCAATGTTTACTGGTCTCTAAGGTCGAACAGACATATGAGAATACAACAGGTAATAGGCTGAAACTGAATGCAAAAGAAAAATTATGATAGAATTTGGCTGGCTGAGGGGTAACTCACCCCTTAAGGGTAGACAGTGCGTTGAATAACACCTATGAATGGGAGACAGTGCTATTCAGAGCACTGTACCCTGACCAACTGTTCATTGGGCGCAATGAAGCTTGAAGATCAAGAAGGTTAAACACACTTCTAAGGAAAAAAGTACGTTAAAATGACTGAATAGACGAAGTAAAGTCTACTGATGATAGTTAAAAAGGACAAAAACACCAAGAATGATGGATTTCTCCCCAACGGAGTTGCCAATTTGTTACGAGGAATTCTAATCTACGGATAAACTAGTCTTCCCTGAGTGTGGTATTCCTTCACTCAGAACAACAGAAGAAAGGTAAATGTTATTTTCTCTAAAATAGACAGAAAGATATAAGGGATAAAGACCTAATTATGATCCTTCACTCTCGTTCCTCTTCTATTATCGTTCTTGTCACTCTTGATCTAGCTGAAACTTGCTTGATCAATACCTGCAATCAAAGACAAAAGACAACAAATGACATATAGATATACATTCTATATGCCTTAACCTAATTGAACCAATTAAATTTGAGAATACATACACATTTGAGAATACATTCACAAGATATAAGTGCATATATGAGAGAAAGAACACATATCTTTATTGAAATAATAGGAGGAGTGGATTACAACCAGTGGATCAGTTCATTGTCAACCTGCTCCAACTTAATTCCATCCTCATCACACCAAGAATCATCTCAACATCATAACAGTACTTCATCTCTCCAAGAATTGAGAATCCAACATCATAACAATACATAGATTTCTTCCTCTCTTGCACTTAGATGAGTGCTCAATTTATAGGGAAATTGTAGTTAGTTTCTCAATAAATGATATTGAATGACTTTCTAATAATAGATGAGACATGTTTCCATGTTCAATGGTGATGGATGAACACATGTATTCGAAGTATGACACCTATGAGATCTTCTAGAAGGCACTGGACAAGTGGAAATTCCCGGAACAATGATGATTTTGCTCCCAGAAGACCAACGCACCCTTAAGTGTCAGGAAGTGCTTTGCAGAGCACCCTTGCATGGGGGTAAGTGCTTTGAAACACACTTAGGCCCATTCAGAGGAGCGTTGATGAGTCAATGGGTCATTTTAACTATACTTCAAACATTGAAACTATCATGAATTAAAGCCATCAGTGTAATGAATTCTCTAGGGCATGTAGCAACTGAATTAGGGGATGATAGACCCTATGCATACTGGTCTTAGGGATGATGCCCAAATTGACCTATAACAACAAGCAAAGGAAATTGACAGAAGGTTGGATCAAAAACTTCAACAAGAATATTTTTTTGGTAACAGGTTGCATGTGTGATTTCCTAGCTGAGGTGTGAATGCATGGTACACACATTTGTTTTCATTGGAAGGGGTTTTCCCAGGTTTGATAGTGTTTTCAGCCTTGCCTTACCATTTCCTGGATAGCCATGGTGTGATGGGATTCATTTCTTGGTTGAGCTTTTGATTTTCAGAAGCTTTTGGAATTGGGTGAGGTGGTCTCAGGAAAAATTCCAAGGGTTGGGGGTGGAGATGGTTTTCTCTGAGAAGCCCTCGATAGGTGGCTGGTGATAGGAAAATTCCTCAAGGTATGGTGTGTTATCACTTAATGGGTTTTCTTGGTTGCAACAAAGAACTCCCTAAGGTAACCTTTTCAAACCAATCTTGTAGATTGAAGGCTATCCCCTTCAATCTAGAGAGGGTCTGACAACCTAATCACTAAGATTAGTAACTGGTTATGTCTTTAAAAATGGCTAGATCTTTAGTAGGGTTGTGCTAAAATAGGGTTTGGTTGGGATTAAGAAATTAATCCATTGGGAAATGGGGTCAACAAATAAGGGTTTAAGTTTAATTACAAAGATATTGACTGTATGAATCAATATGGATAGAGGCAGGCTAGATGGTATACTGTACCAATGTCAAACATCATTTTTATGGCAATAGAAGGAGGTAACAATCCACTATAGCAGGGCATGAAACATGAATCCTGCAATATTTAGAAGAAAGAGTGCAAATGTATAAAGCATATGAACCAAAGCATTAACTAATGAATTCTATCACATAATCTTGTTTAAACATCAAAAGATAAAACATAAATTGGCGTCACACAAAAAGGAAGCTATCACTGAAGAAAAAAAACTGAGTACACCTTCACAAGAATCTTTGTATCATGGATCATAATATTCTATTCATCTTGGTACTTGTAAAAAATTGAATAATTTGATCACACACAACAAAAATACCACTTTGTTTCAGAGTCCAACCTTTTCTCCTTCTTTTTGATATATTATATAGGAAAATTACATATAGTTTTCAAGATCCACAAAAGTTGGGAGAATTAATTATCAAATATTACAATATTTTCATAAAATAATTTACAAAATATAAGTCAATCTTATTATTCTAGATATTTGAAACCTTATCTTGGCATCTAATAAAAAACAAAAATCTATGTATGAGACCTCTGCTGATTCTCTTGAATAGATTAGGGAATTGAATCACTAGAATTCTGGATCTAGTAACCATTCACTAGCTTCTAGGGTCATATTTTGTCACTGCAACTCATAGGCTTCTTTGTAGCAACTGTTTGTTTTGATGCATGAATATGAAAAAATGCCTCAATCTATGAAACTGGTTTTATGCAACTGTCTCCACTTCTTAAGAGATTTTTTTCTTATTGATTCATATCAGCTGTATTCCTTCAAGCACAATTTTTTTTTATGTCATATTACTATGATAATACATCCTTGAATTATGTTATATTTGACTGCAAAAAAAATGTAGTGGAGTATAATATAATGTTGAACCAAAATTAGGGTTTTGCTGTAAACATTTCCTTTGTTTTTAGATCAAACCACTGCTTGTCAAAAAGGTAAATTTCTTCAATATCCTATGGGATTGGCTGCTTCATCAAGCATGCTCAACTTTCTTGATTTGTTTTTGATATTGTAACCCTTTTGCCACTTTCTTGAATTTCTTTGTTGTCTATTAGGGTTTATATGTTATTTCTTTCTACAGATTTTGTTTTCCTCTTTCATGAAACTTTCTTCATACCTTTGGAATATTCTACATCTTCCTCTTCATCAATGACTATTGGATCTTTCAGTACAAGGTTGAATTTAAATTTTAAGTCTAGCCTTAACTTATTGGTAAGTCTAGTTTGAGATTTTCTCAAGTAAGGAACCCTAGATTCTATTTCTCTACTGGTATAGGCTCTGCTATATGCCCCAACTCTTCATCCTTTTGTATTTTTTGTTGTTGTCCTATCATTCTACTTTTATAAACCCTATTTTTTTCTTTAGTCGTAGGGTTTTCTGCATGTTATTGTAAAAGGATTTGATGACTAGATCCAACCTCTACTTCTGGAACTAGGGTTTCGACATAGGTTTTATCCCTAACCTTTATTTTCCTTTTGGGTGCAGGGTTTATTGAAGTTCATAATCTCAATTGTTATACTTGTTTATTCAATTCATGGATGTACAATGTTTTAACTAAGTCATGATGTTACATACCTTGAGTTAATAATTCAACTCTAGTTCTAGCCTTAATAGTCAACTTAAACAAGCTTTGATGTAGAAAATAAGGCAAACTCATTTTATGAAATGACACTAGGTGACACAAAAGGAGTCATATGATATAAATAAACTTTAGGATACCTGCCTTCACATGTAAAGAATAATTTCACAGTATTTAAGGCAGTGAAGCACTCGGGCATTAACATTTTCTGCGGGACTCCCACGCTCCAATTAAGGTTTTGAAAATATTCCTTCAAGAAGAAATTTAGTTCTACATTCTCCACCATCCGTTTCTTAAAACACTTCTCCCCTTCAGTATCCAATCCCATGAATTCTAAAATTGACCCTTTAGTGATTGCAAACTCCATATTCCTTATTCGTTTTTTTCTTCCATCAAAGGAATGAATAAAATCGTTACACCAGCTTAAGTTATACCCATTAAACCAATGGAAAATTTACTCCCATCCTACATTTTTGAACAATGGTAACACTTCATCATAAAACTATAGGCATGGGACATATGGTTCATACCATTTTACATGGTCATACTTTCCCATTCTTCAGTTATTCTCAACTGCGACTATCAGCAACCTCTAATAGCACGCTGTAAAAACTAGCAGAAAATATTCCGTGCATTGCAAAATTGGTTGCTGGAAACATTGAAAATGACTGATTTAGGTTTATTTTAAACTCCTCTTCTAATAGCTTTGAAACCTCTTCAAATGTCACATCAGGTTTAACCTGGGTTAAATTACCTCCAACAACATATTGGGAAATTTGAATGATGGAAAAAGGATTTTAAAACTGTATTTTTTAACTTTCTATAGGCACTACACAAATATTTCGTAGCACGCTGGAAAATATTTTCATAGCGCTAGCTATAAGCACTACAAAAATATTTTGTAGCACCACCTGTCTGCATTCGATAGGCTTTGATTGATGCAAAATTTAAGGAAAAGTTAGGTATAACTCAAATAAACCCTTTTGCAATGTTCTAAGCTTGTTTCAACCTTCCACAAATTATTTTTTTTATAGACCAATACATAAAATTTCCCTGTTTGTAAATGAAGTAATCAACTGAGCATCAAAACATTTTGTCCCTTTGGATCGATACAAACTCAGTGCTAATACGGTGAGGAAATTCTAAGGCATCCAAGCTTGGTTTAGTTTTGTGATCTCGGGACCTCTTTAGGTGAGATCAGAGTAGTTTGAGGGTGGAGGTGGTTTTTTGGATTCTCTTGGTTTCTTATGTCTTGGTTTATCCCATGACATTCCGCATTCATGCTTGGAATATGGCTTGAGGGTGATTGGATGAAATAAATATTTGGTTCAGCCCAATCTATGGTCGGGAGGTATGTGGAAGTCCCTGACATGGTTGGATTTTCATAAGTTAATAAGAGTTATTTTCTTGTTGTAATTCATGAGTAGTCGGACTTGTTATTGCGATGATTTGATGGTTGTTTTGTCATGGTTAATATTCTAGTTATATGATGGTTATAAGCATGATTTATGTTAGGTGCCAACTATGACTCTTGTTATGATTTGATAAGTTATCGAATGGTTGGTGAATGCATGGAATAACTAGTGTTTTTGAAGCTACTTGAGAGGGAATTATACATTCTCAGTGATTTTCAGCTAAGTATAGAGATTTAGACTTAGATATGAATTCATGACATGTACCTTACATGTTTACCATATTTTTGATGAAATTTATAGTGTGTTCTAGGCAACCTAAGTCAAGCTTATGATTCAATTATGAAGGTTTAACATTTTTGTTGTGTCAAATGTGATTATGGAAAGTTACAGGAAGTTCTGGGTAGTGGTCTGGAGGCTGGCTTGGAAAAGTGGCTCAGGTCTCAGGACCGTAGGCACTGAACTAAGGAATTTAGGTCATAACCGCATGGAGGAAAGCCTATGCGTGCAGTTGGAGGTCTATAACCACATCCTTTCCTTGTTGTGCATGTGGTTCAAGTGTTAAGTTAGTGAAAAAGGGGTCCATCTCATGGATTGACCATCTGGGTTGGTTTGCAACATTTTGAGTGGTCTGGGGCATCTGAGGGCTGTTAGTAAAGTTGTTGGTTTGTCGACCCCACTACCATAACTGAAACTTGGAGGTGGGGTCATGTACTCGTAGCGGAAAGTCAATTCAAATTTACTTGGGAGGTCTTGTAAAAGCAGGTAAATGTGGGGTGACATGTTATAGATTAGTATTAGAGTGGGTTGTGATTATTATGCATGCATGTCAATCATGTGCATGTATTGCATTGGCTATATTTGTCATGTATATAGTCAATGTTATAGTTTTTGGCATCATGCCTGATGATTGAGATGGTGTCATTATATATATACATTTACCTGCTTTTACAAGCCCTCTCCGACAAATATATATATCGTGCTAATCTGGATTCATCTGTGCATACATGATACCCTCCCCTGAAATTCATTACGATATGCTTGATTATGTTTATATTTGGTTATCTGACATGGCATGTTTGCAGGAAGTAGAAGACCAGAGATGATGAGTAGAATGGTGGATGAAAATTCACGTGACTCTTCTTATAGATCAGCTGAGAACCAAGGAGAAGAGTACTCCCTTGACATAACAAATACCTTGAGAAGTATGAAGGAAGAAATCAGGAGTTGCAAGATAAATAACGACATGATAATTTAGTCACAGGAAAGGATTGCTAGAGCTTAGGAAAATCAAGTCGATTTCAATGCAATGACCCTTTAGATTTTATTAGATTTTCAGAGACAGGGAAAACTAAGGATCAGTTATGGACTGGAGGAAAGGACCAATGGGGCATATGGTAGTAGGTCTCGATCAGGGCACAGGTTGGAAAATAATGACATGGTCAGAGGTGGTATATGGTTGGATACACTTGATAGGAGAGGTAGTGGTTATGGGTTATATTATAGTTCTAGTTCAGATATACACAATGGTCATCATCGCAATCATCCTTACAGGAGGAGTGAGAGGGGGTAATTTCCAGATGAGTTCAAGAAAACCAAGCCTCCTACCATTGATGGAGAGTTGAAGAAATTGTAAGATGCAAAATCGTGGATACTTGGGATGAAGAATTTCTTTGAATTTCATGATTATACAGAGAATATGAAAGCCATGATAAATTTTTTCAGTCTCAAAAGGAAAAGAAGATATCTGGTGGGAAGACATGAAGTGTTCCATAGGCATAAAGGTAGAAGCGTTGCATTGGCATGATTTTTAATGAATTTTGAAGAAGAAGTACTTGTCCGAGAGATACTATGATGGAAAGGCTAAGCAGTTCTATGAGAAGAAGATTGGTTCCATGATTGATGAAGAGTATACAACTAATTTTTTGGATTTTGAGGTATGTGTCTTACCTCAAGGATTAGAAGACAAAAGTTCAAAGATTCATCAGTGGATTTCCATTAGCATTCAAGGATCATATTGAGTATTATTAGCCTCGGTCGTTGGAAGAAGTCACCGGGAAGTTGAAGCACTATTATGAGCAGTCTAAGCGTGATTCTGAGCCTAAGCGTGATTGGAAAGGGAATGAGAAGAATAAGGGAAAATGGCCTCCGAAGCAGGAAATACCTCAAGATGTAGGTGAGAAAGAAAATGTGGCTGCTTACAAGAATGATCCAGATTTATGCAGGAGCGCAACAGAATAAAAAAATAACCATAAACATAGAAATACAACGGAAATAAGGCTTCATTTCATTAATATCAAATCACAGAAATATGCTTATAAACATGATGGAAATAAAATAGCTAGGGTGCTGGTAGCGAATCTCTGAGAAGAGATGTGGCGGCTACAAACCTCTGAACTGTGTTACAATGAGGCTCAAGGGCCTATTTATTATGGAGAAACAATGGAGAACTCTAAACATCCAAAAACCTAACCCTAGGAGATGAAGCGCCAAAACTATGGGCCCCGTTTGGGTAAATTGGTGTTTTAAATTCCCGGGGATGTAACTTCGACATACTATCTTCGTTTGGGACTTCAAAACGGCACTAGAAGTTCAGGACCCAAAAAACTGCTAAAAATAGTAAGTTGTGAAAAAAAACTGAAAGAGACAATGGTGGGGCCCCAAGTGGAATAGGCGGGTGGCCACCAATATCCACCTGGATCAAAGAAGTTCAATGCAACTGAGAATGTACATGGATCTCATCCCAGAGAGAAAAAAAATAAGGGTAGTGGCAGAGAACCGTTGCAATGTTGGATTTTTGGAAAGTATCATCACAATAAGGATTTTCTATTGTATCCAAGTGGCATACCTCATTTTTATAGTGCTCAAGAGGCGCAAACAGTTGAGGATGTGGGACAAATCATTCCTCAAATATATGTAGCATTTGATAACAAGCAGGTGGATCACCAAGCTTCCATTATTGAGATGGAAGGTAAGTTATGTGATCAAGTTATTTCCATTGTTATTGATCCTATATATAATTATACTTATGTTAATCCTAACCCGGTGGATAAGTGTGGCTTGAGTAAAGAAGTACATCCAGAGTCTTGGTTGGTGCAGTTGGCTACATGGACTGAGAAAAGAGTTCATTATGGGGTGAGATATTGTGCATTTTATGTTATGCAACCGACTCACAAAACAAAAGAAAATATAGATCGACAACTTAAAAATTGTCTGCTTCGAGTGGGACACCTCCTTTAAGTTATATAAACAACCAATTCCTGAATGATAGAAATGATAAGAAATCCTTGGTATATGTAGGACTCTAAGGGGTCACAATATAATAAGAGACTACACAAAAATAATTATTATGCTCAATGTAAGGGCACAATAATAATTTAAGTTTTGGACAACTTGTTGTTCATACTCGATGTGATCTTCCATTGCTTAAACCCTATAATTTTCTCTTAAAGATGATGTGATGGATGGTGGATGATATCCATAAAGTGCCATAAATGGGGTCATTTTTGTTGCAGTATGGAAGGAAGTGTTATACCACCATTCAACTAGAGGTGACCACTTAACCCATTGTGTTTTTTGATAAGATACAAAGAAAGAAGATATCCTTCCAAACATTTGTTCACTATCTTAGTTGTCCCATCATATTGAGGATGATAAGATGAGATATGAGCTAATTGAGTACCAAGACAATAAAATAATTCCGTCCAATTTTTTTTAGTGAAAATGGGATCTATGTCACTTACAATAATCTTTGGGTTTCCATGTAGATTTTGAATTATTTCCATAAATGCAATGATAACTATATTGGATTTAAAAGCGTGAGATAATGCACAAAATGTGTGCATACTTGGTAAGTCTATCAATTACTACATGATGACACACTTTCCTTTAGACTTGGGTAAAATTGTGATAAAATCCATTGAGACCTCCTCCCAACACTGACTTGGAATGGATAAAGGTTGTAACATCCCGAGGGTATTAGTTATCTCAAATTTATTTTGTTGGAAGACCAAATATTCTGCCACAAAATTCTGAATATCATATTTAAGGACATCCCAAAAAAATTCCTTCTTGACCCTGTGGTAAGTTTTAAAAAATACCAAGTTCTTTCCTAAGGGGGAGGTGCGTAATTCCAAAACAATATTTTGCTTGAGTTGGGAATTATTACAAATATATAAGCGATCTTTGTACCATACTGAATCATTTTTATAGCTAAATGTATCAGAAGTATTGGGATCTTGCTGCAACTTTTGAATGATTTTCCACACCTCTTCATCATTCTTCCATTCATCCCTTGCTTCATTTATCCAATCAAGTTGGATAGTAGAAATTACACAAAGAAATTCTTCCACATCCTCATCCTTTCTTGAGAGTGCATCTGCAACAACATTTTTGCTTCCCTTTTTTGTAGATTATTTCAAAGTCATAACCCAACATATTTGTGACCTGTTTTTGTTGCTCATATGAAGATAATATTTGTTCCAATTTTTTTTTAAGGCTATCATGATTTTTTTTAACCTTGAAGTGTCTTCCCATTAGGTAAGGTAGCCATTGCTTCAGTGCATGTAGTATTTCCAAAATTTCCTTCTCATAAATGGGTTTTTTAAATACTTTCCTTTCTTTAGATGACTTTCAAAAGTAATTGGTCTTTGTTCTTGCATTAAAACAACACCAATTCCATTTATTGAGGCATCACATTCCACAACAAATGTTTTTGTGAAGTCTGGCATAGCGAAGATCGGTGCTTGGCACATTTCCTCTTTGAGATGTTCAAAGGCATTAGTTTCTTTTGGAGTCCAAGAAAATGCATCTTTCTTCAGTAATATTGTTAGAGGTGTTGCTATTCTCCCATAATTCTTAACAAATTTGCAATAATACCCTGTCAGCTCGAGAAATCCTCAAAGATGCTTTATGGTTGTGGGGATTTTCCATTCATTAATGGATTTAATTTTGTTAGGGTCTACATTAACACCTTCATGAGATACAATATGACCCAAATATTCCACCTGTTGTACTCCAAAGAAAAATTTGGAGGTTTTTGCATATAATTGTTTCTCCTCCAATAGTTTGAGCACCCTGTCAATATGTTGAACATGATCCTTCCAAGACTTGTTGTATATTATTATATCATCAAAAAATACTAACACAAATTTTCTAAGGAAGGGTTTGAAAATGGAATTCATCAAACCTTGAAATGTGGAAGGTGCATAAGTAAGGCCAAAAGGCATGAACAAAAATTCATAATGACCCTCATGAGTTACGAATGTTGTTTTCGGAATGTCTTTAGTATTCATTCTAATTTATGATATCCTGAACGAAGATCCAACTTGGTGAAGTAAATTTCTCCATGTAATTCATCCAACAATTCAATAATGACAAGAATGGGAAATTAATCTTTATTAGTGAGCTTGTTGAGCTCCCTATAATTCAACAAATACACCATGATCCATCCTTCTTATGCACCAATACTATTGAAGCAAAGAAATAACTTTCACTAAGTTTAATTATACTAACCTCTAGCATTTCTGCAACCATACGTTCAATTTCACTCTTTTTGGCCTAGGGATATCTACAAGGTTTGATGTTTGGAGGAACACTTCCTAGAATAAAATGAATAAAATGATCATGATCTCAAATAGGTGGGAGGACTTTGGGAGTCTCAAATACCTTGGAATTATTGTCCAATACTTTTTGGAGATATGGTGAAATAGATGATTTCGATGTTTGAACATCTAGTGAGCATAATTTTGAAAATACACCTCGTTGTTCTTTATTCATAAGCTTTGTCATGCCATTAGAGTTGATTATCTTTCTTGGTTTCCCTGCGATACCCCTTAATTCAAATTCTTTTCTTCCCACGAGATTGTAACCATTGGACTCCTAGTACAACATCAACACAACCCATTGGAATAAAAAACATTGAACTATTCAATACATATTCCCCCATGGTTAGCTTGATATTATGCCAATTTCTAGGGAAATTTATAGTTCCTCCATATGAAACCATCACTTGACACTCTGGTGCTGGATATAGGAAGAAAATCAATTCTTTTTCTATCTTACAATGAATAAAATTTTGGTTTCTAACCGAATCAATCAACACTATTACCTTTTTCTTCTTAATATACCCTTCTATATTGAGAATTTGAGGAGTGGTAATTCCTACCAATGCATTACAAGATATGGTATGATTCATTTGTTCTTTATTTGGGGTTGGTTTCTGGTGTATATCCTCCTCTTTTTATGTTTCTTGTTACTTTTCTTCCTCCTCTTCAAAATCTATGTAGAATATTTTGTTCTTAGCACACTTATGACCTTTAGTGTATTTTATATCACAAATGTAATAAAGCCTTGTTCCTCCAATTGTTGTGGTGTCAACCTTGTAGGTTGTGGAAGGCTATGAGTAGAAAAAAATCAATATTTATAGTTGTGATTGGTAGACTTCTTTGTTTCCATAATTTTTCCTTCAACTTTTCTTTCCACCCTGAATGCCTTCTCTAATTTATCAAGTTCCCAAAGGCGAATATCATGTTGGATGTTATCCTTTAAAGTCCTTATGAAGACATCAATACTATGGTCCTTTGGAATATCAGTTACCCTAATATAAAATTTTTGGAAGTCCTCAATGTGCTCCACCATTGAAACCTTTTGTTTGAGATTTATCAATTGGCTAAATAAGGTGTTGTTATTTGTATCCTCATAATGTGCTATCATTTTCTCCATAAAAATTGACCAAGTGACAAGTGGTTTACGAGAAAAAATCCATCGATACCATACAAAAATATTGGGTTCTAAATATAAAGATGCAATGTGTACCTTTTGTGTGTGTTTCACATCATGGAAATCAAAATATTTCTCCATCTGTAGTATCCATGTTATCAAATCCTTTCCATCAAACTTCCTCATATAGATTTTTGGAATGTGGTGGTTCTTAAAACCAACATTGGAGTATCTAAAATCACAATTCATATTTCTTTTTTCCTCATCACAATTTTCATGGATTTCCTTGTCACCACTGGGAAGTATTTCTTCCAGCAACTTTTCTAAACCTTCCTTCAACCATTCTATATTACCATTCATCATTACTTCCATGTCTGATTTTAAATCATCATTAAAAATTCCCATGTCCATTTTTATACTATCTATCCTAACTCCCATGTTACTTTTTATACCATCTATCTTAACATTCATCATGTCTTCCAATTCATTTTTTGTTACTTTTTGCGAGAGCGAAATTTGTTGCACTTGGTCTCGTAAATTTGACATATCATGATGCATTTCTTCCTCTTCTTCATGTGTCATAGAAGAGTTTTCTGGTTGCTTACTAGGTGTGTCCTTTTTTTTTGTTTCAAGTAATTTTGGAATCTCGCTTTTTAGGAGCTCGATATTGTAAGTAATGTATCTCTAAAATTTTGGATCTCCAAGGTCTGAAATTCTGTCGTGTGATAGTACGCTGAGTCTTATTTCCAATGCCACAAGTCATACTAATATTGGATTCTTTAAGATAAAGTTATGCCAAATATCCCATTATGAACTTATTATGGATTGGTTCAGTAGAGCGAACTTGCATGGAATTCCATGTGTCCCTGTTTCAACCTTCAACCCTAAAAATGATACACAAAAAACTGCATTCCATGCAATTTAATTCAATTTTTACAAAATTCAAATATGATTCTCTTAGAGAAATTTATGACAATTTTCCCTAGGTCACTTGTTTGAGACTAAATTCTGGAGCCTGCAAAAACCCTAACTTCTTCAGACCATATCTCAAAAAATATAGCGAACCAAGATTTGAAATTTGTACACGAAGTTCACCGAGACTTCATCTCCTTGTGGTCTCACTTTCATATTCTGAAGTCTTGTATAATTTTTTTTTAGTGAAAATATCAATATGGCTTGTTTGAAGTAGCGAAACCATAGAATCTAAAGCTCTGATACCAAATGTTGTGCAACCAACTCAAAAAATAGAAGAAAAGATAGATCAACGAATTAAAAATTGTTCTCTTCGAGGGGGAAAACTCCTTTATATTACATAAATGAAAAATTCCTGGATGATATAAATCATAATACCTCCTTAGTATATATAGGAGTCTAAGGGGTCACAATATAATGAGATCCTACATAACAATAATAATGTAAGGGCACAACAATAACAATAGTGGGATTCTGTGGGGCACAACAATAAAAACATGGGGGATACATGGGCACAAAAATAACAATAGGGGGCTACACTAACAATAACAATAAGGGAGATACATTATTATCATAGGGACCTAACATATGAGGTTAATGGTATGCCTACATCAACACATTTAAATGTGCTTCCTTTGGGTTCGTACAATATGATTTTGGGCATCGATTGGTTGCACCTTCACAAGAATAAGGTGGATTGTTACAGGAAGGCCATTGAGATATTAGATGATGATGGAGAGAAGATAATTTTGCAGGATAAGAAGAAGCCTACGTATGTGAGAATGGTTATAGCTATGCAGGATAGGCATAGTTGTAGGAAAGAGTGTGTATTATTTGCAGTACATGTTTCCAGTGAAAAAGGGAAGGATGTTGAGGATGTTGAAGTCTTGAAAAGGTACCATGTTTTGCATCATTTTCAGGATGTATTTCCAAAAAATATTTCAGAGTTTCCTCTTCACAGGGAAGTGGAATTTTCTATTGAGTTGGTACCAAGAGAAACACCAACATCAAAGGAACCGTACCTAATGAGCACTCTATATTTAGTGGAATTGAAGTTGTAGCTTAAGGAAATGCTTGATAAAGGATACATAAGGCCAAAGTGTGTCATCTTGGGGTGCACCAGTGTTGTTTGTGAAGAATGAGGATGGTGAGTCTCAGGTTGTGCATTGATTATAGGTAGTTAAACAAGGTGACGATCAAGAACATGTATCATTTATCGCAGATTAATGATTTATTTGATTAGTTGAAGGGAATAATAGTGTTCTCAAAGATTGAATTGAGGTCATGATATCATCAAGTAGCATCAAAGAAGAGGACATCTAGAAGTCAACATTCCATACCAGGTATGGGAATTATGAGTTTGTAGTGGTTCCTTTTGGTCTTACTAATGCTCCAACTAATTTCATGTGTTTGATGAATAGTGTGTTGTGTCCTTATATGGCCAAGTTTGTGATAGTATTCATTGATGACACATGGATATATTATAAGAACGAGGAAGAACATGCAAAGCACCTGGAAAAAATGTTAATATTGCTGAGAGAACATCAGTTGTATGCCAAGCTTAACAAGTGCACTTTACTTTAGACTAAAGTTCATCACTTGGGACATATTTTTTCCAATGAAGGTATAGCGGTGGACCCATAAAATATTAAAGCTATCATGGAAAGGTCAACTACTAGGAATGTGGAAGAGGTCAGAGCATTCATGGGATTAGCAGATATTAGAGGAAGTTCATCATAAACTTCTCATGGATTTCCTATCTTATTACATCTTTGCAGAAGAAAGGAAAGAAGTTTGAATGGAATGAGGAGTTTGTAGATATTTTTTAGTAGTTGAAGCATTTGCTTATAAATGCTTCGATTTTGAGGATTGCAAATCTTGAAAAAGAGTTTTTGGTATGTTCAAATGGTTGCAAGAGAGGAATTATTGGAGTCTTGATGTAGGAAGGATGGGTGGTCTGCTATGGTTCAAGGAAATTGAATGAGCACAAGAAAAATTATATGACTCATGATCTTGAGTTGGTAGCTATCACTCATGTCTTGAAGATGTGGAGGTATTACCTTCTTGGTGGGATATTTATTCTAATGAGTGATCATAGTGGACTAAGGTACTTGTTTGACCAAACCAATCTGAATTTCAGACAAGGTAGATGGTTGGATACTCTCAGTGATTTTGATTTTGATATACAATACATTAAGGGAAAGGAGAATAGGGTTGCAGATGCCCTTAGTAGGAGCGAATCTTGTAGTCAATACATCATGATGAAAGTATCAATAGTTGAGGCACATGTTATAGTAGCAGGGTGAAGGTGATAGGGATGAGGAGTATCATCTCACTGCAGATGGCTTGGCCAGATTCAAGAACAATATTTATGTGTTAGATGACAGTGAGCTCAAGAAGCTTATCTTAAGGGAATTTCATGTCAAGTCGTATTCAGGTCACACGAGATATTAGAAGACATTGAAAACACTTAAGAAGTTGTATTATTGGTTGAAATTGAAGCAAGAGGTGGTTGAGTTTATTGTGAAGTGTTTGGATTGTCAGAAGGTAAAAGCAGAGTGTAAGCATCCAGTTGGTTTAATACAACCGATTCTAATTCTATAGTGGAAATCGAAGGTCATTTCAATGGAATTCATTATAAATTTTTAGAGGAACTCGAAGCAACATGATTCCATCATGGTCCTGCCTGATAGTTTGAGTAAGGTGGCTCAATTCATTGCAGTTAAAACTTTGAATTCATCTATTGAGTCAGCTAATATTTTCATCATGAAGATAGTAAGTTTGCACAGTGTTCCCAAGAAGACCATATTCGACAAATATGAAAAGTTCACTTCTAGGGTTTGGAAGGAGTTGTTTGTAGGTTTTGGGACAAAGCTAGATTTAAATACAACTTATCATCCATAGATAGATGGATAGATAGAGAGGGTAAACAATATTCTTGAGGACATTTTGAGGATGTATGTTATGCATTAGCAGAGGAAGTGGGAAGAGTATATTCCAATGGTAGAGTTTTAATATAGTAATGGGTATCAAGAATCCTTGAGGATAAGTAGATTTGAGGTTCTTTACGAGCGTAGTTTTAATACTCCTATCAGTTGGAGTGACCCAATGAATAGGGTGTTGATTGGATCAAAAATGTTGGCAGAGATAGAACAAGAAACACAAGTTATTAAGGGGAATTTGAAGGCAACACAATACATGTAGAAGAGTTATGCAGATCAACACAAAGTATTCAAGGTGTTTCAATTTTGGGAGCATGTGTACTTATGCATCAAGCCCAAGAGGAGATCCTTGAGGATTAGATAATGTGCTAAGCTAACACCTCGGTATTGCAGGTCCTTGATAGGATTGGACTTGTGGACTACAAACTTTCACTACCTATGACCATGAAAGTCCATGTTTCAATGCTTAAGGGATATGTGCAGGATGTTGATCATGTGATTGGATAGTCTGTATTATAGGTCGAACTAGAGGGAGAATTCTAGCCAAAACCACAATGAATATTGCACTGACGGACACAAATCATGCTCCGGAACATAGAAATAAAGAAAATTAAAGTGCAGTGGAAGCACTTTGGGCCCAATGAAGCTACATGGGATGATCTGTATGAGATCTTAATGAAATTGTGCTTGAGGGTTTGTGAATTTCAAGTGATTAAATTGAGTTTTTGAGAGCTTTTATGTTATTTGGAGAACTTGTTATTGATGCTCGATGTGATCTTCCATTGCTTGAACCCTATAATTTTCTCTTAAATATGATGTGATGGATGGGGGTTGATATCCATAAAGTGCCACAAAAGGGTTCATTTTTTTTGCAGTATGGAAGGAAGTGTTATACCACCATTCAGCTAGAGGCGACCACTTAACCCATTGCGTTTTTTGATCAGATACAAAGCAACGAAGATATCCTTCCAAACATTTGTTCACTATCTTAGTTTGCCCATCATAGTGAGGATGATAATACGAGTTATGAGATAATTGAGTACCAAGACAATAAAATAATTCTGTCCAAAAATTTCTAGTGAAAATGGGATATCTGTCACTTACAATAATATTTGGGTTTCCATGTATATTTTGAATTATTTCCATAAATGAAGTAACAACTATATTGGATTTAAAAGGGTGAGATAATGCACAAAAGTGTGCATACTTGGTAAGTCTATCAATTACCACATGATGACACTCTTTCCTTCAGACTTTGGTAAATTTGTGATCAAATCCATTGAGACCTCCTCCCAACACTGACTTGGAATGGCTAGAGGTTGTAACATCCCCAGGGTATTAGTTGTCTCAAATTTATTTTGTTGGAAAACCAAATATTCTGCCACAAAATTCTGAATATCATATTTAAGGCCATCCCAAAAAAATTCCTTCTTGACCCTGTGGTAAATTTTAAAAAATCTCGAGTGCTTTCCTAAGGGGAGGTGTGTAATTCCAAAATAATATTTTTCTTGAGTTGGGAATTATTACAAACATATAAGAAATATTTGTACCATATTGAATCATTTTTCCAGCTAAATGTATCATAAGTACTGGGTTCTTGCTGCGAAATTTGAATGATTGTCCACACCTCTTCATCATTCTTCCATTCATCCCTTGCTTCATTTATCCAATTAGGTTGGATAATAGAAATGACACAAAGAAATGCTTCCACATCCTCATCCTTTCTTGAGATTGCATCTGCAACAACTTTTTTCTTCCCTTTTTTGTAGATTATTTCAAAGTCATAACCCAACATATTTGTGACCCATTTTTGTTTCTCTTCTGAAGATAATGTTTGTTCCAAATTTTTTTTAAGACTATCATGATTTGTTTTTTCCTTGAAGTGTCTTCCCATTATGTAAGGCTGCCATTGCTTTAGTGCATGTAGTATTTCCAACATTTCCTTCTCATAAATGGGTTTGTGTAAATACAGTACTTTATTTAGACGAGTTTAAAAAGCAATTGGTATTTCTTATTGCATTAAAACAACACCAATTCCATTTCTTGAGGCATCACATTACACAACAAATGTATTTGTGAAGTTTGGCGTAGCTAAGATCGGTGCTTGGCACATTGCCTCTTTGAGATGTTCAAAGGACTTAGTTGCTTCTGGAGTCCAAGAAAATGCATCTTTCTTTAATAATGTTTTTAGAGGTGCTACTATTCTCCCACAACTTTGAAAAATTGTGCAATAATACCCTATCAACCCGGGAAATCCTTAAAGATGCTTTATGGTTGTGGGGATTTTCTATTCGTTAATAGATTTAATTTTGTTAGGGTCCACCTTAACACCTTAATGAGATACAATATGACCCAAATATTCCACCTGTTGTACTCCATAGAAACATTTGGAGGTATTTTCATATAATTGTTTCTCCTCCAATAGTTTGAACACCTTGTCAACATGTTGAACATGATCCTTCCAAGACTTGTTGTAGATTAGTATATCATCAAAAAATACTAACACAAATTTTCTAAGGAAGGGTTTGAAAATGGAATTCATCAAACCTTGAAATGTGGAAGTTGCATTAGTAAGGCCAAAATGCATGAACAAAAATTCATAATGACCCTCATGAGTTCTGAATGTTTTTTTCGGAATGTCTTTAGTTTTCATTCTAATTTATGATATCCTGAATGAAGATCCAACTTGGTTAAGAAAATTTCTCCATGTAATTCATCCAACAATTCATCAATGACATGAATGGAAAATTTATCTTTAATAGTGAGCTTGTTGAGATCCCTATAATTCAGAAAAATATGCCATGATCCATCCTTCTTGTGCACCAATACTATTGAAGCAAAGAAATAACTTTCACTAGGTTTAGTTATACCAACCTCTAGCATTTCTGGAACCATACGTTCAATTTCACTCTTTTTGGCCTAGGGATATCTATAAGGTCTGATGTTTGGAGGAACACTTCCTAGAATCAAATGAATAAAATGATCGTGATGTTAAATAGGTGGGAGGACTTTGGGAGTCTCAAATACCTTGGAATTATTGTCCAATACTTTTTGGAGATATGGTGAAATAGACGATTTCGATGTTTGAAACTCTAGTGAGCATAATTTTGCAATTACACCTCATTTTTATTTATTCAGAAGCTTCGTCATGCCATTAGAGTTTATTATCTTTCCTGGTTTCCTTGCGACACCCCTTAATTCAAATTCCTCTCCTTCCCAAAAAAAATTCAAGAAAAGTTCTTGAAAATTAAAAGCTATCGTTCCAAGAGATTGTAACCATTGGACTCCTAGTACAACATCAACAAAACCCATTGGAATGGAAAACATTGGACTATTCAATACATATTCCTCCATGGTTAGCTTGATATTATGACACTTTCTATGGAAATTTATAGTTCCTCCATTTGAAACCATCAATTGACACTCTAGTGCTGGATATAGGAAGAAATTCACTTCCTTAATATCTTACAATGAATAAAATTTTGGTTTCTACCCAAATCAATTAACACTATTACCTTTTTCTTCTTAATATATGCTTCTATCTTGAGAATTTGAGGAGTGGTAATTCCCACCATTACATTACAAGATATGTTAGGATTTATTTGTTATTTCTCTGGGTTGGTTCCTGGTGTATATCCTCCTCTTTTGATGTTTCTTGTTCCTTTTCTTCCTCCTCTTCAAAATCTATGTAGAATAATTGCTTCTTAGCACACTTATGACCTTTAGTGTATTTGCTATCACAATTGTAACAAAGCCATTTTTATCTTTTTTCCTCCAATTGTTGTGGTGTCAACATTGTATTTTGTGGAAGGATATGAGTAGCAAAAATTCAATATTTATAGTTGTGAGTGGTATAATTTCTTGTTGCCATAATTTTTCTTTCAACTTTTCTTGCCACCCTGAATACCTTCTCTAATGTATCAGGTTCCAAAAGGCGAACCTCATGTTGGATGTGTTGAGATTCAACAAGAAAATTTCAGCACCCACGCCTAGTGCATTAAGCACCTACACTAGGGTGGGGCCCGCAGGGATATTTTTGGTGCATTTCTATTTTAGTTATCCCTTAATTAATATGGACAATAAAATGTAATCTAGTCTCAAAAATAACTTGTAATAGTTAACTGAGAGTGATAAACTCAGTTAGCTCATGGATTTCGAGTTGGAGGTAGTTGGTGAGGCACACAGAGTAATTCTAGTTGTAACAGAGTTCGAAGTGTAGTGGTGCATTAGTTAATGTAGGTTGTAATCAGTTTAGCTCAGTTAAGTGAGTTAAACTTAGTTGTGCTAGTTGTAACTGCTTGATACACTAGTGAGAGATCAAGTGAATTAAATATTAATTAATTCACAATCAGTGATCTCACATGCAACTGAGGATTTACTATTATTAGTTGCATGCATGTCAGATCCAATGGAGACCTAGTTGAGATCTAGGTGAAAGGGAACTTGACTATCAATTGTAGGAATATTGGGTTGCACCCATGCAACCAAACACCCATTGGAGTGTCCATGATACTTGCACAGTCAAGGAAGGCCATAATTACCATATTTTAGGGATTGCATTCATCAGGGATTTTACAAGCAAGGCAGATTGTCTGGAGGCAATAAATTGGCTAAGTATTGTTCAGTTATTATATGACAGTGTGAGACAATTAGCTGAGTACTGGAGGGATCTTGTGAGAAGAGTTTTGTATGTAATTGTTTCATGATCCATGTTGAATATATAATAGAATATAGTGGGGTTTTGAGCAGCAAGCTTTCCCCTGGAAATTATTTGTTTTGTGGTTGATTTTATTCTTCTTTACTTCATGTGATTGGCGATTGTGTTTTTAATTCAACATAATATTTGTAGAAGCGATTCAGTATTTAACTTTAATACATTGTTATATTGAGTGAATCCAAGATACACATTCATGTTGTATAATTTCTACATGGTATCGGAGGACAAGAAATCACAATTATGAAGGAGGAGTTGAGTTTGTGATTGGATAGAATTTGAATTTGCAGAAAGACTTTCTTGGTGCTACAGCTAATTCAGGATCGAAATGGCTTTCAATGGCCTGAGGTTGGAGTATGCACTCGAGGGTAGCTCAAACTATATTGTTTGGAAGGACAGGATGGAGGTAGTATTCAAATACAATGGCTTGAAGGAATCCATTGACAATGATGTTCCTAAACCCGTTGTGACAGATGCTGTAAATCTTGATGCATGGCAAAAGAAAGTGGCAAAGGCGAGGAGGATCCTATTGGAGGGAGTACGAGACCACATTGTCTCAAGCCTCCATGGGAAAACCACACCAAATGAAATGTGTAAGGCTTTGACATATCTATTCCAGAGTAGCAGTGACCATAGGAAATTGGCGCTCAAAGTTAAACTCAGGAAGATTAAGATGGAGAAGGGCGAATCCATACCAAAATATCTAACAAAGTTTGTCCAATGTCGGGATGACTTAGGGGGCATTGGTATAACTATTGCTGATGATGATTTGGTGAGCTTGGCTCTCCTAGGACTTCCCAAGAGTTGGCATAGTTATCAAGATTCTGTCAATGGAAGGGAAAAATTTCCAGATTGGGAACGATTGTGGTCAGATCTGGTGCATGAGGAGTTTAGATGAACACCAGAGATGGATCTTCATCTAAGAATGAAGATGAAGAAGATTGTGCTTTGGTTTCCAAGGTGAAGAAGGGGAAGGGGAAGAAATTCCATTCCAAATCCGAGTCCAAGAATGGCAAGAAGCAGGACATGTCCAAGGTGAAGTGTTTTCACTGTCACGAGCATGGAAATTTTGCTACTATCTGTCCACAAAAGAAGAAGAAAAAGAAGGCCAGAGGATTTGCAACTACTGAGGCTCTTTCCTTGCAATTTGAGCTTAAATTATCATTGATCGCATGCATGGTGTCAAGTGCATTGGGATCCGTGTGGTATTTGGATAGTGGCGCTTCCTTTCACATGACAGGAGACAAGGAACTTTTCAATGAATTGAAGGAGAAGGATCTCTAGATGCATATTGAAATGGGCGATGACGGGCGGTACAGTGATAATAGGATTGGTACCATTACCTTCCAGAGGTAGTCAGGTAAACCCTTTCAATTAAAATATGTAATTCATGTACCAGGTTTGAAGACAAATTTAGTCTTAGTCGCAATGTTGGAGGATAGAGGCTATGATGTTGTTTTTAGTGAAGGAAAAGCTTTCATGGGACACAAAACAACAGGACAAGCCAAGAGGATAGGGTTTCGAGTTAAGAATCTCTACAAGCTGGAGGTAGATGGCTGCATAACAATGATGGGCAAGGCAGATCAAGTGGTGAGAAAAGATGAGGGAAAATTATGGCACAGGATATTGGGCCATATTCACCATGGAGCCTTGAAACTCATGCAACAGATTTCTACTGGTCTTCCCAGGGGTACACTTGCACAGTCAGACACATGCAAGGGATGTAATATGTGAAAATATGTAAAGGCCACCTTTTATGAGAAGGAGAACTGAGCTTCGGGGAGCCTTGAGAGAGTTCACACAGATGTGTGTGGACCATTTTTTGTTGCTTCGACAAAAAAACATAAGTATGATGTAATATTTGTTGATGAATTTTCTTGTAAGTGTTGGATCTTATTCATGTAGAAGAAAGTTCAGACATTCGCTAAGTTTCTTGAGTTTAAGGCACTGGTGAAGAAAGAGTCGAGGCAGCAAGTGAAGGCTCTTAAGAGTGATAATGTTGTAGAATACATCTCTAACGAATTCAAGAAATTCTACAAGAAATAAGGAATTTGAAGAGAACTAATAGCGCCTCATAACCCACAATAGAATGGGATCACGGAAAGAAAGAACAAAATGATCGTGGGTGCAACAAAAGCGATGTTGCATAATCAAGGCCTACTAATGCATCTGTGGGCGGAAACATGCAACACTGCGGTATTTCTGCATAACCGTTGTCCTCATAGGATACTTGGCATGAGTACACCTAAAGAGGCTTTCATTGGTAAGAAACCTCATGTTTCACACTTTAAGATTTTTGGCTCATATGTTTATGTGCATGTGACCAAAGACATCAGGAAGAAGCCAGAACCAACAATTGAGATCATGATTTTTGTGGGGTACACTGAAACACCCCATAATTATCGAGTGTATTTTCCAAACAACAGAATGACTGTTGTGTGACAGGATATAAAATTTGATGAGGAGAAAGCCATGCAGTTGTCCCTTGAGAGGGAGATAGACTTGCATGCAGAGGAGGAATTGTTGGTTCCCAAGGATGATCCTCAATATGTGGATCAGCCACATGTAGAGGATCATGGAGTGGAGGAAAACACTCATGCAAAGCCATCCATCGGAAATGGTAGAAGGTGCACCACGGAAGCTGATAGATTGAGACTTGATGCTACAGAGAATGTAGGAGCCCCTACTTCACAATGCAGACAAAGACATTCTCCTGACCGATTTACTGGATACATGGCTCTTATTTGAAGAAATATTGTGACTAAACCATCTTCCTTTTAGGAAGAGTGCAACAACCAACTTGGGTTGATGCAATGGTGGAGGAGTATGACTCCATTGTCAAGAAAAGTGCACGGGAGATTGTCCCAAGACTGGTTGACAAATCAGTGGTTGGATCGATATGGATCTACAAGGTAAAGCAAGCTACTGATAGGAGTGTGGAGAAATACAAGGCCAGATTTGTGGCCCGGGTATTCTCACAGATCAAGGGGATAAATTATGATGAGACTTTTTCACTTGTTGCAAGTTACTCTTCCATAAGATCCATCCTTTCACTCTCAGTGCAGATGGGCTGGCGCATTCATCAGATGGATGTGAAAACTACGTTTCTCAATGGGATCATTGAGGAAGAGTTGTACATAGAGCAGCCTGAAGGTTTCAAGATCTTCAATAGTGAGTCACATGTGTGCCAACTCAAAAGAGCATTGTATGGGCTGAAGCAAGCACCCTGTGATTGGTACACTCGGATAGACAACTATTTCACCGGACCGGGCTTCACCAAAAGTGAAGCAGATGCAAACCTGTACCAAATTGTGGTTGAGCGTAAGATATTGCTTATTGTTATTTATGTTGATGACCTAATTTTGACTGGTGATGAGCAGATGATACACTCACGTAAGGAGGATCTTGCAAGGGAGTTCTAAATGAAGGACATGGGAATCCTTCATTATTTCCTTGGCTTGGAAATATGGCAACGAGATGGTGAACTTTTTTTGTCTCAAGGAAAGTATGCAAAGGAGATACTGGGTAAGTTTCACATGGAGAGCTGCAAACCCATGGATACTCTTCTTCTAGGAAATTGGAGGAAACATGATGCTACTTCTGGAGAGGTAGTGGATGCTATTGTCTACATGTAGTTAGTTGGTTCACTGATGTATCTAGTGAACACCAGACCAAAATTTTTCTACGCAGTTAACTAGCTGAGTCAAGCTATGGTTAAGCCTACCAAGCTCTTTTGGAAGGCAGGGAAGCATGTCTTGAGATACCTAAGGGGCACATTAGAGTATGGTCTATGGTACAGATGGACAAAGGGAGTGAAGCTTCAAGGCTTCATAGATGCAGATTGGGTGGGCAGTCAATCAGACAGAAAGAGAACATCAAGAGGGGTCTTCAGGATAGGATCGACAATAGTTTCCTGGTACAGCAGGAAACAACGATCTGTGACACTCAGTTCAACGGAAGCAAAATACATGGCAGCAAGTCAAGCTACATGTGAAGCTATCTGGATGAGAAAGATCTTGGTTGGTTTGTTTGGTTCTCAGATGCATCTGACAGTGATACATTATGATAATCAGAGTTTCATTAAACTCTCGATTAATCCTGTGTTTCATGATAGGTACAATCACATAGATATCCCGTACCATCATCTTAGAGATTGTGTGCAGAGAAGAATACTGTTGCTTCAATACATTCCCATGGAAGATCAGGATGCAGATATTCTGACGAAGGCGCCCACCAGGAGAAAATTTTGAATACCATAGAGACAAGATTGGGGTGAAGGATAATCCCTTTCTTGTTGAGAGGGAGTGTTGAGATTCAACAAGAAAATTTCAGCACCCACGCTTAGTGCATTAAGCACCTACACTAGGGTGGGGCCCACAGGGCTATTTTTGGTGCATCTCTATTTTAGTTATCCCTTAATTAAGATGGTCAATAAAATGTAATCTAGTATCAAAAATAACTTTTAATAGTTAAATGATAGTGATAAATTCAGTTATCTCATGGATTTCGAGTTAGAGGTAGTTGGTGAGGCATGCATAGTAATTCTAGTTGTAACAGAGTTTGAAGTGCAGTGGTGCATTAGTTAATGCAGGTTGTAATCAGTTTAACTCAGTTGTGCTAGTTGTAACTGCTTGATACACTAGTGACAGATCAAGTGAATTAAATATTAATTAATTCACAATCAGTGATATCACTTGCAACTAAGGATTTACTATTATTAGCTGCATGCATGTCATATCTAGTGGAGACCCAGTTGAGATCTAGGTGAAAGGGAAGTTGACTATCAGTTGTAGGATTATTGGGTTACACCCATGCAACCAAACACCCATTGGAGTTTCCATGATACTTGCACAGTTAAGGAAGGCCATAATTCCTATCTTTTAGGGATTACATTCATCATGGATTGCACAAGCAAGGCATGTTGTTTGGAGGCAGTAAACTGGCTAAGTATTGGTCATTTTTTGTATGACAGTGCGAGACAATTAGCTGAGTACTGGAGGGCTCTTGTGAGAAGAGTTTTGTATGTAATTATTTCATGATCCATGCTAAATATACAATAGAAGATAGTGGGGTTTTGAGCAACAGGCTTTCCCCAGGAAATTATCTATGTTGTGGTTGATTTTATTCTTCTTTACTTCATGTGATTGGCGATTGTGTTTTTAATTCCGCAAAATATTTGTAGAAGCGATTCAATATTTAACTTTAGTACATTGTTAGATCGGGTGAATCCAAGATATACATGCATGTTGTATAATTTTATAGTATGTTATTCTTTAAAGTACCTATGAAGACATCAATCCTATCTTATCTTTTTGAGCATAATTTTGAAAACCTGATCACTCCTCCATACTGGAAGCTTTTGGACCCCAAAAGATCACTTTCAGTTGTTAAACAGATGAGGGTACAATTCCCTCACCTTTCTGATCTCGATCCATTTAGTTTTCCTTGGATTTGTGCCTTTGAGCCCCACATGAAGGTACTCCACATTCCCTTGTTTTGAAGACCTTGTTCTTCTATCAAGAATGGCGTCTTACTGTAGTTCATCAAGGTATTTAGGAGAAAAATCCTCAATGGAAGAGATCTGAACATTTTCTCCTTGATCTTAAATCAAAGGCAACTCATACAACCTTAAGTTCTCAACATTAACAACTACATAAATTTTCATATATGAAAGCAAATCCAACTTGAAGGAATTATTACCAAAATTTTCTAAAATTCTGAATGGACCATATCGAATTGGTTTCAGTTTTTTACCTTCTCCTTGAAGCCTTTCTTTTCTAATGTGAAGCCAAAATTCATCACCGAATTGGAATTTGTGATCTACATGATCCTTATCATGCCTTGTTTTGTACTTGAATTGGCTCCTTTCCAGCTGTTCTTGAACTGCTTGATGCACCAATTGGATTTTTTCAATGAACCTTTTAGCTTTGTCTATGTCACTATGACCATCAATAGCAACATCCTTTCCAAAAATGAAATCCAATGGGGATCTAGGCAAGTATCCCAAACATGCCTCAAATGGAGATGTTTGATTTGAAGAGTGCATGACCCAGTTGTAAGCATGTTGAATATAGTGCAAGTTTTCATCCCACAACTTTGGATGCTTGTTGCAATAACCACGAAAAAGATGTATCACCATCCTGTTCACCACCTTTGTTTGACCATCTGTTTGCGGATGAAATGTTGTACACTTTTTCAATTTGGTGTCTTTGAATCTCCAAAAGCTTGACCAAAATTTCTCAACAAAGCGGGAATATCGATCACTAACAATAGATGTGGACAATCCAAAATGCACCCATACATTCTGAAAGAATAACTGAGCACTTTGTAATTTGCTGAACCTATCCACAACTACAAAAATATAATCATGATACCTCTTTGACATAAGAAAACCTCCAACAAAGTCCATAGAAACATTCTCCCATGGACGAGACAATGCCAGAAGTGTTGTGTACAATCCTAACTTTCTATTGCTAGGCTTACTGACAACACATAATGAAAAACCTCTAATAAAACGTGACACACTTTCAAGCATACGAGGCCAATATTTAAATTAGGGGAATTTTGAGATCTAAAATGGGCCTCATAAGGAAATAATAAAATAATAGTTAAACCAATAAAATAATATTTATGAATTTGCAATTCACTTTTTGTACCAAAATCCATGTAACCATGGTTAAATTCAATTCAAAATTTGTACCAAAATAAAATTAATAAAAAAATTGTATTGATGTGAGTATAAATAAGAATGAGCTTTTCAAGAAAAAATCATTATCGTTGCACAACTAATGCATTTGTCCTTTGTACTTATAACTATAAATTCATAAATTCTTAATTATAGAATATACTATTAATTAAAATTTTTTATTATTTAAATTATATAACAACATGTAATTAATATACTATATAAAAATAATATAATATAATCTATTGTTTTATGTATGAATTTTATATTACATATTGAATTGATTTTATTTATAACATAAAAAGAAATAATACATAATATAAAAATGAATATAATATATATTTTATAACATTTAGATTAGGAATTTGGCTTCTGTGATCCATAAACTGTATATCAATTTTTTCAGTGATAATCACATCAAAGAATATATTGCCGACGCTTTTCGAACCAGCTAGTGTGGTTCATCATCACGACAAGATGAGAAATCTGATCACTGAACTAGTTTAAATATATAAGGGACACTCTAGCTAGCCGTTGTAAATAAGTGCTAGTTTGACTGAAACAAGTAAATTAAAATGAATTAATTAATAAATGTATATTTTATTATTATTATTATTTATTTATTTATTTTATTTTTTAGTTTGACTAAAATAAGGAAATTAAGAAATTTAATTAATTTAAAAATGAATTGATAATAGTTGCATATAATTTAATATATTATTATTATTATTTTTAATATTTAGAAATGAATTAACTAAGGTTATATAATTTACATACTTATTTTCTTACTTATTAAGTAAATTTAATATTTTAAATCATAATTTAATAGTTATTTCAATACATTGTATATCGAGAATATCAATAAATGTTATAATTAAAAAGACTAACCTAATTTTAATTTTAATCAAACTAAAAATAAAATGGGAAAAAAGAGAGCACGAGCAAAAAGGCCTAAGGAAAAAAGAAGAAGAAGAAGAAGAAGAAGAGGGAGGGGGGCGGGGGGGAGGGGCAGGGGGTTAAGAGTAGGAGAACAGACAAGAGGGAGAAGAAGGCGGGAAGAAAAACACCAACTAATAGTGAACGACAGGAATCCAACATCTGCTAACACTCCACCCATCATCCCTGTTAAGGTTAACCGGTCTCTTTTCAATTTCTAAGGCTTCCCTTAACTTACTTTGGTGGAAATGGTTAATCCTCGCGACCACCTTAGCATCTTCAATGCAAATGTGATGTTTTGTCTTTTCAGTATGCTCTGCTAAGGAAGAGGAGCGTGATCTACCATGCTTTAAGTCAGTGACATGTTCATAAATTCTTTGATTAATGGATCGACCAGTTTCACCGATGTAGGGCATCCCACAGGAGAAAGGAATCAGGTAAACACCCTTACCATCCTTAAGGCAAACCAGGTCCTTTACCAATCTAAGCGAACTCCGAATGGTGCGGAGGGGCTTGAAGGTCGAGGAGATATTTTGTCTCCTAAGGATCCTAGCGATTTTATCAGTAGTACCTTGGATAAACGGAAGGTAAACTCTAGATAACTAATCGCAAGGATCTTTCTTATTCAAAGGACCTTTTTCTGCTTTTTGAAAAGCTCTAAGACATTGAACTTTGCAATAACCATTCTTATTGAAAATTCTTAGGAGAATGGATTTTTCTTCTTCAAAGAATCATCCTCATTTATTAAAGAATTGAAAGGCATAAAAATGGATCCCGATGATAGGCTTGTAAGTTTTGATGTTGTCTCATTATACACTTGCATTCCCATTAATGAAGCTATCGATGTCATTAATCGAATCACGAATCCTGATACAACCCATCTCGTTGGGATTTGTCTTACCTTGACCTTCTTTAGTTTCGAGCGTGAATTATTTGAGCAGACTTGTGGTGTGGCTATGGGTTCCCCCCTGTCCCCAATTGTGGCTAATTTTTTCATGGAAGATTTCGAATCTAGGGCCCTTTCCTCCTCCCTTTTTCAACCTAAGCTTTGGGAAAGGTTTGTTGATGACACTTGTGTGGTATGGCTCCATGGCAAAGAAAAATTGGACCTTTTCTTCCAGCATCTTAATGATCAATTTAACTTCATCAAATTCACTATGGAATTCGAAGTGGATAGAAGCTTTCCCTTTCTAGATGTTCTTATTTATAGGAATGAGGAAGGTACCTTCTCCCATCAATTTTTTAGAAAGAAGATGCACACTGAGTAGTATTTACATGCTAGTTCTCATCATTTCCCTGCTCAGAAGCTAGGTGTTCTCAACACCCTAGCTACCAGAGCCTCTAGAATCTCCGATGAACACCTCCTTGAAGGAGAAAAATCCCATCTCCTAAGTGTTTTCAATAAGAACAGTTATAGCAAAGTTAAATGTCTTAGATATTTTCAAAAAGCAGAAAAAATGTCCTTTGAATAAGAAATATCCTTGCGATCAGTTATATGGAGTTCACCTTCCGTTTATCTAAGGTACTACTGATAAAATCGCTAGGATCCTTAAGAGACATAATATCTCCTTGACCTTCAAGCCCCTCCACACCATTCAGAGTTCGCTTAGATCGGTTAAGGACCCGGTTTTCCCTAAGGATGGTAAGGGTGTTTACCTGATTCCTTGCTCCTGTGGGACGCCCTACATCGGTGAAACTTGTTGATCCATTAATCAAATAATTTATGAACATATCGCTGACTTAAAGCATGGTAGATCACGCTCCTCTACCTTAGCAGAGCATGATGAAAAAGACAAAACATCACATTTTCATTGAAGATGCTAAGGTGATCGCGAGGATTGACTATTTCCACCACTATAAGTTAAGGGAAGCCTTATAAATTGAAAAGAGACCGATTAACCTAAACAGGGATGATGGGTGGAGTGTTAGAAGATGTTGGATTCCTGCCCTTCACTCTTAGTTGTTATTTTTATTCCCGCCTTGTTCTCCCACTTGTCTGTTCTCCTCCTCTTAACCCCCTAACCCCCCCCCCCGCCCTCTTTTTTCTTTCCTTGGGCCTTTTTGCTCGTGCTCTCTTTTTTCCCCTTTTATTTTTAGTTTGATTAAAATTAAAATTTGCTTAGTATTTCTAATTATAATATTTATAGCTATTCTCGATATACAATGTATTGAAATAACTATTTAATTAGGATTTAAAATATTAAATTTACTTAATAAGTAAGAAAATAAGTATGTAAATTATATAACATATAACCTTAGTTAATTCATTTCTAAATATTAAAAATAATAATAATAATAATATATATATATATTAAATTATATGAAACTATTATCAATTCATTTTTAAATTAATTAAATTTCTTAATTTCCTTATTTTAGTCAAACTAAAAAATAAAATAAATAAATAAATATTAATAATAATAATAAAAATAATAAAATATACAGTTATTAATTAATTCATTTTAATTTTCTTGTTTGAGTCAAACTAGTTGTTATTTACAACGGCTAGCTGGAGTATCCCTTATCTATTTAAACTAGTTCATTGATCAGATTTCTCATCTTATCCTGATGATGAACCACACTGGCTGGTTCGAAATGCGTCGGCAAAACATTTAGATTATTTTTCATATTATTATATATACTAATATATATTATTAATATAATCACAATGAAATGAATTGAGTTTTATTTAAAATTAAAGAAAAAAAAAACTGAAATAAATTTAATTTATATTTATAAGTATAATATCATATATATATTTTTTTCTCAGTAAAAATAATTCTATTAAGAGAGCTTATGGTACAATATGAAGTTACAAACAAGAGAAGCAAGAAAACAGGCAGCCGGAAAAGATAAACTATCCACCTCGGTTCCTGTGAGAAACCATGAAGAGAGCAATGCAATAAGTAAAAAGAAACAAGAAAAGACAAGGTAACAAGGGCTGAACGGGGATTCTACCAAACATGGGTCGAATCATCCATTCGGCATTTTTTCCCTTTCTTTTTACTAACTTTGACCTAGCCAAGATGATGTGGCTGAGCTGGAACGATTTGCAGACTGTTCTGGGCTGTTGGAGAGGTCTCTTTGTCTGAGTCCGAGGGAGAAGACTCATGAGTTCTTTTCTGTGAGTTCGGTGGAACATTAGATTCCTTGGGGCATGCTGTAGGCGGATCCTGTGACTGCTTTGATTCCTCCTCTTCTGCATCCCCCTCCTCTTCATCCGAGCTGAAGGAATCGATATCATCCATGGGGGGGGGGGGGGGATCACAAGGTTTCCAACTTTTGGATTTCTTCTTATGATTGAATTTCTTCTTTTGGGCAGGAATCGAGGGGCATGAGCTCTGAAGGTGCCCTGTTTGATGGCATTGCCGGCAACGGAAGGCTGTGTTCTCGTAGTCCAGGGTATGAGTCCAAATGAAGTCCCCAATCTTGAGGTTAATATGATCGGGCAGACCTTTGCTCATATCTATTTCTGCACGGATTCTTCTGAAGGTGTATATTCCCTTTTCCCCCCTCGAAGTGTCTATGGAAAGAAAATGACCTAGAGTATTTCCAATCCCTTGGAAGACAGCGAAGTGCCATAGATGCGCCGGGAGGTTAGGAAGTCTAACCCAAATGGGAAGCTTGGTGATGACTGCTGTGGATGGATTGAAATTCGGGAACCATGGGGTGAGGAATACACCTGCTGTGCCCCAGAACCATGGGCCTTCTGTAAAGGCTTTTTGGTAGTCTTTGCTGGATTCAAACACTACAATGAAGAAGCCCTTTGAGAAGAATAAAACCTTGCAGTTGTTGGTCCAGTTGGAGTGGATCCACTGGTAGAGATCTGCAGTGCGTGGCCATAGTCCATTAAACTTGCAAATGATGGAAAACTCTGCATACTTTTGGATTTTCTCATCCAGCGTTGGATGCACAATTTCAATGGAGGGGATTTCCTCCAGTTTGTCCACCAAAAAAGGCGTGGGAGCCTTGGCTGGTGGAGTTGGTGTCTTGCATGTCTGAGCATGGACAACGTCTTTATAGGAAAAAGAAGGAGCTGTAGATGATTGTCTAGCTGCTCCCCCTCTTAGATGAAGGGTGAAAACAATAGATGCATTTCTGTTAATACTGTAAAAAGAGAGGGGGTAAGGTTCCTCAAGTTGTTTACCTTCATAGAGAAGTCTCTATATTGCACATGGAATCCCCAGCCTATGTTCAAGTGCTTGCTTGAGATCTTGCACTAGAGCCGAGGAGCTCACCCATTGCAACAGGGTTTTGCCAGAGAGGAGCAGAAGTTGGATCTGAAAAAAAAAAAACAGAATGATCAGCAGACTTCTGCTTGCCTCTACATATTTGAGAGGAGAGCGAACAGGTACTTTGTAGATTCAACGTTTCCAGGTCTTGCTGCAGAGGGTTGGAAGAAGTTTTAGAAAGAGGCGAGCAACCAAGGAAATGGGTATTGTTTCCCGCCCATGAGAGCTTCCTTGCATTCCTTTCAAGCAGATTCAGGCAACCCAAAAGCTGCTGGAAAGAATCTGAAACAGAGTCTTTGGGTTTCGAGTGAACGTCTTCAGCGTCGCATTGAGTAACGGCAGGAAGATTTCGGCTCAGCGGCGTGTGTTTTTCATAGAGGAGCGCATATTTTGGAGCTGCTGTGAAGGCAACAGTTTGCTTAGCATCTACAAAGTTGTCCACAACAATGTATTGTGCAGTGAGAATCTCCTTTGTGCCTACGGCCGCTCCAGAGATTTTGGAGGCAGTTTTAAAATCCTGTATCAAGATCCTTCGGTTGAGGGCTGAAACTGGTGCTATTGCAGATGTTTTATCGACCTCCAAAGCAAGCCTGGGAGGTGCAAACGCTGGAGGGGTAGCTTCAGCGATGGCGGCGACAACAACCTTTCGACTCCAAGCCCTAACGCCAGTCATTTTTTCCTTGATGGAGTTGGAGTATAAGTATAATATTATATTTATATACATTGGAATTTAGTATTTTTTTGCCCCAAACTATGTTGAACCTAATATATATTTTTTGAACATACAAAACTAATATACCTTTTTTCATCCTAAAAAACTAAAATTTCTATTTTCTTTAATGTTAATATGTTTGTATTGCTATTAATATACTAATGATATTATTTATAGATTTGATGTATCCTAAAATTACAAGGTTAAGGTTACTTATATTTATTTATTTTGATTTCATATGTATAATATATATGTATAGATATTAACTTATAATGAATTTGAAATTGTAATATTAAATAAAATGAGATGAATATATAATTTAAAAATAAATATTTGAAAATATACAAATATAATATTTATTGAAAAGTGTGTATATACATAAAGATTGTGTAGGGATATGCTTTGTTTCTTTAAAAAAATATGAAATGACAATAACAATATTTTATTCAAAAAATATGAAATGGCATTTATTATGAGCACTTTACTTTATGACTTTAAAAGTACTTAGAGCACCACCATGGTTAACCATGAGTTTTTATCCACCATTGAGAATGTGACAAGTAAGTTCCTTTAATTCAAGTAATGCCACCTCAACCATTAGGGAAGATGTCATCCCCTAAAATGTGATTGGTTCTCATAAAGTGAATTTTGATTGTACATTTTCCTTTGGAGGCCCATTTTAGACCTCAAAATTCCCCTAATTTGAATATCTCTGTAGATGTGCCACAGTCTTACTTACACCAAAATGACCAACAATAAGAGAAGTGTGTGCCTCCCTTATAATGTTGACTCTTTCTCCCTGTGGAATACAAAGCTTACCAAGATGGTACAACAAGTTATCATGCATGTGATAATCCAATTCCTCTACTTGGTTCCTTTGACTTAAAGGTGCATATACATCTTGAAAATCACTATCTAAAGCATATTGTTCAACATAACTATCATGAAAAATAGAATTATTCTTAAGAATAGTAGCAACACTAACAATATGCCTAGAAATCATGTCAACAACTTTATTTTATATACCTTTCTTATACTTTATTACGAAGTGGAGCTGTTGAAGAAAACCCATCCATCGGAAGTGCCTTGATTATTGTAACTTTTTTGCGATTGCAAGTATTGCAATGGTTGATGATCAATGTGAATGATTATTTCCTTACCCATTAAGTAATGTTTCCACTTTTTCACACTTTGCACCAATGCATACAACTCCTTGTCATATGTAGGATAATCAATCACTGCACCATTAAAAGTTTCCGAATGAAAGCAAATAGGCTTACCATGTTGCAAGAGGACCGCACCCATGGCGTAATCACTAGAATCAATCTGAATCTCAAATGACTGTCTCAAGTCTGGAAGTGCAAGTACTGGGGCTGAACTGATCTTTTCTTTCAATGCATCAAATGCATTTTGTTGTTTACCTCCCCACTGGAAGATCTGCTTCACACTTGTCAATGCATGCAATGGAGATGCGATAGAAGAGAAGTTAGCAATAAACTTCCTCCAATATTGGGCTGCGACCAAAAAGATTCTTACCTTTGTAACTGTTTTGGGCTTTGGAAAATTCAAAATGACATCAACCTTGGAGGGATCTATTTTCAATTCACCTCCTCCAACAATATGACCCAAACACACTAAACAAATTTTTCCAAACTCACACTTTGACATCTTTAAAAAAAATATTCTTTCTTCAAGATATCAAGTACTTTTTTGACATGCATGACATGTTCTTCATGATATTTACTGAAAATAAAGATGTAATCTAAGTAGACTATCACAAACTCATCTAGAAATGGCCTCAATACATCATTCATCACACGCATAAAGGTAGCCAGAGTATTGAAAAGACCAAAAGGCATAAAATCTATTCAAACAAACCTTGCTTTGTTTTGAATGCGATCTTCCATATGTCACCTTCATCAATTATAATTTGATGATAGCCACTCCTTAAGTCCACCTTGGTAAAATACTTTGCTTCTTTCAATTGATCAAGTAAATCATCAATTCTAGGAAGTGGGTAACGGTTACTTTACCGTAATTTTGTTCATTGCACGAAAGTCCACACACATGCACCATGTTCCATCCTTCTTTGGCACCAAAACAATAGGTGACCCGCATGACAAAGTACTTGGCCTGGTGATCCATTTTTCCAACAAATCTTGAATTTTCTTTTTAATTTCATCACTTTCCATCACTGACATCTTGTACATGCCAACGTTAGGAAGAGGACAATCTTGCTGCAATTGAATTTCATGTTGGATTCCATCTTGGGAGGAAATCCTTTTGGCTCCTAAAACATCTCATCATATTCATTAAAAACCTCAACCAAATCAGATTTTAATCTTTAATCACAACCTTGAAAAGCTTCATTTTCAACATCATTATTTTGCTTGACCATTAGAAGCATACAATTATTTCTAGAGTTATTGAGTCTCTTCATTTGTCCGACATTTACAAGTGAAAGATTTAGTTTCTGTCGATGTGCTCTAACAATGTACTCTATGCCATATTTGAACAAGTGATACTTATTTTCATGGCGATGGAAAATAGATTTTCTATCATACAAATATGGGCTTCCCAAAAAAATTCCGGAAATATCAAGTGGTACTACATCAAGTTCAACTTCATCAAGAAATCTTGTTGTAATTACAAATTTAAAGATGCATTTCTTCATAACTTGTAAGTTTTCATTTTGGCATATCCAACCTAAAGGATAAGGTCTTGGATGAGGATTGGTATCTAAGTTTAGTTTCTTGAATATGTCTTCGGAAATCAAATTTTCTTTTGAACCACTATAAAAAAGTGTATCAATTTTGGTGTGCTTTGAAATAACCCGAATATGGAAAATTTCAATTATAGTTTTTATCATCTTTAGTATCATTAGGAAAACTTGAAGAGCTAGTGCTTTGTATGTCCTTACCTTTCATTCCCATTGCTGTGATCTTTGTTTCATCTCCCGTATTGGAGCCTAAGTCACGTTGTGTAGTTGCAACTATCTTTTTCTTCCCTTTGTTGTTAAAATTCTTTTGTTTCATCTAAGGATGAAGCTTCCAACAATGAGCTTCATCATGACCCTCTTTGGAACAATGTTTGCATGTTAGTTTTTCTCCTTCCTTTTTGATGGATGCTTTCTTCTTTGTCTTCCCTTTGAACTTGTTCTTACTCTTGTCTCCACTTGTAAATGGCTTCTTGCTACCCTCTCGTGGAATGTTTTTTCCTCTTGCTTCAAGATGGGTTGCCTGGACACAAACCTCATCTAAACTTTTAGGATTAAATATAAGAATATTATGCCATAAATAACTATGTAAACCCCCAATATATTTCAACAAAGTTTCTTGTGAATTCAAGTCTACACCTAATATCAAGCATCTTCTTCTCAATTATTGAGTGTAGCTTTGCACACTTTGACCCTTTAGTTGTCTAAAATTATGCCAATCCTTAATAACCTTTTGCATATAAGCTAATGGATAAAATTGTCTTCTAAGTGCAGCAATAAAATCTACCCAAGAGGTGGAGACCTTACCATGCTTTTTCATATCCTCTTGTGTTTTGTCTTCCCACAAAATCAAGGCAGCACTTTCCAACCTCAATGAAGCCAACTGGATCTTTGTTTCATCATATTTGATGTTTTGGATCCTGCAATAAACTTCAAGTTGAAAAACCCAATTATCAAGTCTTTCAACATTCACTTCACCATTATACATAGGTAGTTCAAATTTAATATCAAGTTTTAATAAGGGAGTTTTACCATGAACCCTTGGGATGTGTGGAAGTGTTTGAGTAACAGTGGTTGTGGAAGAGGAAGAAGATGAGGGTGAGGACGTAGGTGAAGATGATGGTGGAGAAGTCAGTGGTTTGTCACCATTTTCGTTTGAAGGCTTGTCATCATCTCCTCCTTTCCTCCAGAAGAACCCTCTCCTTTTGAAGTCCTCTCTTCATAGAGAACCTTCACCATTTCAGTCATGTCAAAGAAATATTTTTTGAAAGTATTTTCTTCATCTGAGATATTATCAATTCCTCCTTCATGAGACATGCTTGTTGAAGCGTCAACTGCAATTTGAGGAAGAATTTGTGGTGGAGCTTGAGGCAAACTTGCTCTCCTTGTCCATGACCTAACTTGAGGACTTGCAACCACAAGCTTTCCTTCTCCTCTCTTGAGCTTCAAACTTGTAAGCATCACATACAGTTGCAAGCAATTAAATACTTACAACAACAAAGAAAACCAAAAATCTAATACTAAACTTGATCTGCATGAGATCTTAATGAAATTGTGTTTGAGGGTTTGTAAATTGCAAGTGATTAAATTGAGTTTTTTGAGATTTTATGTTAATTTTTAAACACATAAAGCATGTAAATAAACTATGAAATATACATAAACAACAGAAAAATGCACCATAATAATAACCACAACACAACAAATGATGAAGGAGTTCACCACTCCTAGGCTACGCCTCCTCGGTCCAGCTTCCAATGGCTTGTCCCTCTTTCATTATGCTTAAAATGGTGACTGCATACATTTCTAGTGCTCAAATGGCTTCAAAAATTGTTCCATTAGCTTGAGAATACCCAAAAATTCCTGTCTATCCTCTTTCTGATCCGAAATTGGTAAAAAACAGAAGAAGTTATGAGCCTCCCTAGTTTTCTTGCTAACTGCACCACGATTTCCCCAAAATCCAGACCGGTCCTACAATTTCGCCCTGAATTGCGCTAACAGAGCGAAAATTTCACAGATTTTCAGGAAAAATTGTTGAAGCATTAATTTTCACTCCAATCCCTAAAGTCCTAATTTTCCACCATATATGGTATGGCACATTAATTTTTTTTTAATAATAAAAAAGGTCGAGCGGTTAACTAACTGTTAGTGGTTAGGGCCTTAGCACTGACATAGGCGGCTTGGGAGGCAGTCATCACCTACCTGCCCCCGGTCAGCGCCATTTTTTGTATGATGTTCAAATACAAGGGGGGGGGGTGTTAAGGCTAAGACCTGACCCCTTACCTCGACCTCCGCAACATATATAACTTATATATAATTCGCACCATATCATTTAACAAGGAATAACCGTGGCTTAGTGGTTAGAACATGTGATGTTATGATGAGGGTCACCATGTCGAATCTTGCAGAGGTTCTGTTTGGACATCAACCAATTTTTGTGGCCCCATGTTGCCATGTGGAGGCCTTCGGTTGGGCCACGTGGCAACATGCGATTTGCCACCACACCAACCAATGAAATCATATCATCCAACACCAATAAAACTTGGACAAGTGGAGTGCTAGGATTGGCCCACTATGCACAGTCACCCCTTGACCAGTCAACCATGGCCAGTCAACTGTATAGACTTTTGACTGGGAAACCTGCACATTTTTTGCCAAAATTTACTTGTTTCGGAAAACAGACAGAACACGTTTTTGGGAGAATATGGTGTCGGTTTTCTGCGAAACAAGTTGCGACACATTCAAAATGACGAGATATACGTGGTCGTTCAGGTTCTACACCATTCCAAAAAAATTAATTTTTGAGCACCTGATCATGGGAGATGGTTGATCAAATGCAAGATTTGTATCCTTCATTATTTGTTGGTTCAATCAAATTAGTTTTTGGTATATGTATATGTATACATGTATGTTTGTAAATACCACAATAAGTTGTGTTATAAATCTCCAATAAACAATATGTTTTTTTTTTTTTTCAATATGATGTCACTGTAAATACTATATCGAGCTATGTTATAAGGATCCATAGGAAATATGTCTTGTTTTCAGCGATAAGATGGTTATAAGTGTCATAGAACACCGAGGACTCTGTTCCCCTAAGGGGAAAGGGTTTGTAACAACCCTGGGATAAAATTTCATGTAATAAAGGTTAATAAAGGTAAAATAAAACCAAGGTCATGGAACATGTATTCCAAGATGAATGTTGGGAAAACACTATAGTGGGCATCACTTTTGGTGTATTAATAGCTATGGAAATTGGCAAAGGAAAATAGGCATTAATTGACATTTATTTATGAGAAATAAAGGAAAATAGGAGAAAACGAAGGTGGAGTGACACAAATTTTCATGCTAAGGAAATTAGAGAAAAATTAAGGAAAATTAAGAAGACAGAGACAACAATAATAAAAAGGCATTAAAGAAACAATTCACAATCTGTCAGTTGAGCTTTTGGTTGGTTTAGATTTTATTAGTTGAGATTTTCTTGGTTTAGATTTGGTCAGTGTTTGGTTTTGAAATAGTTTCAGAGAGATAGAAAGAGCTCCAAGAGGGGAAAGAAAGAAAAGGAAGAAAAAAGGAAAACCCGGGACAAGCAAGAAAAACAAAGGAAAGCAAGGGGAGGTTGAATCAACAACTTCAACATAAGATTTTGTAGGTAACAGGTTGCATGTGTGATTTCCTAGCTGAGGTGTGAATGCATGGTACATGCATTTGTTTATTTGGTTCATTTTTTTTCATTGGCACAAGTTTTGACAGGTTTTACAGTGGTTTCAGCCTTGCCTTTCCATTTCCTAGACAACCAATGTGTGATGGGATTTGATTTCCTGGTTGAACTTTGGATTGTCGAAAGGTTTTGGAACCGGGTGAGGTGGTATCAGGGAAATACCCAGGGGTTGGGGGTGGATATGGTTTTCTTCGTGAAGCCCTTAACAGGTGGGTGGATATAGGAAAATTCCTCAATTTATGGTGAAGAAATTATGAGGCATCCAAGCTTGGTTTAGTTTTGTGATCTCTAGACCGATTTAGGTGAGATCACAGTAGTTTGAGGGTGGCGGTGGTTTAACCTATGGATTCCCTTGGTTTTTTATGTCTTTTTTTATCCCATGAGATTCCACATCGTGCTTGAAATATGGCACGGGGGTGATTGGTTGAAAGAAATATTTGGTTTTTCCCAATCTATGGTTGGGTGGTACATGGAAGTCCCTGACTTGATTTTCTTTTGCATAAGTTAATAAGAGTTATTTTCCTATTGTGATTCATGAGTACTTGTACTTGTTATTTTGATGATTTGATGGTTGTTTTTTCATGGTTAATATTTTAGTTATATGCTAGTTATAAGCATGATTTATGGCGTTCGCTAGTTATGGCTCTTATTATGCTTTGATATTTTATTAAATGGTTGATGAATGCATGTACTAACTGGTGTTGTTTCATCTACTTAATATGGAATTATCCCTTCTCAGTGATTTTCAACTAAAGTACATATATTTACACTCAGATATGAATTCATGACCTATAGCTTAAAGGCTTACCATATGTTTGATAAAATGTCTAGTGTGTTCTAGGCAGTCCAGGTCAAGTTTTTGATTAAAGTTTGAATGTTTAGAATTTTTTCTATGTCAAATGTGATTCTGGAAAGTTACAGGAAGTTTTGGGCAGTGGTCTGGAGGCTAGCGTGGAAAAGTGGCTCAGATCTCAAGAATGTAGGCACTGAATTGAGGAATTTAGGTCATAACCGCATGGAGGCAAGCCTATGTCTGCAGTTTGAGGCCTATAACCACACCCTTGCCTTGTTGTGTGTGTGGTTGGGGTGTTACGTCAGTGATAAGGGGGTCCAAATCAGGGATTAACCATATGGGTTGTTTTGCAGCCTTCTGAGTGGTATGGGGTCTCTGAGGGGTGTTAGTAAAGTTGTCGGTTTGTCTACCCCACTCCCATAACTAGAACTTGGAGGCCTGGTCTGGTCATAGTGGCAAGTCAATTCACATTTACCCGAGAGGGCTTATAAAAGTAGGTAAATATGGGGTGACGTGTTACACACACACTGTTAGCATCACAGTTGTCCCACAAGAATTATAGGGCATCTCTATCCTTGGATCTTCGTTCATCATGGTTACGGGATATCCACAAACCCATGTTTATGGATCCACCACACAAAATCCTTGTCTTCAACAACACTTGGTTTTGGGTTATCCACAAACCCACAATTATGCTCCTAAACAAAAAAGGCTTCCTAGCAGGGAACTTTACGCAATGGGGACCATTTCTTCTTAAGGGGGGAGGATTGATCCATGTGGAAAATAATTACCGCAGTTAATAATTATTTTCTATCAATGGTTGTTAAAACCATGGATAATGCATGATAATAATAAAAAAAAATCATAATATCGCAGGATGATTTCAATTTTACCATCGTAATTATGATACTCACCCATGGTATTGACCCATGGATTTTGTAAACCATGGTATTTACCCATGGTATCATAATTTATTATATTTACCCATGGTGTCATAATTTATTATATTTTTCCATGGTATTCACCCATAGATTTTGTAAACCATGGTATTTGAAATGTAACAAAGGCATGACTCTCGGTGAAAGATACTCGTAAAAAGTATAAATACAGAACTTCACCTGGGAGTAAATTATCCATTTTCTCATAATGTAGTCTCATGGTATATTACCCATTTCAATAAATATTTGATTTACTCATAAAAATTATAAATACAGAACTAGAACTTCACCTAGGAGTAAATTATCCTTTTTCTCATAATGTAGTCTCATGGTATATTACCCATTTCAATAAATATTTGAGTTCCTCTAGTGTTATTTTTCTGCAATATTTCTCTTACGCATTGAGTTTTTATTTTAATTTTTTTATACAGTATCTCTTTTATGCATCATGCCATATTATGAGTTCTTATTATACTATTGTTCCACAATATTATTGTGACATATTCCTTTGCCATTTTTGAAGTTTCCTTTGTTAAACAACTTGGATCAAAATGACATTAGTGCATTATATCTCACAGGAAATTTGTAGCTAAGTGCGCTTGGGATAGAGTAGTACTGGGACGAGTGACTTGCTGAGAAGTTTCAATTTTTTATTCTTGTGTCAATATTTAAGTCTCATTCATCCAACGATCCAATTCAAATTCTCACTTTGGAGTCATTTTTGACTCTCCAAGCTAGTCTTTTAATGATGAGGTCGAAGGAGTTCAATATCGCTCTCTAGATCACTAATATATTTTCCTGAGGTTTGTCCAACCTACTTATCCAATCCTTTAATGATCTCAAAGCATATACTTTTGTGAAACTATAGTAGTCTATTATAGGCTATGAGTGGAAAGAATCATCCAACCACATTTTGCAGCTAACACTTTTAAGAACATGAATATGTTTTTGAGGCCTCAACCTCCTAATAACTTTGGCGCTACTATTTTTGATCCAAGAGGATCCCCAAAAACCTCAAAAATTAAATTCCTTAAAACCTAATGGTAACAACTCCATGTAGAAGAGCTCGACGAGGTGATTCCATCACAACTTGAACAAGTGAAAATGAGTTTTGTACATGAAAGTTTTCATGTTCTGAAGTTTGTGTGAAATGGGAAAAAAAGGTAGTAGAGGTGCCACATGGTAGTATTAAAAAAGGAAACGTGCAAATACATAGTTGATGGGGCATTCGTATATAGACATGGCGGGATGAATCTAAGCATGACATGTGGCATAGTTGGTAGTTTACGTAGCAACACGAGCAAGTGACATGTGGCAGGTTCATAAAGTGACACGTGGTAGGTCTATCAATACATGAAATGGCGAGGCTCATCATGGTGACACATGGTAGGTGATTGGGTGGATGATTGGATGCTAACTATGTGCCAAGTGAATTAATGAGGGAGTGACACATGGGTGAATCATATGGTTCCATGTGGAATCCTGGGGTTTCCCAAAAAAGGCTTTATCGATAGTGTAACAATCTGGCCACAAGTGAAATCAAACCCCTAAATTATTTGGAACAGGTTCAACAAATTACAAACAGACCATGTGGTGGATGTTAACATAGTAACTATGAATTTCATATTTAAAGTATGGTTAAAATTCTTTAGGCATAAAATTGGAGTCCACAAGGGTTGAAGCTCGCACCTGTCGCTGACTAGCCAATGTCTATTAATTAATAATGAACGACTGAAAATCATATGTTTTTTTTTAAATGGTTAAACAATACACTTAGAGTGAACCGACAACTATGACTTGTCCCTTACAACATTATCCAAATAATATTTTTAATACACTGTGGTTACAACAACAAGGTATCAAGTGGAGGCCATGAATTTGATCGGAGGACCTCTCACTGAACTATTCAAAATGACACTCCTCGAATTTGGCTTGTGATTGGGGTAGTGATGTTATATTATTTTGATATGGTTTTATTTTATATTTATTACAACAACCCCTAGGGGATTTGACCCCAGGTCACCTGTATGCAATTTTTAAATATTAATTTTGAAAACATTAGAAAGCCAAGTCTTTTAAAGGCAATTTTAAGCCAAGGGCGTTTTTGGAGCTCAAATTTTGCAGCAACCAGAGGGGATTTTTTGTGATAGTTGAAACCACTTCCTAGTAGAAAAGGAGCTATTTTTGTTGTAGGTTTTGAAGGATTCATTTGTAATTTGGGTGAAATTTGTAGACAATGTGTTGTTGAGACTCGTTTTTGGTATCAAGAAGGGAGGAAAGTGGTTTACGAACACCACTACCTTAGCAAAAATTTTGTAGGCTCGCTATAGCGGATTAAATACTAAGTGATGTAACAAAGCATATTAGTGCTTAACACATGATTATTAAAAGAGGCCACTCCTATGGAGGCAAAACCTAGAGAGGTAGTCCACACTATATGAACACTATTATCATATGGTTATCATTTCTTGTTTCTCTTCTCTTCTACATTTCTTTTAATTGCAACTTCATTAAATTTCTTCATGCTTGACTGAAGTTCATTGTTGGTTTAAGTTTAATCATTCACAGTTAAACATCTTTGCAAACCAAGTCAATTTCAAAGACTTAGATAAATTTTGTCCCATCTTACCCAAGGAAGTACATGATGTTCTTGAGTCCTTTCCCAAAGAAACTTGAAATAGAGTTTGCAATTTTTTATCTAGAATACATTTGGAGATCCATGCTAATGACATCTAGTATACATGAATGACTACAAGGATTGATTTTACTAAAACTAGTCACCCCGTCGAGGAGAGGCACCTTAGAATCCAACTTTCTAGTCTTTTCTCTAACTTGGATATTAGAGATAACTAATCCTCCTTGATGTAATAGTTTGGCTCAACTTGAAAGGCAAAGTAATTTATACCATCTCTCAAGAGATTTGTAATGTAAGGAAAGAGCTTATTTATGCATTGAGCCTCTCCTTATTCAAAATTGTGAAGGGAGATCATAGAGTTTGTATTGTTTATGACCATTCCCCTGGCTTTGCCAAATAATGTTTGTATCTCCATTAATATTTCTACATATCTTGGGGAATAATTCCATAAAATGGAAATATTGTCAACAAAAGGTAAATGTGTATTACAAGGGCTTTTTCTATGAGGGTAACTTGAAACTCGCCCCGCCTCTTGGCCCCATCTAGTAGATGAATCAAACCTTCAATCACTAGAAAGAATAATAGTGGCGAGAAAGGGAACACCTGATGCAACCCTTTGTGATCATGAAAGAAGGGATATTTCGAACCATTAATCAAAACTACAAAATAGTCTTTTTGGAGATGGCTCATCACCCAAGATATGAAACCTAGATTAAACCTCACAGGAGTAGCAAAATCTTGATGAATAGATAGCTAGCCTTGTCATGTGCTATATAAATATCGATCTTGAATATGCCCCCTTTCATATTTTTTACATTAATGTTGTTCAGACCTTCCTAGGCCACCCTTATCATTTCATTGATTTGTCTTCCTTCAAAGAATCCAAATTGTTCCTTTAAGATTGATTTTGAGAGGATGAGATTTGGTTTATTTGCTATCACTTCAGCTATTACCTTGTATATGCAATTTCATAATGAAATGGGATGAAAGTCTTCAAAGAACATTGGGAAGTCCATTTTTTAGATGAGAACAATAAATTTATAGTTGAAATCAAGTAGAATTCTTTCCTCCCTTCTATATTACTCAACAACAGTTAATAAATCATTCCTTATAATATCAAATAGTGTAACACCCTCCTCCCACACTTACCCAAGTTCACTAGTCCACCGGGGTAAATATGTGAAGAAGAGTTACTATGATATGATTCAACCTCCTAGATCACTTAAGGAAGTGGAATCGACCAAACAAAACTTTAGCGACTTCCATCAGGTGCTACAGGACCCCCAAGGGATAAACCAACCTTCCAGGTGTCCAACCCCGAGTTAAATTTCCTTTTCACTGATTTTGACTTCCAGTCGCATGCAAAATCTTGCATCCATGCGATTTTAGTCCTCTAGTGGAATGCATAACCACTGCAAGGGTGCGACTACAGTCCTTTTCAACTAGTTCTATGTGTGAGAACACAAAATATGTGCCACCTTTTCAGGGCTAGACTCCAGGTCACTTCCCAGAACTTGATGAAACTTTCCAAAAAAATAAATGACACAAAGAAAAATCTTATAACACAAAATTTGATCAAGTAATTGGCCTAACCAAGCCTAAACATGACAAAAATTCGATCAAGCACATCATGAACACGAAATGTACAGGTCATAAATACACATATGATCATAGGGATTTCATACTTATCTGAGAACCATCAAGAAGGTCTAATTCCCTCTCATAATTGTTGCAATATCATACATTAGGTCATGCATTCATCGACCATTCATATATTCATCAAACATGTCAAGAGTCACAAATAATATACATCATGTAACCAACATATAACCAGCATATAAACCAACAGATAACCAACATATAAACCATGGAAACTCAACCATAATATCACCATAATAATCAATGCATATATACATGAATCACAATATAAAATACCTCTTATTAACATATGAAAATTCCAACCAAGTCAGGGACTTCCACATACCACCCAACCATAGATTGGGCTGAACCAAATCTTTCTTTTATCCAATCATCCCCATTCCATATTCCAAGCATGAATGTGGGATATCATGGAATAAACCAAAAAAACCAAACCAGGGCTTCCAAAGGCCAAACCACCTCAACCCTCAACTAGTGATTCCACCTCACGGTCGGACATCACTAACCATCACTAGGTCAGTCTCTACCCAAGCTGTCCAGGGCTCCAGAGGGTTTGTTCCAATCGAGGCGTCCAGGACTAGTAACTCAACCCACAACCATAAGGAACATGAGAAACAACTAGAAAAAAGGTAAACCCACAACACCATGACTATCCAGGAAATGACAAGGTTAGGCAAAACCACTTTTAATCCAAGAAATACTCCATGCCAATGACAACTCATAATCAAGAAACCACATGCATGTACCATGCATGCCAAAACTAGCAAGGAAGTCATACATGAAATTCAATACCTACAAAGTAATTCAATTGTAGTTTTTGATCCCACTATTCCCTTGCGCTTTCCTGCTTTCCTTTGCCTTCTTTCTCCAAATCCAAGTGAATACTAGAGTGCTCCAAGCATGCTCCAAGAATGCTTTAAGTGTGCAAGAGTATGAGAAAATGAGAGCTCCACCCAAAAACCATTCAAAATGAAAGCATAAGCCATGAACTACTACTTAGAAGCCTTTTTATCATTGAGACCTCTAATTTATTCATTTTCCTTCATTTTTCCTTCAATTTACCTCATGCAAATACGTGACCTTTCACCTTCCTTTAATTCTATTTTCCTTTATTTCATAAATAAAAGACCAATTAATGACTCTTTTCCTTTCTAAATCCTTTGTCAAATTCCTTAGTCATAATAAACCAAATGAACACCCCGCTAGGATGTTTTTTCCACCATTCAGCCTGGAATACGTGTCCCATGACCTTCGTCTTATATATATATATATATATATATATATTATGGAAATTCAACGAGGGTTGTTACAAAACGCTCCCCCTTGGGGGAACACCAACCTCGGTGTTCAATGACACTTATAAACCAACAAATCGCTGAAAATAGAACATACTGCCCATAGAGATTTATAACATAACTCGTTGCAGTATTTACAATGACATCTTGTTGAAAACATGAAAATCATACTGTTTATTGGAGATTTATAACACAACTCATTACAATATTTATAATAACAACCACATATACACTCATGCACATTTTCTTCAACCAAAAAATAGTCATATTTTCCACGAAGCTTTATAACCATAGCTCAATACAATATTTACAATAATATTCACGTATACACATATGTACATTTTCTCTAACCAACAAATAAAATGATATCACACATGTATCAGAAACAAGGAAATCCATAAGCTCACACCTCCACCCTCAAAAGTAGTACCAGGATTCAATTCCTTCCTAAGAATTCTAGAATCCATTGCCTAAGTCAAACCTACATCCAATGTCCAACGCTACATTGTTGCGCCACTTTTCCTCTTAGTGAATAATTATCGGCTCATTTTTCGAGGGTGCGCTCCCAATGTGCTTCTGATTCCATCTTGCAATGCTAATGACAAAAATAAATGTATTCCTCAACCTTCTATTCTATACTACATAATCCCTCGAGAAATTTGGTCACCCCCTTTCGTGTCATCACACACCTTCCAAGTTTTGCAAGCATCCCCTTCTTTGCTACACAATCCCTCGGGCGACCTCTCCCTTGTCAAGGTTTCCTCGCATTGGAAGGTATAAAAAACAAGTCATATCCCTGCCTCAAAACCATCATATTGGTCATAGAATTCTCATGGAAATCAATGGACACTATTGGGTACCAATGTCCCACAATTTCCCTGAACCTGAAGTTCTTTACCAGTATACTACTGCCTTTTCCAGTTCCATTTTATTATTGTTGCTAACATTCTTGTAGTCAATTTCAACCACCTAAACCAGGAATTTCCATGCTCTCATGTACCAAGCACATGAATTCCATTAGACCCAAAATAAATTGAATAAGTTCACATCATACCTCATCAGTGCCCCGTCAATAAGGTACACTTGCAATTATGTTCACTTTTCGTCACAACAAGTTAAAATAGTTGTTTGATAAAATCATCATGTATAAACATATCACATCTGGTTAGCTCAAAACAAAACTATCATAATCAAAATCATATATCACATGTAACCATCATAAAACAAAATCATAGATCACATGTAATCATTGGTGAGTCCTGGTATTGCACCAAGAGTGCTGCAACTCCCAGGGGTTGCACTACTTTACTTTATCAACCCAGGGTTCGTACAAACTTGGAGGTGACAATGCTATATACACAGTAGATGCATTCTATTCATGTCATCCTCTTCTGCTTTACGAAAGGGTGCTATTTCTTAAACTATGATAAAAACTGAAAAGTAAATTTCTAGAAGGGAATGAAAGAAAGGATACTAACTTAATTTGCAGAAAGGAAATGACATAAATGAAACTAATTTAATGTGCTAAAAGGAAATTACCGAAAGAAACTAAATTAAATTGTTGAAAAGAAATGGCAGGAAGGAAACTAAACTAAATTTCTGAAAGGAAACTAATTTAAACCACACTTAACTTGGCCAATTGGCTAAACACACCCTACTTATCTTATGCTCTATCTACCATGCTTTTATCCATGCAGCTAAGTTATCCATGAATTAATTCTGATTGAAAAAGTGTTGATTTGCAGCTTGGAGAAGAAAGGGCTAAAGGCGCTAATGGAGGGATAAACACATGAAACCAATCTTAGAAGTGGAAAGAGCGGGTTTAAACCTTATTAAAGCTTTATTATGGCGCAAAAAGGCTTTGGAGCAGAATGATTTAAAAAGTGAAATGGCGGAGTTGCGATGGAGAGTGATCACAATCAGTTTTTGGAGCGGTAAAGGTTAACAGGAACAAAATAAAAAGTGTGATTTGCGATGTACGATGCAGCAGATGAAGTAGCAGTGGGACCGATGGCGGAGTACGGGGTGATATCAAAAATATGCGGAGAAGAGTGGTAAGTGTTAAAGGAACAAAATAAAAAGTGCGATTTGCGATGTGGTAAAATTGTGAAGTGCGAAATGCAATATCGCAGTTCGCAATATTGCAAAGGTTGAGGGGTAGTGGAAGTGTTGTCCAGGAAAATTTGTGAAGTGTGAAATGCGGTGGGACTGGCAGTAGAGTAGGGAGGATATCACAATCGACGTCGGGAGCGGTAAGTCTTAAAGGAAAAAGGAGAACGATGTGAAGTGCGAAATGCAACGGGATAAAAATTGTGAAGTACGAAATGCGATATTGCAATCGCAATATCGCAATGGTGGATGGATAGCAGAAGTGTTGTTTAGGAAAGGTTTGCGAAGTGCGAGTGCAATGGGTGATATGGCGGTGGGACCGGTGGCAGAGTGTGATGACAGTATCGCAATCGCGAAAAGGAGCGGTAAGTATTGAAGAAAAAGGGAAAACGATGTGAAGTGTGATGTGGCGGAGTTATCGCAATAGGCGAAAAGGAGCGGTAAGTCTTAAAGAAAAATGGAAAACGATGCAAAGTGCGATGTGCGATGCGGCGGAGTTATCACAATTGGCGAAAAGGAGCGGTAAGTCTTAAAGAAAAATTATAGAAACTGCGATTTGCTATTTCGCAATATCACAATATCGCAAGTTTGGGAAATAAGTGATAGAGCATTTTGGAGAAAGTGGGAAGTGTGAAATGCGATAGCAGGAATTTCGAGGAGGAAAGGCAGAGTGCGATAGCAACAGTTTTCAAGTGTTTTGCGTTAAAAAGGGTAGGGAAACCGTGAATAATAAGAAAAAAGGAATTAGGCATGGTGGATATTTTAATTGTTTTGAGGGATAAAAGGTGGGTTCATCAGTTAAAATAAGCGAAAAAGAAGAGGGAATGGAGGGCGTGACAACAATGATTAGATTGTGGAGACAAATATGGAGAATGAAGTGGGGAGGCACCACAGAGCTGCTCTAGTGTTTTAGCAATAATTCCTGCAATCAACTTGCTAACTTATGTGCAACGAAACAGAAAAATGCATAAAAATACAGTGCAGAGGAAGACTGGAAAATGGAAATGCAACTCTACTTTTAATATTTGAAATAGTGAAGAAAAATCAGTTTTTGGGTCTGTGGGAAGGTTCGCCTTCCTCGAGCTCTATTGACAGAGATGAGAAGGGGGTCTTGATCCACAACATTTTGGTTTTTCTCCTCTATTCTATTACTCGCAAGAAAATGAAACCTACAATAGCACATTGAAATAAAAACTAAATAAAAACTTGAAACATAAACGAAATTAGCAAAAGCAGAACTAATTGAATGTTAGAAAGCATAGACCAAATGCAACAGAGAGGCTAAGGCACATAGATTGATCCCTAACCCACGAGCCTAGCTCTCTGAACTTGAATCAGTAAAATGAAATCAATCTGCTTATTTCATAAAAGAATAGCCTCATACATTTCTGAAAATTTGATCACTGAGTAAAATAATAAAAATCTCAATAGCTTGCAACAAAGTTTCGACTAGAATTGACCCCTTCCTAGCTCTATCTTTGCTCTATTAATTCTACAGGGAAACTACCAACAAATCCCTATAAAATGCTGATTGAGTCCACTTGACTCCAAGTAAACAAATATTGAGTGCAATCCTCTTTGAGTTGCTTAGCTGCCTTTGGAATTCGAATTGATAGAGAGAATCCTTGGGGATCATTTGGATGTCTTTGGAATTCGAATTGCTAGAGAGAATCTTTGGGATCATTTGGCTACCTTTGAGAGTTAAGGAGGGTGGACAATCCTCCTATAATTTCTCCTTGTTGTCTCCTCCAAGTCTTTATGATAAAATCCTTATAAAAATGCTAATAATTCATGATTTTATGTACTCAACCTCATATTAGGCACTCAGAGTATGTTAGCCTTAATCACCACCTGTACTAGCATCATAAAACCAAATAATAATAAAAATGCAAGAAAAAGAGATCTAAGAAGGAAAAAAGGTGACCATTAACCCCTCCAAATATGTCTAATGATGGAGCTCATCATCACCTCCCTCTTGAATGGTTGCTCATCCTCTGAGAAACTAATCCTCTTCCTGCAGTTCCTTTAAGGCTTTGACAACCCCCCTGATTTCCTGAGGAAGAAGTGTGGGAGTTTCCCTAAGGGGGTAAAAACCATTATTCTTTTATGCATTCTCCCATTCTCTATATTGTGCATCTGTGTCCTTTTCATCATTTAACCCCAGCACTAAAGGTGGGCTAAGATTTAGTCCCAACCATTGGATATTCTTGGCCTGCATGGCCCTCCTGTATAATGGTGCCCTTTCCAATGCACCCCTCAGTCTTTATGGAGTATGGCACTCCCTGTTCTTGAGGTTGTGATGGAGGTTGTTCCATCTCCTCTGGTTGGTCATAATGCACTCATCTTCTATTTGCCTAGAAACATCATCAAAGTGGTCTATTACCTGTGTTTGAGTCTGAAGGTAGGTTTCAAGTAGTGCAGGGTCCATTTCCATCTCTCGACGGTTAAGGATGACTCCTCTTGGGCTGAAAAATTTTGGTCTAATATGTAAGGGTTCTCTATTTCTTCTTCTCATGACCCTCCATTTCTCTTTTTCTCTAGTTTCCTCATTCATCATCCAAGATACTAAAGCCATCAACTGCATATCCCCCATTGTAGGATTGGGGTCCCAAGTATACAAACTTGTCAGCACAAGGTTATGCACATAAAACTCTGCCATATTTTCTTGATCAGCCATGTTAGCTTTCCTGTAGAAATCCATGAATTTCTTATAATATTGGAAAGGTAGGGATCCATGGGAGGCTAGAGTTTTGATTTGAAATAGGAGCTATTTCTCCTTTAGGTACACAACATATGAGTGAGAAGGGAATCTGTGATGAAGGGCTTCTATGCATAAGTTTTCCATGGTGGCTACTTGCTGCCCTTTTTTCTGCAATTGCTCCTTCAGTGCTACATTCTCTGCCTGTGCCTTCTGCAGCAGCTCCTTCAAAATTATTTCTTTGATTCTTTCCTCCTCCCTTGGTGATTCTTCAATGATACTCAGGCTTGTGGGAGGAGTTTCTAGCTCTCTCTGACTTATCCTCTGACTCTTGTAAGCTCTGAAATACATAGAGGTCTGCCTTTTTCTCTTTACACTCAGAGGAGCTAAGGTGGAAACTACCTCTTTATCTTGAGGGGATGTGGTGTTGTGTTGTGAGTCTGCTTCTTTCTCACTTTCTGCTACCTCTATGACTTCTATTGCCATCTCTTATGGTTTTCCTTGGCCCTTTGTCTCTTCCTCTCCTTCTCTTGGTTCTTCTTGTTCCTCTTCTGGTTATTTTTCTGGTGATGTTGTTCTGTTGCTGCTGCTACTGCAAGATGTTCAAATACGTATCCCACTCTCGGTATTATTGTGTTGCGGGCTCCCTTTGGTCTCTTTCCCTAAAAATTTCTCAATTCACTGGTTTGGATGAGATGGTATCCATTTTTATTAGATTGCGCAACTAATTTTGGAGCGCTTATGTAACTCGGCCTTCACTATAATTTTCGTTAGAGACCATTGTTTCCTTCTCTCTATTAAATCATGATGGATTGTGTGTCTCCTCCCCTCGTTCTCCTCTACTCCACTGGATTTAACCTTTTCTTGCCAGCCCAAGTGGCATGTACTTCCAGTTTTTTCATTCATACTTCGCGGTGGTGGCCAAGTTAACTGGCCACTTTTCTGCCTCTTAAACACTTAGTCTGCAAATTTAATTATTTCCCGCCATTATGAATGCATAGCAAGGGGTGAGAAGTTATACCTGATTTTACCTGTTGTTGTCAAGGCGTTTGCAGGAGCTGGATTGAGGAGACAAGCCTTTTAGATGTTATGTTCTTCACTATATTCCTGTTATCTGAGCAACTTCCTGAATGAGTGGCTTCCTGAGTGAGATGCTAATATTTTCTTGTTGTTTCTCTCTAGTGTAGATGCTACGTGGGGGTGCTCTAGATGCCATGGGTGGCACTCCTATCTTTCCTGGGGTCTAATTTATCAACTCCTCCTTGTTTTTATTTACAGTCCGTGAGAAAATTTGTTTTTGAAGGAACTTCCTGATGTTTGTAGCAGTTTGTGGCTTGCTTTCTTTTGCTACATTGTGCTAGGGAATGGAGGAATATGGTGTATGGAGGTGATGGAAGGAGTTATGGAAATGAATGGAGTGAATGATGGGATGGATGGTAAAATGGAAGGGGAGACAAGATGAATTCTTCCTTGAGTTTCCATAAACCATTAATAACCTGCAAAAAAACAAACACAGAAAACACAGAGATGTAGTTTTTTTTTTTTTTTAAAGTAACCACGCCGCCTCCATGGACACTACAAGAAAAAAGGACATTGGTGAGGGTCATGCTTGTGATGGACCTTTAAGGTCCGTCACCAATGTCACATATGGCGACAGTCCTTAAAAAAGCGTCAATGTAAGTGTATATAGTGATGGTCCTTTAAGGTTTGTCACCAAAGCCATTTCAATGATACTTTTGGTGAGGGTCGTTAAAGGCTCATCACTAATTCTCTCTTTGGTGACACTTCTAGTGACGAACTTTTAATGACCCTCACCAATGCTCTTTTTGTTACTTTTGGTGACGGTTAAAAAATGTTCGTCACCATTGATCATTCCAATGAGTTTTTGATGACGCTATATGCCTGTTAATATATAATTTTTCAAAAGATAATGATTTAAGGCCATTATTATGGAGTATTTTTTATGATATTTCCAAGGCCATAGTGGTTATAATCAGTCAATTTTTTAAGAAGTAATTAGTGTGTATCATTTCCCTCAAGTAATCACTAATCAAATAGAGTTTTCCTATGAGTCAACACATGATTCATATCTATTAAGTTTATTATCTATAAAATTATGTTTAGATAAAGTCCACTAGTGTGTATAGGAAATATATTATTTAATACATAATCAAGCTCTAAAAATTCTATTAATGAGAAAGACCTAACACTCAACAATCCGGGCACACCTTAAATTAATGCTTTGTCACACACTAACATTTCTTAGCACCTCGCATGTCTTGGAACATCTTTGTACCTAGAAAATCTTGTCATGAAACTGATGCCCAAACACATGGTGGCATGTGCTAGCACAACATGGAACTCTCCTAGCATGTGTTAGCATGCATGTAGTCCCTAGCATGCCTTGGAACACCTTGGTTGAATGCATTGACATACATTAGCACTTGACACACAATGCCACTTGGCATGTATTGAGACCTATTATTAGTGTGACTAGCATGCCCCTTTTGAAAAAGATAAAGTCCTGACTTATTAACCCTCTTATGTGTTCATTTCCTTACATTTTAGCTTGGTTCTTCCTTTTGTTGCCTTGAAATTTCTTGACACATATTGACATACCCTGGCACCCTGCACATCCTTAGCACCTAGCATGTATTGGCATATCTTGGAACTATTTGGAACATATAATTAGCACACCCTGGAACTCCCTAGCACACTTTAGCACTTCTTTACATGCCTTGATATTCCTTAGCATGCCTTACCAATGCTTAGCATACCTTGTCACTCCATCCTTGGCATGAGAGCTAGCACTCATTAACACTAGTCCCTGGCACACGTTCCTCATATTCATTAACTTCCATTAATTTTGACCTAGTGCTCCCTTAATTTTTTGTCCTATTACTCCTTAACACTCCTAAACATGCATTAGCGCTCTCTAGCACACCCTAGAAGTATTCAACATGCCATTCCACTTCATAGCATGCATAACAGTCCCTGACACATATTGGCGCTTGGCACGTGTTGGTGCTTGGAAAGTCTTAGCATGTATGGAACACGTTGAGATACCTTGGTATGATTTGGCAAGATATAATATTAAATTTATTTTAGATCAATTTTTGGAAAGTAGATGAGAAGCAACAAAGGAAGACTTGGCACTTAGAATGAACTAAGAGTTTGCATTTGGCACCTATTGGCGCCTAGTCATGTTGGTGTGCCTAGCTTGCCCCTCTTAGAAAAGGTAAATTAATGATTAATTAACCCTCTTATGTGTTCATTTCCTTGTATTTTAACTTGTTTCTCCCTTTTTTTGCCTTGAAAGTCCCTAGCACGCATTGACACACCCTTGCACATCTTGGCATGCCTTATCACTTGGCACATCTTATCATGTTTGACATGCCTTCACACTATCTGGCACATCTTAGCATTCCATAGCATGCCTTGGCACTCATGTCCTCACAACGATCCTTTACATTTTTTCATTACTTAGGAACCCAATCAAGTCCTTGGCTACTGTATTTCATGTGAAAACGTTGGTATGCTTCAAGCCCAACAACTTGACCAATTGCACCTACTACAAGTAGATTGTGCCTTGTTCACCTAAGAAATGCCTATAACTCATATTATGCCACTCATGTCCAATCTCAACTTGTCCCACTTAACTATTTACCAAGAAAAGGATCACATGATCTAGCCATGGCCATAAGAAAAGTAAGCAACATAACTTACACAGGCAATATTTCACATGTATGTTCAGTTCATATAAACAATAGAACATTAAATTGGAGTTTTCAAGAACCACAAGATTAACAAGGCACACAAGATATAAGCTAACACAAGCTGAGTGCCTCAAAACTTATACACAACAATGTACAATATGCAATTATCTAGAATATTTTAAAACATGAGCATGTAGCCAAAGTGTGCCACATCTCATATAAAAAAAATAACTAAAGGAAAAACAATGTTGTGCCTAGCACAAAGTGACCTCCCTTTGTCTAAAATTGCTATGTCGAGCCCCTTAGAACAACCGTAGACTTGCCTCCTCTAAATCCTATTCTAAACTTCTCCTAACACACTTCGTCCTTAGCACATTTGAATTTGATAACACTCCCTTGCACACACTCTTATTTTTTCCTTTCCATGCATTTTGACCTAGTTATCCCTTGATATGCCCCAACACTCCCTAACACTCTAGTTCAACATGCATTGACATTGTACGACATGTGTTAGCATGCCTTTTCATTCCTTTGCATGCCCTGACCCTCCCTAGCTATCATGCCCTCACAACTACCCTTACTTAATTTTCGACTTGGGAACCCAACCAAGCCCTTGCTTGACTGCAAGAGCTTGACCAAGTTATAGTTACTGCAACTAGACTATATTGTTGAATTGTGTAGCTTGGGAGGTACTCCACAAGCCTAGTGAGATGGATTTGTGTGAGTTTGGTCAAAAAAGGCTTTGTGGGAATAGAAGCAAAGCAAAGGGATTTTGGACCCAAGACGGGGTTTAAAATCTAAAAGAAAATTAAAAAGGAAAATTAATATTTGCTAAGGTCTAAGTGGATAAAACCCGTAAGTTCTAGAGGGTTCCTAAGAGGTCTAAGAAAAACTATTTAAGGAGTCCTTAGGATGAAGGAAATAACATCAAGTGAGAAGGAGCTCATTTGATAAGGGGGCGAAGGGACATGTAGTCCTAAAGAGGCCATGATCATTATCATGTATAGCATTAATTAAGATGCCTCAATATGTTTTGGCATGGTTTAATATTAAAGTTATTTCAGATCAGTTATTGGAAAGTAGAAGAGAAGTAACAAAGGATGATTTGGCACTTAGAATGCACTAACACTTGGCACTTGACACTCATTTCCACCTAGTGTTGGTGTGCATAACATGCCCCTATTGGAAAATGTAAATTTATGACTTATTAATCCTATGATGTGTTCATTTCCTTGTGTTTTAACTTGTTTCTCCTTTTTGATTCCTTGATAGTCCCTGGCATGTATTTTCACACCATTGCAGATATTGGCATGCCTTAGCACTTGACACATATTAGCATATTTTACATGCCTTCGAACTATCTGGCACATGTTAGAAATCCCTATCATGCCTTGGAACTCATGCCCTCACAAATATCCTTACATTTTTCATGACTAGGGAACCCAATCAAGTCCTTAGCTACTCCAGTTCATGTGACATTGGTCTGCTTCAACCATAACAACTTGATCAATTGCACCTACTACAAGTAGATTGTGCATTTTTCACCTAAGAAATTCCTATACCTCATCTTAGGCCAGTCATGTCCAAGCTGAACTTTTCCCACTTAAGAACTTACCAAGACAAGGATCACATCTAGCCATGGCCATAAAACAACAAAGAAACATAGCTTACATAGACAATATTTCACATGTATGTCTAGTTCATATAAACAATAGAGCATTAACTGAGAGTTTGCAAGAACCACAGGATACACAAGACACACAAGATATAGGTCGGCATAAGTTGAGTTCCCCAAAACTTATACATAACAATGTACAATATTGAATTGTCTAAAATAGTTTAAAACATGAGCATTCGGCCAAAGTGTGCCACATGTCATATAAAAATAATAGATAAAGGAAAAATAGTGTTGTGCCCAAAAAAAAGTATCCCTTTGTTTAAAATTTCTTTGTCGAGCCTGTTTTCACTCTATAATTTAGAAGATTGGAAAAACTAAACTATAAAGCACAAAATCAAACCGCTTTGGAGTCCAGAACCTAGCTTTCTTAGACTCAGAGAGGGCTATCTCTGTTTTATGATTTAAATTGATTTAAATTCTTGTTATACGTATTGATATTAGGCTAGTTAGAGTGATGGGGGTTGTTTGTTTGATTAATTGTGTGGTTGGACAGATAGGGCTGCAGAAGCTATTCCATTGGGCGATGGAGTCAAAGGTTGGAATGGCACATCAAAATCAAGAGAAAATCATAGGGCAAGCTAACTGTGCTGAATGAATTTTAAGAGTTGTATAAATTATGAGGTGAAAGAAACAATAAGGTTCCGTAGTGACTAAAGAGAAATTAAGAATTATTTAATCAGACTTCAGCAAAAAACATTCAGATTGTAAATGCAGACAAAATTAAGGCGCTCCGACAACGAATCTTAATCTAAAATTTCTGATTTACAATTATATCAGAAGATACATAACAGAGAAAATAATGGAAACATTTAAACAAAGATGAAACACATCACCATTTTGACACAACTCAAGAATCCTGTAAACGATCTTTTATTATTGATGTCCAGCTCCAAAAATTAAAGTGCTTCAATAGTAGTTCTTACAATACAGGTGCTAAAATATCCAACCTTTTATAATGAGAATTCTAGTGGTATTTAACTAATAACTAAGTCGGTTTGCCCTAATCTACCTTGGAAAACTTTCATTGATTACAATTTAAGTAGAAAATGGACAAGTATGGCCATGCAAGGCTATGATGAGGTGAATTTGTCAGCCACCATTGGTTGTATTAACTTCGATGACCCTTCGTGTGAATTATAAGGTGAACGCAATTAGGCTTTTAAAATTCTGAAAAGACAAAGTGAGACAAAATTGATGTCTGGCCCTGCCTTTCTTGCATCGCCTTGGCTGGATCATTAACTCCAGTGCGGCACCGATTACTTTATTTTCCTAATGTCATACTTTCTGGCACTATTTTTATGGAAAATGGTTGCCAAAATATATTATTCTTGTTCACATCTAAGAACCATCATCAAAAAAAAAATTCCTAAAAATCTTGGGATGTTTCTCATGCCGTGAAAAATGGGCGAAATTGTTGAAAATAGGGGTCAAATAAGACATTTTTTTGTCCAAAAAAGTGACACCTATGAAAAATATGAGAGAGGTTATTGGTCTTTGCCCTATTCTGGTTAAAAAAATCTCTCGGATTTTCAAAATTCGTCTCCATATCCCCACAATAGTCGTCGCAAAATCATGACCTACACATAAAAAATGGAAATCCGAAAAATAGGGCTAAGAGATGGCTTTTGATTATCCCAACTGAAGACACTTGTGAAAAATATGGGATAGGGTTTTATTGTTCAGCCTGTGCTGAATAAAAACCTGTCTCATTTTGTCAAAATGCATTCCCATCTGCCCAGAATCTCCCTCGAAAACGGACTGGTAAAACTGGCTAAAAAATGGTTTTTCATTTGGGGAAAACAGTTTTGCAGGAGAAAAGTGGTATTTCAGACCCTTATGAAGTGGTAAGTGGTAATAGAAAGCGGGGGGGTGGGGGGGGGGGGGGTTGTTGCGAATTCAAGAGAGAGTGACACATAAGGGTGTCCCTTTCTTGAAAACCATTCGTTCCAGATCCCCCCTGCAAGGATAAAGTATGGATGGTAAAAGGGGGTTGGAATGAAACGTAGGCCGTCGGATTTAAAGATGACGGTGGCATGATGAGGTGGAAATCATTTGCTTATTGTCAAGTCTTTTAGCCTATTTATTCATGAAATGAGCTATAAACCTCGTAGCCCCTAATTGACCTGTTATACACACAAAACATAGTGACAACTCGTTCACCCAGATCTGAAATTATGTATAATTTAGTTATGAAGTGGCATCGCATCCGCGCACTTCGCAACCTTTACAATTAATTAGTTTATTAAGAATATGATCAGTGATGCGATGTGATGGGGAGGTGACATGGAGGGTAAATGACGTGGAGGGTAAGTGGGATGGGACCGCAACACACATCGCAATTTGTAGCGTTTAGTTATAAGCGTGGAATATGTAAAATCTAAAATGTGCGAAGTGCGATGCGCGGGGGAGGAGATGAGTGACGTGGCAGGGAAGAAGTGTGACCGGATCCCAGGCACACATCGCAATTATTAATTTTTGTTTATAAGCTTCGGGGTTAACTTCATAAATTTGCGATGTGCGGGGAAGAGGGGCCCACTGGATATTGGCAGAGTGTTATGAATCGGTGGAAGGTTTTTAAGCAGCCAGTGTTATGAATTTTTATATGATATAACGATGTATTACAACCACTATGAAATGGGGTAGAGCTGCTAAGGTGCGGCTAACTTACTGCATCGCAAACTAAATAAAATATATTTCGTGCACTCACAAGGTAAAATGATGCAATGCAATATTGGAAATCAGCGATCGCATTATATAAAGTTTAGTTCCAATGCCAAATACGTAAAGTCTGCGAAATGCGATGAGGGCCCCACTTTGATCGCGATCGAGGAATAAAAAGCAATGAAATGGTAAAGGTGGAAGGGTAAAGCGGAAAGGCGGAAGAAAGGTAAGGTAACATATATTTCAAAATGGAAGATGAAACGGAAGAGAAGCAATGCAGGGAATGGTTTTCAGAGCATGGGAGAATATGGAGGAAATGAGGGGGGTAAAGAGGGTGAATGAAATTAAATGGAACGAGGGCAGAAATGAAGTTTGATCCCCATCACACCTTGTCAGCAACAATTTTTTATCCTTTCCACTCAACTATAAGGAAAATTTATTCATTTGATGCTCTTTGACAGTCAGGGTCTCACTTTCTTCTTTGAAAATAAATGATAGCCATAGAATATTATTTTCAGTATATGAACAATATTCTAATCGGTGATCATTCACCTTGCGATACTGTGAAATACGTGAGTCTAACAGATCCCCTTATCAAAATCGTAGGCTAGCCTCTTACAAATCCTATTATGAACTTTTTCTAACACACTTCATCCTTGGCACACTCGAATTCATTGAGACTCCTCGGAACACACTCTTATTTGTTCATTTCCATGCATTTTGACCTAGTTCTCCCTTGTGATACCTCGACACTCCTTCACACTCCTGAACATGCATTGACATTGTCCAGCATGTGTTAGCACGCCTTTTCATTCCTTGGCATTCCCTAACCCTTCCTAGTTATCATGCCCTCACAACTACCCTTACTTAATTTTCAACTTGGGAACCCAATCAAGTCCTCGATTGACTACAGGAGCTTGACCAAGTTACAATTACTACAACTAGACTTTGCTGTTAAATTGTGTAGCTTGGGAGGTACTCCAAAAGCCTAGTGAGATGGGTTTGTGTGATTTTGACCACAAAATGTTTTGTGGGAAAATAACCCAAGCGAAGGGGCTTTGGACCCGAGATGAGGTTTAAAATCTAAAATAAAATTAAACAGAAAAATAATATTTCCTAAGATCTAAGTAGATAAAATTCATAAGTTCTAGAGCGTTCTTAAGAGGCCTAGCTAGGAAAAGCTATTTAAGGAGGCTTTAGTATGAAGGCAAGAACATCAAGTGAGAATGAGCTCATTTTATCAAGGAGGCTAGGAGAGATGTAGTCCTAAAGTAGATCTAGTTAGAGGTTTGAGTAAGCTTTGCTAAAGGGAGGCCATGATCATCCACCAAGAGTAAGATCATCATGTGAGGGTTCACAAGAATGTCACATATCTTAATGGGTTCGAGATAGGAAGTAGGATGGCATATTGTTGGTTCTCTTAGGGAAGATAAATCTCAAGAGAGGCGACTCATGAGAATTTGGGCATGTGATTTCAATGGTGTTTCTGTGTGAAGTCCGCATCAAATTTTGAAATAGTAGAGAGGGTTGAGACCCTACCTTGTGCTGGTTACTAGATTGTGAGGTCTGTGATAAATACCAACACAAATGGAGGAGGGTCTGCACTAGAATTTAGGGCCAGAATATAAGTAGTCACAGGTGTAATATTGACTAAAGTAACCGTAGTTTGAGGGTCGTAGAGATCTAAAGTTCAGGTCAAGATTCAGTCAAAGAAATGACCAGAATCTATGGATCCATAAAGAGTTAGGCCGAGTCCCTTATGGAGGAAAGAGTTTTCTTTTTTGCTATGGGTGGATATGGTTTGTTCTAAATAAATTAGAATGGAAGTATAATTCCCTATTTAGGGAGGTCTCATAGCATTTTCAATCCATAAGGTATGTCATTAATACTATGACAAATCTACATAGAAGAAGAGGGGCTGTGACCCTTAGAGAGAGGTTTATCTCTACAATATATACCACAAATTTGGAAGATGGTTTGCATAAGTATGTGCGGAGATATAAAATCCAAAGGAAGGTGGAACTTAAGTAGAATATGGAGTAGAATAAATGTGCCATATGAGGAATGGATTGACATGAAGAGGAGTTGATTTTGTTGGACTGTCCATAGATTTTTGGACAGAGATCTGAAGCAGCCTATAAACAGTTAGTGAATGGACTGTTAACGGATGATTTGTGACCCTAGTTTAGTCATATAATTGTTAGAAGGATGATAATATGAGTAGTTCATATTTGTTCATAGATTGGACAACAAAAAATTGGTACACAAGAATAGTGGTTTTGAGAGGACTCAAATCACTATTAGATGGCATATTTGAAGAGCCCTAGATGAGGGCAGTGTTGTGGGCACTAGATGAGTAAAACAATTTACTGTGGTTGGGAAAATTGATGGCAGTCCAAGTACAATTGGAGGGTTGTTAGGTGACTGTCAAAGAAGAGCTCTAAGTCCTGTACTTGTGAAGGAAAACAAGACTGGTAGAAGGGTAGGTGTATTGAGCCTAAGGACATGCAGAATTTGAAGGACTAAAGTAGCAGTCAAGTGGACTAGCCAACTAGCCCTAGTTCACTGTATTGTAGATTATTGATCATTGAGAAGAAGGGAAACCTCCATATCCCTAGACTTGTCATCTTGGAGCAACAGTATGGAAAAAGTGGGTAGACCAAAGAGTTGTTCACAACAGAGTTGTGAACAGCTAATCAAAAACTTTAAGTGTTGCAGACCTTAAAGGAAAAAAGAGGTAGATATAGGGAATTTTTTTTTGAGCCGAGTTCAGTAACATAAAGGAGTTTAGTTCATTGATAGAGGCAGATTGAGGAGTTTCATAATGGGAGGAAAGAGAACCTGCCAGTTTTGTTCAAGACATGTGGATTGAAAGGGCTATGTGTGTCCACCATAAAAAATTGGGTCAAGTGTTGTCTTGTTCAAGGTATATTGCTTGTCAAAGGACTAACACCAAGCCCTAGTTGTATTCCTTGTATCAGTGTGACTGTAAAGGGCCATCATGCCTGGTACGAGAGATCTAGCCTATTCTATTAGAGTTTGTAATTTAACAAAGAAAGGTTTGAAAAAGTCAAAATTTTTCATGTGCACTAATTGATTCCCTAATGTGTGTAGATTTCATTGTGAAAAGTTGATGTGTTGTGTCACTTGAGTGTGTTTGCATCAAATATTATAAGACCAAACACAAATTCTCATGTGTCGTGGAAATTCAACATATGCCTTGTTCACCTAAGAACTACATGTAGCTCATATTATATTACTCATGTCCAATCTCAATTGATCCCACTTAACAAGTTACCAATACAAGGCTCATCACATACAACTGTGGTCGTAAAACAACTAAGAAACATAGTTTAAATCTTGACATGCCATAACACCTAATATGTCTTAAATTCCTTGGAATTGTTTGGTATGTGTTAGCATCCCCTACATTCCTTGACATGATTTTACACTCCCTAACACACCATAGCACTTTCTGACACACCTTGGTAGTTTAACATACCTTGTCATTCCCTAGCATATAACCTTGTCACTCCCTCCTTAACACACCTAGAACTCATTGACACTCCATATCACACACTCTTATATTCGTTCATTTCCATGCATTTTGATCTAGTGCTTCCTTGTGTTTACCTGACACTCCCTAACACTTCCTAGCATGCATTGGCACACCCTAACACCTGACACATCTTAGCATGCCACCCTAGCACTCTAGCATTCATTAGCACTACCTAGCATGCCTTTTCACTCTCTCCTTAGCACACCTAGAGCTCATTGAAAATCCCAGTCACAAACTTGTATTCATTCATTTTCATGCATTTTTACAAAGTGCTCCCTTGTGTTTCCATATCATTCCTTAACACTCCTTAGCACGTGTTTGTACACCCTAACACCTAGGACATCTTGGCATGTCGCCCTAGCCTCTAGCATGCCTTAACACTGCCTAGAATATGTTGTCAATCCCTCCTTAGCACACCTGGAAGTCACTAACACTTCCAATCCCAAATTCTTATTTGTTCATTTCCATGCATTTTGACGTAGTGTTCCCTTGTGTTTCCCGGGCACTCCTAGTTAACACTTCCTTGCACGTGTTGGCACATCTTGGCTGCATCCCACCCTAACACTCTATCATTCCTTATCACTTCCAAGCATGCCTTGTCACTCCTACTTATCACACATGGAACTCATTGAAAATCCTTGTCACACACTAGTATTCATTCATTTCCATGCATTGTGACATAGTGCTACCTTGTGTTTTTCTAACACTCCCTAACACTCATTGGCACACATTGGCACACCCTAGAACTTGGCACAACTTGGCATGCTTTCCTAGCACTCTATCATGCCTTGGAATTGCCTAACATACCTTGTCACTCCCTCCTTAGCACACCTAGAACTTGTTAACACTCCCTCCTTAACACATGGCATGTCTTGGCATGCCTAGCATGCCTTGGCACTATCTAGAACATATTAGCACACCCTGACACTTCTTGAAATGCCATAGCATTCCCTAGTATGCCTTGTCACTCCCCCCTTGCCGTGCCCGAAACTCGCTAACACCCCCAACACACCCTCTTATTCATTCATTTCCATTCTTTTTGACTTGATGATTTATGTTTGATGGGGTGCATGTCTAGATAGAGTTCCTTTAAGATAATAAAAAAATGATCTCACCATTACTGGCATAAGTAATTGAGAGATTCTACTTTAATGACATTAGGAAACTACACAATAGATCTTAAGAATGCCATTTTTATGGTTTTTTGTTATGGTGTGAGAATGGTAAGAATTGAGTGGTCAATAAGGTGTGTGACTTCTTAGAATACCTTCTCACTCCCTCCTTGGCATGACAACTGTCACTCATTGCCACTCCCTACATACCCTCATATTCATTCACTTCCATGTATTTTTACCTAGTGCTCCCTTGTGTTGTCCTAGTACTCCTTAACACTCCTCAACCTGCATTGGCACTCTCTACTTAGCACTTTTCAACATGCCCTACCACTTCATAACATGCATGAAACTCCCTAACACACATTGGCACTTGGATTCTAAGTAATTCAAAACTTAGGAGAAGTTTGGAAAGGTTCAACCTCCTCATCAACAACAACTTCACTATTGAAGCTTACCCTATCAGTGTCAATATCAATCAACCTATAACCTTATAATGTTGTTGTACCCTATAATCATTAGCTTTTCTCTTTGGATCTAATTTGGTTATCTTCTTAGCTAGAATCCACGTGTAGGCAATAGAACCAAAAACTTTAAGATGACTTACTTGGACTTTCTTCCAAACCATGGTTCTTTGTGACCTTCTACTTCATCGCCATCGTGGGAGATCTATTCAATAGGTATACTATTGTGAACATTGCCTCAGCTGAAAACCTATTTGGAATAGACTTCCTCTGCAACTTAAACCTAGCCATATTTGTGATAGTACATTTTTTCCTCTCAACCAATACATTTTGTTGTGGAGTGTAAGGTGTAGTATATTGTCTTTGGATCCCATGTTTAGCACAAAATTTGTTAAAATAATTTAAGTAGAATTCCCCACCAGTATCATATCTAAGAGAGGCAATATTCCAATGTAACTGTTTCTCTATTAATGCTTTGAAATTTTGAAATTCATTAAACACATCATATTTTAATTATAGAAAATATATCCACATTTTTCTACTGAAATAATCAACAAACGGAAGGAAGTACCTAGCACCCGTGGTTGATTTCATGTTCATTGGTCCACATATGTCTGAAAGTACCAACTGAAGGACCCTCTACGCTCTCCAAGCTTGTCCTTCATAAAATGGTATTCAATGTAGCTTCCGTGCCTGACAAGCTCTGCAAACTCTGTGGATCTTCTACAAAATGTTCGGAAGTCAGTATTGTCACCATGAATTGGACCACCTATATCTAGATCATAAATTACTAGTCTAGGAGACTCATCATGCTCAAATTATTCAACTTCTATGAGCATCAAGTTTCACCAACTTAAACCCTTCCCCTACCCGCCGTAGCACTAAAAACTTAGGATAATTTTGGAAAGGTCCAACCTCCTCATCAAAAACAACTTCACTATTGAAGCTTACCCTATTAGTGTCAATATCAATCAACCTATAAACCTTATAGTGTTGTTGTACCCTATAATCATTATCTTTGTTGTACCCTTAAACCCCTAAACCACTAACACCTAAACCCCTAACCCCTTAACCCCTAAACACCTAAACCGTTAATGCTTAACCCATAACCCATTAACCCGTCACCCCTAACCCCTCAAATCCTTAACTGCTAAATCCCCTAACCCTTAATCCCCTAATCCATAATCCCTTAGCCACTAAATCATTATTCACCTAACCCCTAACTGCACCTAAATCCCCTAATCCCTAAGCCCCCAATCCATAATCCCTTAACCACTAACTCATTATTCCCCTAACCCTAAATGCGGTTAAATCCCCTAACCCCTAACCCCAAAATCCCTAACCATTTAACCACTAACTCATTATTTCCCCAACCCGAATCCCTAATCCCTTAACCACTAACTCATTATTTCCTTAACCCCTAAATGTGCCTAAATCCCCTAAACCCTAAGCTCCCAATCCCTAACCCCTTAACCACTAACTCATTATTCCCCTAACCCATAAACCCTAAACCTCTAACTCCTAAGCCCTTATTCCCCTAACCACTAAGCCCCTAATCCTTAATCCCTTAACCACTAACTCATTATTCCCCTAACCCTTATAACAATCCTTAAAACCCATGGGATTATCCATTCCAAATGAGAGCAGGTCTAGTTGGGACCTACGATCAAGTTAATTCCCCCTTGTTGGAAAGGTGGAATACCATGAGCAAAACCATGGGTGGCAAAAACCTCTCCAAAATTTACTATTTTATCTCAATTTTATTTTAATAATTAATTAATTAATTTCTTTAAAAACTCTTCTAGATAAATCAATTTTTTTTTAAGGTCTACACCTTTCTATGTGGTTCATCATCAATGTTTTTAAAATAAATTTATTAGAATGAAGTTGAATTGATTTTTGAAACTTCCTTTTAAACAATTGTTAACATTACAAAGAATCAAGGAGTGCGCTCACCATCCATAAAAACAAAAATAGGTATGATATTAAAAAATATATATGATATTAAAAATGATATTTGGAGAGCATAATATTAAAAATGATGTTTGGAAAAATGGAGGGATGAAGTATTAATTTTTCGTTTAAATTTCAGACCTCGAATTAAAATAACATTTCTCCTGCCCAAAACACATATCCCGCTGGCTTAGTGATTAGGGCTTTTGTTGTGGTTCTTATTCTATTAGGCTCAAGGGAAAGCTATGAGTCAACAACATGGAAAAAATTTCATCTCTCTCTGCACATGCAGTAATTTCTTCTTCCATCTACGGCAGGAAGGGTCTTGATCTGTGTAAGTTTCAAGCATTAACAACCTCTTTAATATTTTTGAAGCAACTTCTTTATCTCTGCGTCCATTTCCTGTGTATTTCTTAGTATCTTGTTTGGTTTCATAATTTCAAGGAGTAGAATTTCGTCCCCTTAAGGGTATCGTCTTTTATACAAAGATTTCCTCTGCGGCCATTAGGTTCATTGATGAACAGTGCGTAAGAACTAGGGCTACAGAAACTAGCAAGAGGAAATCCTTGTATAATTCAAATAACTCCCTGCGACATAATTTATGAGCAACACCCTTGTCTCTGTGAATAATATAAATCGATGAATAGTAAGGGTTGTTAACGATCCATTCAGGGTTGTTTGAAAACCTTTTTTTTTATATATAATTTCAGCCCTCATTAGGACTTTATTACTAATCATGAAAGGTTTGGTGGTATCACATTTCACTGACAGTTTGGCTCTAAAATAAATTGCATGAATAGTTGATGACGTTTCTAGAATTTTAGCATAAGCCCTCGTCTTTATCGAATATCACTCTAATCCTTGAATTTTAGCATATTTTCTATCTTGTGAAGTGAGGAGCTATTTCGATCCTCTTGGGGCTACAAATCAATCAACAAGGATGAGTTGTTAAGACGTGAAAGTCTTGAAGTTCCTTTTGGGTTGGATTGTATTTAGAACTTACATCAGTGTCCTTTTATCTTTTTTTTTCAAATAATATAAAAACAAATATCAATTCATTGAAATGATTCTATGAACTTTTGTAAGCACGCATGGTGAGAAACCAAAGTTTCTGCCAGGAAACTCAAGATATACCTTCAAATTTCTTTTCCCGCCACTCAAAAAACTTCAGCTGGGCATCCATGGATTCAAACTTATATAGACGAAGTGTATGGTTTGCAATTTCCTTCCCAAAAACCCAACTAAAAGCAGCTCCTGCACCGAAGGACAATATAGCTCTGATTCCATGTCTAGAATATTTCCATGAAATCCCAGCTATTGAAACCGCACCGATCAGACTCCCAATGGCTGCTATCTTGGCAACTTCTCATGTGAGCTTTAGCTGAGGGCCATAGATGAGATCCGATTGGATGAACTCCGCCACATCCGCATTGGTACACTTGGGCAGAGGTTTGTCCCTGCCAAGGATCTGCTTATACTTGTTCAAATATGAAAACCTCTCCTTCCAAAATTCCTTCCTCACCCCCCAGAATGACGATTCTTGTTCTGATGAAGTGTTCTCTCCCCCCATTTTTCTCCAACCTCCCAATGATACTTTTATCTTGCGGACTATTTGAACATTCCCCAAAATATTGTTTACAGCTCCTTGAAGCATTTCAGTCATCTCTGGTTAGGGCAAGGGCATATGACCTATTTCAGATTTGCGGATAACTGTTTTACTGATATGTCTGCAACCCCTTTTAGATCGCGATCCTTCTGCACTTTGTTGGTCATCAATTCAGTCATCTACAACCCAACACCATTATAAAGATGAATAATTCAAACAATTGATTCAGAATTATAGAGTTTGAATCTAAATATTTCAAGGTATATTCATACGTATTACAGTTTCTGAAGCATTAAAACTATGCAATATGTAAGGTATTCAAGCAGAATTTTGTGTTTAAATTGGCTACACTACAACGTCATTATTGGGAATATAATAATTTTGTCAAAGGATTCCTCCGTATACAACAGTATGAATAGACATAGGACTACTATTCATAGTTCTCACACTGCAAGCCTTTTATCTATATTAGACAGAAGTAGCATATAAAAGGCCTTGCAAGCAGGCCTAGAATTTGACGTCCTACAGGACGTATTTTGTATTTTAAGATGAATTTGACAATTGCTGTAAATTTTAAGGGCCCCTGGACGCTTCATGAAGAAGATCAGAAGGTTGTTACTTACATATTGGAGCAAGGCCATGGCAGCTGGAGGGCTCTCCCGCAGAAATCTGGGATGCTGAGATGTGGGAAGAGTTGCAGATTGCATTGGGCTAACTATTTGAGGCCAAATATCAAATGGGGAATTTCAGCGTGCAGTAAGAGCTTACTATTATTCAACTTCATGATCAACTGGGAAACAGGGGGTTCACCATTGCTACTAATCACCTTCCCAAGCGAACAGACAACATTCTAAACAGTTACTGCTATGCTATTTTTTTGAAACCCAAGGATGGGTCGCTAGAAAAAAGTGTTAAGGAGATTTCTACTGAAGTTACCCTCATCATTTACTTCAAAATCGACAAGATTTACGAGTTTGCAAGGCCTAGTAAGTTTCCTTCTTCAATCAGTTTCAATCTCATTCAGTTAATTTTTTTTTTCTTTCTTTCTTAGTATTTTGTTTTCTGTGAAATAAAATTATCGACGGGCTTGTCAAAATCAATTGCTCTGAGGTTCGTTCTTTCCCATAAAATTTAGGAGGGGAGTAATATATCATCTCAGGTTAAAAAAATGTCTCAGATATTAGAAAAATAGCTTGTAATTTTTTCCATAGTGAAGGACACAATTACCATCTTGAAAAGGCGAAAATTCATCAAGTTAAAAAAATGTCAAGAAATTAGAAAAATAACTTGTGATTTATTCCATAGTAAGTGCACAATTTCCATCTTGAAAAGGCGTACATGGGTTTATGATTTGTTGATATAATTCAAAAATTGCTAGGGTTTTCTAGCGCCTAAAGATTATGGTGCAAAATCAATTTACTACTGAGAGAAATATGTGAGACACAAACCTTCGAAACTGCCCTGCTCGTGCTTATTTTGAATATTTTTTTTCTTTTTTTCTTTTTTTGGGTGTCTTGCTTATTTTGACTATTTTTGTTTTCTATTGTTGTTGTTTTAACTAAATGCTCTGGAATCAACTTTTTCTATTGATTAAACTTTTCTTATTTTCTTTTTCCAATTCCTTTCCCTTTTCATGATTATCTTTATGAGGACACTTAGCAGCATAATGAGCCTGCAGTTAGTGAGCAAGAGGTAGAGGACATGGAAGCTGATGGAGGGAATAATAATGAAAAACAATAAGGAAGATGTTACAAGCTCATATTTAATTAATGTATCTATTTAGGTTGTCAACCACTTCTAATATAGTTGTATTTGGAATATGCAACTGGTATTGGTATTGTATCTATTTTTATGGTAGTTAATTTCTTTTTTTAAAAACAATAAGGAAGATGTTACAAGCTCATATTTAATTAATGTATCTATTTAGGTTGTCAACCACTTCTAATATAGTTGTATTTGGAATATGCAACTGGTATTGGTATTGAGTATATGAATAGAATACGTAATAGTATTGACTAGTCTAATGCTTAATAGGAATGATTATTTTGTGTAATGGGTTGGGCTGTATATTTTGTCTATGATGTGGAAAATGGTGTGAATATAATTTTTTAAGATGAGCGTACCATATGCTTATATTTATGATATTATGAAAACGATTAGTTAATAATGTTCAAATGCAGAAATAAGTTGATTACCTAGTAGATTGTAGAGTTTACTTACTATTTACAATTTTCAGCTTTGTGGTTTTAGGAATAATGTGTTCCAAATATGTGTAATAGATATCAAATTAGTTGAAAAGATATATAAATATTTTAAAAAATATTTAGCCATCATTATTAGATTTATAATTCAAATATTTCACACTTAGTTGAAAGTGAACTCTTAGGGATTAAATTTATTTTGGTATAAATAAAAAGATTTTGGTGAGAATTCATTGAATAAAATATGCAGTGAGTAAATAAAGATGTGTGTGCCTATCTGTAAGTCAAAATAAGTTATAAATAAATATTTAAACATGTAATTATTTGTTTAAGAAATTCATATGTAGTAGATTATTGGATTTAAGTAAATTATAAAAAAAGATAATAATTAAATTCTTGATATTTAAAAAAAATAACTCATCATCTTAAATACCACAAATACCACAAATCCTCATCATCTTAATTATATGGTTTTCTTTAATTTTTTTCACATGTTAAAATATATGTATATGATCAAAATTATTAACTTCCAATGACTAAAAAAACTTTATAAAATATTAAAAGCATGGTTGTACGCTAAAGGGAAACACATATGCTAACTTAGGAAGAAACAAGGTACTCTAAGAGGAAGATTAAAGGAAGTTGGGACATGACGAAACACGTATCGCGACGTAGGATGAAACAAGGCACTCTCATAGGGAGATTAAAATAAATTGAGATGTACAAGTATTTGAAAGAGAGTTTCTAGATAGGGGAAGGTCGATACTCACAAATTTGAGTAGAACGTAAAATGAAAGGAAAAAAAAATGCCAAAATGTCATCAAATTTTCATTTGATGGGCATAGAATATTTGAAATTAGAGGCCTTCTTGCAAGGTTTTGGGTTGATGGCAGTCTTGACCTTAATAAGCAACAAAGACTATACTTGACAACTACATATGTTGATGTCAGAATCCCTCACACCAAGATACCTTGTAGGCTTGAGCAGATATGTGACATAGCAATAACAATAGTATTATATAAGACAATGATCTGAGACTGTTTTAGTTGTGACACACATTGGAGAAGACATTTTGAGATACCTTAAAGAGTTTCAGACCTAATCCGAAGTCCAGGATTTGAAGAGTAATAACATTCAATATTTGAATATTTTTTGAATATGTGCAACAATTTCGTCACTATTGAATATGGGAAAAAGCTTGATTAGCTGACCTTGTATATATATTGCAAGTTGTTGCAATGAATCCTTGAAATTGACAATTGGCTGACAGTAGCGGAAAAACATTGGCAAGACAATGACTCAAGAAGGTGACTGTAATTACCTTCTATCTATCTATAATCTATGATGGGATGATGTATTAGATTCATCACAGTGACATACAGTGATAGTGAAGTGTCAATGATAGTTAAGTCAATGTTGATTGTATAGTAACCCTTGTCACAACAACAAAAATTGGTGTGTACGCTAGATGATGTGAAACAATAACATCATACTTTATCACTATCATTTGAGGTCTGGTAAGCTTTGCAAGAAATTAGTAAGGGTCCTCTTTCATTGATCCTAAAGCAAGCCTGTAAGAAAAGGTTGTTGATGGTTTTAAGAACAGAGCATCTATTTAAGAAATGGCAGTGGAAAAATATAATAAAAATTTGGGTTTTTTTCATTTAGCTTGTTTAAAAAACAAACATGCCTACTTTTTATAAACTTTAGTCTCATCCCTTGGCGTGAAAACAAAGAAACGTTTTGGCCAATATTCTATTATTGGTCATTATGAAACATGTTCTCATTTATTTAAAACTGCATGTCCTTTTTTCTAGGAGTCAAACTCGATAGCTAGGTAGCATTTATACATACCCAACCTAATTAGTTACTAAAAAAACGACTAAAATTTGCATATAAACGACTATATCATAACCTAGGAGTGTACCCGAATATTAAAGAAACTGAAAATGATATTGCAGGGTAAGCAACTAAATAGGTAGTATGCATGATATGCTATTCCATAATTCACTACCTTTCCCATTTATAAAATAGTTTCTAAAAAAATTCCACTGCATATTAGTTCTTTATGTTGCTATTTATTGAGATTTTGGCTCACATGGGGATTACAATCAGCCTTTCCACATAAGATACATATGGCTTATGCAATTGGTATACCATTTTTGTTACTGTAACTAACATTTCCTGATAAGAAATTACAGTTGAAACATTGCATTTACTTGTTTTGGCTTCCTAATTGTTATGTATGGCATATATAATACCATCTATCCATTAGGATTCATACGTGAACAAATGAAAAAGGCTTTAACTATTGCTAAATGAAAAAATGTGATAGGCTAGGATTGGAGGGATTTTCTGCAAATTACAATGAAAAATAAAAAAGTGAAGGCCTACACCTCCAGTGCAGTGATAGCAGGGTTTCCTATTTATAATATTATGGAGATATTATTATTAATATTTGTTCTTTTCTTTCTGGATGTTTCTCCCTGGTCAAGGTGTTTCTCAAGTTTGTTAGCTCTGAATGCTAAAGACGTTGCTTGATGTCTTGTAGTGGAAACACCTCACATCTTAGCATAGGTCCAAGATATAGTTCTGGTACAATAGCGCAAATTGTGGAAGATTTGGTAAGTGCCTACTACTGAAATCCTTGCCACTGTGACCCAAGTGCTATTTGGGCACAACTAGAAGGTAGTGCATTGGGAAAAAGAGAATGTTGTGTGAGTTGATGTTGCACACAGGGCATCTTTTTGCAAGCCCTTTTTCGCATCACGTGCAAGAGTAGTTTGCATCTGCAAGATGCACATAGCATTCTCTTTGCGCAATAAAATAACCTTCTTGTGTTGCATGAGCTTCTAGCCTCTTTAGACTAAGGAACTGTCCAGAAATTTTTCATTCTTGGTTCGTAGTTATCCTGTGAGTTTAGTCTGATTGTAAGACTTTTGCATTCACATTCCTTCTCAATGTTTCTACCATAACCTCATAGCTACTCAGGTTTGGGGTTATTCCCTAGATATCTCTTAGGGTCTAGACCAACCTCCTGATCTGCTGGCAGCATTTCTATACCTCCAGCAGGTATATCACTTATCATAGGCATTTTTGTTTCTCCAAAATGTCGTTACTCTCGCAAAAGGGTGCATTCTAATTTAAGATTCTTTCTCCCATAACTCAACATGCTGTGTTCAATGTGGTGCCTGTTGGGTGATTTCGATGGCTTCTACAAACTAGTTATTAGACAATGTTTCTAACCTCTTAGGAAGGAGATACTTAGTGGTGGCTTCCTCTTTGACAATTGTTGGTATTGATTTTTCATTACTATATTGAAAAATTCATCGCCGGGGATTAATGTTTCAATTTTATCAAGTGTCTCTTGTTTCATATTCAACACAAGATGGAATTTGCATGCACTCAGTTCATTAGAGCAAGGCTTTATGGCTTTCCTTGAATATTGAAAGCAAGTTACAAAAGCGATCCCTAAATATGGAGCATCATTGACAACGATTCAAGCTCTTCTCAATGGATGTTTTATAATCCCTCTTCTTCTGCTCCTTCCCCTTGTCATCTTCATTTGTTTCTGAGTCTAAGTTTTAGCCCAAAAGCAATTGTAATGATAGTGGAAATGTTACGAGAATATTGTTATTATCACTAATGGTATTCCCATTCTAATGAGGGGTGTCTTAAGCAAAGATTTCTCAACACATATTTCTGTGGCTGAGCAATAGGAAGGAGAAGGTTAAAATGATTATATTCAACAATCCCAGTTACATAAGTGGTTGTTGTGGACTTCCCAATTCATGGTGGGAATGCCTTTGCTACTAAGTACGGTAATTCTAACAATTCAAAAAAAAAAATGGAAAAACAATTCTAAGCCCACAATTAGTCTTAATCATCACTTACTACTTCACTTTAGACAAGGATGCTTTGTTTGTGCAAAATTGTTTCATTATAGTTAATGGTAGTGATAAAAATCTTATTTCACAAGATCATCTGACTTTTCTTAATTTTCCTTCAAAATGTTAACCTTGGTCTAAAATTTTAGGGTTGGATGAAGGATAAGGAACCAATGAAAGTTATGAAGGTCCGTCAATTCACTTTTGCTATTGACCACTCTTTGATAGTATTAAGTATGATGGCACTCTTGTTGACTGTCGTGGTCTTATTTCTTGGAATGTTTTATCAACACGATTGTCATGCAAGATATTATACATTGTCTATTTTTGCAGAGAAGTTAGCTTCATGCTAGTGATTAATTTGAAACTGTATTTTAGTGGAAAAATTCACTGTTTTTTGGTGGAATAGTTCATAATTTATTCTGATCTTTTTTTGCAAGTGTACTAGTCACGATGATAAATGTGTGGTTTACTTCAAAGGGTTCTCAGTTCTTTCTAGATACTCTTTTCATCATTTTATTTGAATACTTATCTAGTGCTTTACCTTCATATTTTATCCCCTGCACAATTTCTCCTAAGTTCCATGTTGTTATGTTTATTGGATGTTTCTGTGGAAAGTTTTTCCCGAGGTTCTGCAAGATAAATCAAAATGCAAAAAATACTATTTTATATATTGATATTTGTTCAAGACATTCTTGTGTGATACTTGAATTTCATAAATCTAGATTTCTAGTTCGTGATCTATATCAATATAAAAGAACATGCCCATGGATTGTTCATATTTCTCAAATTGTGGAGTTGTTCCTTTCCTGTTGCATGTTCTTTTATATTGTTATGTTGTGATTCAAATTTCTAGTTGTGCTTTCCAGTTATTATCCTACGTAGTACATGCTTTGTTAGATTATATCAAAAGTTATTCTTATTGTCTTTTTATTATGTATATTGAACATATTATTTCTAGCAACTTTTTATCTTCCTAGATTTTCTATTCCTTTCGTGTATCTTTTCACCTTTAGGGGTTATTTCTAGTTTAAAGTCTAATTCTTTAAAGGGTGCTAGATCAATGGAAGAGCACATGCTTTACAAGCAGGAGGTTGGTGGTTAGATTCGATCGTGCCCTGATATTCATAGGGAATGACGACGATCATTTTTTAGTGACAGATGCTCTTTTGACCATCACCAATAAGCTTATGGTGAAATTTTTCGACCCTCACCAAAATATGAAATGGTGACGGTCAACGAACGCCACCATATATATGCATCAATAATGACGACCATTAAATGTCCGTCACCATAAATCTTTGTTGTTGATATGAAATGGTGATGGTCACTGTTTGTCATTATAGTCATATGATTCATGACGGATCTTGATGTCACCAATGAGTTTATGGTGACTGTCAATGAACGTCGCCATATATATGCACCAATAGTGATGGCCATGAAAGGTCCATCACAAAAAATCGTCGTTGTTCAAATGAAATGGTGATGGTCACTATCTGTCATTATAATCAATATTCGTGACGGACCTTGAATGTCACCACAACACATACTTTCGTCGACGCCACCTTTGGTGACGTTCAAATTTTTGGTGATGAAGGCTATTTTCCGTCACCATTGCTCCTATGAAATAGTGACGGTTATTGTCTGTCACTATAAATCATTATTGGTGACGGACCTTGAATGTCACCACAACACCTATACTTTCGGCGACGCCATCTTTGGTGACGTTAAATTTTTGGTGACGAAGGCTCTTTTGACCCTCACCAATGAGCTTATGGTGACCATTTTCGCCCCTCACCAATGTACTTTTTTCTTGTAGTGGGAGGTTCTCAACCCACAAACTTGCCTTGGGCGCCTCAGAGAGGTTTCCCATGGATCA
>CM076577.1:244969584-245330675 GCA_034641835.2 Pinus albicaulis | reverse complement strand
ATATAGGGAGATCATGATCAATGGAAGGTTGGGCTTGAGGATATAACACTAGCTGTTTAGAAAAAGGCCCATTTTTTATAGTCATGTTTCCGGCCCAACAACTAATATAAGAATCTGCAATGTTCTTCATCCTCCAACCATATAGGGAGATCATGATCAATGGAAGGTTGGGCTTGAGGATATAACACTCGCTGTTTAGACAAAGGCCAATTTTTTATAGTCATGTTTCCGGCCCGACAACAAATAAATTGCATAAGGGATTTTTTCCTCTAATTGTCCTAATGTTGCCCCTACAACTTTGTCGGATGGATCAGTGTGGATGTGGAAAGGCGGAGTCCAATTTGGACCAACTTTTCCTTAATGAGCTCGAAAGCCTCTTGAAAAGGACCAGACCAAATAAACTCAGAATCTTTGGCTAATAACCCAAATAATGGCGAAGCTATCTTGCTGAAATATTTAATGAACCTTCTATAGTAACCAACTAAGCCTAAGAAACTCCTGACATCTTTCTGCTTTTGAGGAGCGGGTACCCTTTTGATGATAGTTATTTTGTTTGGGTCTACCTGTATTCCTGCTTGGGATATGGAGTGTCCTAATACAACCCATGCTTTCTTCAGTAATTCACACTTTTCCGGGCTCAAGGTGAGATGCATCTCAATGCACCTTCTTAGTAATTTACCCAAATTGGAGAGAGATTATTAGAATTCATCCCCATATGGTGTGAAATCATCCATGTATATTTCGACAGAGTCATGGACTAACTCAGAAAAGATGCTCAGGACAGCCCTTTGGAAGGTAGCTAAGGCATTACACAACCCAAAGGGTAGGACTCTATAAGCAAAGGTACCCCAAGGGCAGGTGAAAGTAGTCTTATCTTGGTCTTCAGGGCTGATTTGAATCTGATTGTACCCAATGAACCCATCTAAGAAGGAAAAGAACTTCTTCCCCGCAAGGCCATCCAGGACTTGGTCTATAAAGGGAAAAGGGAAATGCTCTTTCTTGGTGGCTTTGTTAAGTTCTTGATAATCAACAAAAATTTGCCACTTCCCATTCTTCTTTGGGACTAGGACAAGAAGGGATACCCACTCACTCTCGAATATAGGATATATGAACCCTACATCCAATAGTTTTTGTAGCTCTTCTTTGACTATGTCCTTCAGAGCCAGGTTCATCCTTCTTTGGGGTTGTCTCACAGGATTACATCCTTCTTTGATGTAAATGTGATTTCTGCATATTGAAGGATGCACCCCTTTCATGTCCTTGCAATCCCAAGCAAATGCTTCAAGATTTTCTTTCAAAAGCTTGCATAGCTGCTTCTCTTCTTCATTCGAGAGGTTTGGGTTGATTTTCAGAGATCTGGATGGGCCAAAATCAATAGCCTAGGTGGTTTCAGAAATTGACTCAACTGAGTGCACTTCCATCCAAGGTTGGCTTTCAAACTCTTTGACTAAGGTTTCAAGAGGAATGTTAGTGGAGGACTAGTTTTGAATGGCATGGTTGATGAGTTCATCTTCATCAAGCTGCCCCCCTCTAAGAATATCATCTATGGTTACCATAGGGGCAGTGTTATATAACTCATGTTCTTCATCCTCCAACCATATAGGGAGATCATGATCAATGGAAGGCTGGGCTTGAGGATATAACACTAGTTGTTTAGACAAAGGCCCATTTTTTATAGTCATGTTTCCAGCTCGACAACTAATATAAGAATCTGCAGTGGCTAACCAAGGTCTCCCTAAGATGAGGGGATAACCATTAAACTTGGTTTTTAGTTGCAAGACCAGGAAATATATAGGATACTCTCAAGAGTCAATGGTAACCATAAAATCCTCAACAATTCCGTTCGGAGTTACTGTGGACCAATCTGCAAGTTGCAGAACTGTTGTAGTTTTCCTCAAAGTCCCTTGGAGATTAAGTTTCAACATAGTTTCCTTGGTCATGATATTGATGGTAGCCCCTAGATCAATCAGAGTGTTGGAAACTATGACACCATCTATATGCACATCAACAACTAGACTACCAGGGTTTAGGTACTTTGGAAATATCACCTTCCCCAACATTAGGTCAGACAGTTGTCCTACCACATTTATGGTGGGGGTATCTCTCTTCCTTCTCTCAGGTTTCTTGAAGCCCTTTTCTTGATGAGCCTATTGTAGATAGGGACATCCTTAATGGCATGGATAAGTGGTATCTTTACACACAAATTTTCCAATCCTCCCAGGAGTTCAATCTCCTCTAGGGTGTGCTAACTAGGGTGGATCAAGCGCTCAGGAAAAGGAGGTTGTTGGATCTAGGTGTTACCTTCTTCATTTTCCTCCTTAACCTCTACAGGTGGATATGGAGGATGGTTATCTAGGAGTACTCTTCCCAACCTGAGATTAACCTCTTGTATCTCCACAACATAAACTGGATGGGATGTTTCTCCACAAGGAGTTTGTTGTGCCTGTCTGTTGTTCAGGTTCGGATTGGGTTGTGCAAGTATAGGTAGCCTAGGTGGAGCAACATGAGTAAGCTGAGGTTGAGGTTGGGGTGGAGGCATTAGAGGAGGTGGTTAATTTTCTTGAGGCCTCCACCCTTAGGATGGATTGTTCCACTAAGGTTGTTGTGGAACATACTGCTGAAATGGTTGGTTTATTGGCTGAGGATGATATGAAGGGTTGTAAGGAAAAGTAGGAGGTGTAGACCAGGATGGAGGAGTGGGGGTGTAACAAGGTTGCATGGGTGCACTCTAATTGTTGTGATAGTAAGAGTAAGGTGCACTTTGCATACCTTTTTTATATGACCAAGGGCCTTGAGGCCTTCTATGGTTGATGAAACAGAGTTGCTCTGGCACTGCTTCCCCACCTTGATATACAACTTTAAGTTCAGGTAAAGAGGGACACTTTTCTGTGGCATGATTATCCTCACAGAATAAGAAAACCTCTATGATATTCAGTGGACATTCATTTCTTGGTTGCTTCCTAGTACATCTAGGACAAAATATGGCCAAGGCTCTCTCTGATTCCTCTTGCTTCCTTTTGACCTGCATTGTGTCCATTTGAAAAGAAAAGTTATGCAGCATGTCACTCTTGAAGTCCTCTAGCATGTTTCCAATATAATTTTTTATGAAGGTGGAAGAGGAAGGGGTATTGGATGTACTTTGGCTAGCTCTGTCATTCTTCCTAAATTCCCTAGAATGGTTCCAGAAGACAGTTTTGATTGTTTCATAGGGTTGTTGGTAGATATATCCTCCTGATAGGATATTCAAGGTTTCTCCCATATCTTCACTAATCCCTAGAAGAAGTACAAGTTTAAGTGATGCAGGATCAAGAGTATAGTTGGCTCTCTTATAGTTTAATTGAAGCCTCTCTTCATAGTCCTCTAGGAATTCATCAGGTCCTAGAGTCATCCTAAATATTTCATCCTTAGTTTCCTTGGACCTACAATAGTCTTTGTATTTGTTGTTGAAGGTCTCTTCCATCTGTGCCCAGGTAGTGATGCTATCCCTATGCAGACACATGAACCAGCATAAGGTTGCATCCTTAAGGGTGGATGGAAATAAATTCAAATTTTGATCATCAGAGGTGTAGTCATCAGTCCTACAAACAACAACAAATTCAAATATAAATGTGTTAGGGTCCTCAGAGGTAGGTCCATGAAAGTGTGGAAGATATGAGGGGCTAATGCTTTTCATCTTAGTTTCCCCATCTACCTCTCTTATGGGAAAGGCTCTCTGGATCCCAGCCATGGTTAAGATAGGTGAAGCAGGCCCCTCAGTCAAAACAAGGTCTTCTTCTTCTTCCCAAATAGGATCCTCAAAATATTCAGAAGGCTCTCCTATAGGGGGTTCAATCTCACTGCCACTGAAGAAGAGTGAAGGGTGGCTAGGAGGTGATGTGGGGGTTTTAGGTAAGATTTTTCTTTCAGTATTCGTACTTCTACGAGGCATGAAAATCAGATTTTTTTGTATTTTTCAATATTTCGAAAACAACATGAAAAGGAAAGCATAAAAGAATGCTAAATCATAATCAAGGCATATACTAGACACCTCCCCGACAACGTCGCCAAAAAGTGGTGAGCCCTGGTATTGCACCAAGAGTGTTGCAAATCCTAGGGGCTACCCTACTTTACTTTATCAACCCGAGGTTTGTACAAACTTGGAGGTGACAGTGCGATATACACAACAAATGCATTATGTTCATGTCATCCTCTTCTGCTTTACGAAAGGGTACTATTTATTAAACTATGATAAAAACGAAAAAGTAAATTGCTGGAAGGGAATGACAGAAAGGAAACTAACTTAATTTTCAGAAAGGAAATGATGGAAATGAAACTAATTTAATGTGCAGAAAGGAAATGATAGAAAGAAACTAAATTGAATTGTTGAAAAGAAATGGCAGGAAGGAAACTAAACTAAATTTCTAAAATGAAACTAATTTAAGCCACGCTTAACTTGGCCAATCGGCTAAACACAACCTACTTATCTTATGCTTTATCTACCATGCTTTTATCCATGTAGCTAAGCTATCCATGACCTAATTCTGACTGAAAAAGTGTTGATTTGGAGCTTGGAGAAGAAAGGGCTAAAGGTGCTAATGGAGGGATAAAAACATGAAACCAGGCTTGGAAGTGTAAAGAGAGGATTTAAACCTTTCTAAAGCTTTATTATGGCGCAAAAAGGCTTTGGAGCGGAATGATTTAAAAATTGTGATGCAGAGTTTTAATGGAGAGTGATCGTAATCAGCATTTGGAGCAGTAAAGGTTAAGAGGAACAAAATAAAAAGTGTGATTTGCAATGTGCAATGCAGCGGTGGCAGTGGGACCAGTGGCCGAGTATGGGGCGATATCACAAATCGATGGACAAGAGCGGTAAGTGTTAAAGAAACAAAATAAAAAGTGTGATTTGTGAAGTGTGATGGGGCAAAAACTGTGATTTGCGATTTGCGATGTGGTAAAATTTGCGAAGTGAGAAATTCGATATCGCATTTCGCAATATCAAAAAGGTTGAGGTGTAGCAGAAGTGTTGTCTAGGAAAATTTGCGATGTGAAAAATGCGCTGGGCAACGTGGCAGTGGGACCAGTGGCAGAGTATGGAGGATATCGCAATCGGTGTCGAGAGCGGTAAGTCTTAAAAGAAAAAGGGAAATGATGCGAAGTGCGAAATGCAACAGGATAAAAACTGCAAAGTGTGAAATGCGATATCGCAATCACAATATCACAAAGGGTCAAGGATAGCGGAAGTGCTATTCAGGAAAATCTTGCAAAGTGTGAAGTGCAATGGATGACATGGCGGTGGGATTGGCGGCGGAGTGCGATGACAATATCGCAATCGGTGAAAAGGAGCGGTAAGTCTTAAAGAAAAAGGGAAAACGATGTGAAGTGTGATGTACGATGCGACGGAGTTATCGCAATCAGCGAAAAGGAGCAGTAAGTCTTAAAGAAAAAGGGAAAACGATGTGAAGTGCGATGTGCGATGCAGTGGAGTTATCGCAATCGGCAAAAAGGAGTGGTAAGTCTTAAATAAAGATGATAGAAAGTACGATTTGCAATTTTTGATTTCGCAATATTGCAATATCGCAAGGTTGGCGGAGAAGCGATAGCGCATTCGGAAGAAAGGTGCGAAGTGAGAAATGCGATAGCAGGAATTTCGAGGAGGAAAGGTTGAGTGTGATAGCAATAGTTTTCAAGTGTTTTGCGTTAAAAAGGGTAGGGCAACAGTGACAAATAAGAAAAAAGGAATAAGGCGGGCTGGATATTTTAAGTGTTTTGAGGGATAAAAGGTGGGTGCAACAGTTAGAATAAGCGAAAAAGAAGAGGGAATGGAGGGCGTGACAACAATGCTCAAATTGTGGAGACATAGATGGAGAATGAAGTGGAGAGGCACCACAGAGTTGCTCTGGGGTTTTAGCAGTAATTCCTGCGATCAACCTACTAACTTATGTGCAACGAAACAGACAGATGCATATAAATACAGTACATAGGAATGCTGGAAAATGGTAATGCAACTCTACTTTTAATATTTGAAACAGTGAACATAAATCATTTTTTGGGTCTGTGGGAAGGTTCACCTTCCTCGAGCTCTATTGACAGAGATGAGAAGGGAGTCTTGATCCAAAGCTTTTTGGTTTTTCTCCTCTATTTTATTACTCGCAAGCAAATGAAACCTACAACAGCACACTGAAAGAAAAACTAAACAACAACTTGAAACGTAAACAAAATTATCAGAAGCGGAACTAATAGAACGACAAAAAGAAGAGAACAAATACAACAGAGAGACTGAGGCACATGGATTGGGCCCTAACCCACGAGCCTAGCTCTCTAAACTTGAATCAGTAAAATGAAATTAGTCTACTCATTTCATAAAAGAATAGCCTCATACATTTCTGAAAGTTTGATCACTGAGTAAAATAATAAAAATCTCAATAGCTTGCAACAAAGTTTCAACTAGAATTGACCCCTTCCTAGCTCTAGCTTTGCTCTATTTATTCTATAGGGCAGCTACCAACAACATCCTAGAAAATAGTGATTGAGTCCGCTTGACTCCAATTAAACAAAGATTGAGTGCACTCCTCTTTGAGTTGCTTGGCTACCTCTGGAATTCGAATTGCTGGAGAGAATCCTTGGGGATCCTTTGGCTGTCTTTAGAATTCGAATTGCTGGAGAGAATCTTTGGGATCCTTTGGCTGCCTTTGAGAGTTAAGGAGGGTGGAAAATCCTCCTATAATTTCTCCTTACTGTCTCCTCCAATTCTTTATGATAAAATCCTGATAAAAATGCTAATAATTCATGATTTTCTGCACTCAACCTCATATTAGGCACTCGGAGTATGTTAGCCTTAATCACCACCTATACTAGCATCATAAAACCAAATAATAATAAAAATTCAATAAAAATAGATCTAAGAAGGCAAAAAGGTGACCATTAACCCCTCCAAATATGTCTAACGATGGAGCTCATTAATCATCATAAACAAGAATCATAGATCACATGCGTAATTAAAACTGAAATAAGGTATTGATACTTATCCTTTAATTGATCCTTAGCTTCTACCTTTATCCCTTTTCCTTTCCGTACGCACACCAGATCATTTTCCACACCCAAAAATCACCTAGTTCCTTCTCTTCAACCACATACACATACACATAATGTGCATCACACACATACAACCACACACGACATACAACACCATACAATACGTGCACCTACACCTGACATACAACACATACACCTACACTTGACGTACAACACAACACATACATCTAAATCTAGTGTACGACACAACACATACACCTACACCTGATGTACAACACAGCACATACATCTGCATCTGGTGTACGACACAACACATACACCTACACCCGCTTTACAACACAATATAATACATACACCTACAATCGATGTACAACACAATACATATACATACACATAGTACAACACAATGAATACACATGTCATGATACAACAACTAAGAAATGCACATACACAGTACCACATGTACACAAAACAACATGTACAACATGCACACAATACCACATGTGCACAACATAGCATGTATGGCATGCACACAATACCACATGTACACAACACTGTTGTTATCACAAAATTAGACCTGATAGGCTGCTTGATTAGTCAACTTCATGTAACTATTTCAAACCTAATCTTTGACTGAGGCTTAGCCTCCCTAGCATGGAAGGGCTCTCTCAAGGGTTAATGATTTGGATAAAAATATAGATGGCTAACTCTATTTAGGTAATAAACAGATAAATGATAGATGTAGGTTGAGAATCACATCAGCATGTACACATTGGGCTTATAGAGTCAAAGCTATTCATTAATCCAACAAATCTACTTAACATGGAAGTTGAGGCATATTAGAGTTTTAGTCATAAGGTACACACACATGAAACTATAAAAAACATAGTCAATACACTTATATAGGAAGTCAGAGCATCTAAAGACGAATTATGAGTAATATAGATGAACACCACTGTAATGAGACAAATAAGAGATGCAAATAGAATAGGAACACACTAAAACTCCTTCTGAATCTCAAGTTGGTTATGCATAAAATCTCTGTATTAGCTGAAAACCAGTCAATTACAATAAGCACAGTTTTGCCAAAAATGTCCAACCCTTTACAAATTCGACCTCTTGGCCTTTAATAGACCTCTTACAACATGAGACGATGTGCCTCTAGGCTAGATCCATCGAATTTCTAACTACTAACACCTTTCATAACCATAAGACATGGAATTTATTACAAAAAGACACCTAGTCTACTAAACAATCCTATTACAAATAGAACTCAAACTCTTTATAATTAACTATAAAAACTTTATCTAATTTAAATTACATCAATTTCCAAGTGTCTCATCACATGGCAAAATTTGTATGATGGGCTTCATCTCTTCATGACCACTTTGTTTGACCTCCACAAAAGCAGGAAACAATACCCTATTTTTTAGGCATAAAATCCTTTGCATTCTTTGAACATTTTGACCATCAATTAAACTTCATTTCATGGTCCTTAGATGTTGGAGACTATCTTAACATGTCTCATCACTTATCCATAGCCTCCAGTTGTCTAAAATCATTTCCAAAACTGTTCAAAAGAGTTGTAATGTACTGCGCTATGAAAACTCAGCAATTTCGTAGCGCCTTTGTAACGCTCCCATTTTAAGTCGTAATTCTCCAAAAACTAAATTCTTTCCACTTGCATCATTTCATTTACCCTTTAATACATCTCCCATATCAGTTTCAATCCTTGATTCATTCTTCAACCCTTCAAAAACTGATCAAAATGAGCAAGACAAGTTGTTACAGCAGTCTCGTAGCGCTTTTATGCTTTTTTACACTGAATGCGCTACAAAACTACTGAGTATGCATATTCTTCAAATTTTGCAAGTGAAAACCATGTTTGCCTCCAAAACTCAAAACATAACCTTTCTTCAGTGTTTACAATTCATACAAACTGTAAACCTACTTCATTCTAGCTTTCTTGAGTCATTTCTTGCAGATTTCTTTTGTTTTCTTCCTGAAAATTAGGTCTTGGGACAGAGCCTATATCTCCTACTCCATGATGTAGTTTGAGAAACTGAAGGAGGCGTTTTTAGGCCATTATGTTTTGAATAAAAACTCTCTTGTTTTTTTGAAACACATCTCCTGTTGTCCAGAAACTTCCTTTGAAAAGAATGTGTAAAACATGAAAACTTTGTTTTCTGAAAATAGGGCTTCAAAGAAGGCCTTGTATCTCCCAACTGATAACACTTGTGAGAAAAGTGAGAGAGTTTATTATTATTTTATATGTTTTTGAAAATAATCTCTCTCAGTTTCTTAAAATACCTTTTTGTTTGCTCATAAACATCCTTTGAAGTTGATTGCTCAAAACCAGAAAACTGAGTTTTTGCTTCATAACTTTCAACAGTTTCGTAGTGCTTTCTGCCTTTTTTACATTGGATGCGCTACGAAAATAGGGATTCTTGGCTAATTTGGCATTTTTGGTAGAAAAAAATTTGGAAAATGAAATGAATTAGAAAACGATGAATGATGTGACATGAAGGAGTTTGAACATGAGTGGGTTTGGACCTTAGGGTAAACTTAAACCATAAAAATTTAACATTTCCCTTGACCAAACTTAAAAATGAATCCTACAACCCTATTTTGAATCATGAACCTATTTGACCTTGTCAAAATGATGTTTGAATTTTTGGAGTGATAACAACTGCCTGCCCAACATGTACACAACACCAATTGCATAACATGTACACAAAACCACATGCACGACGTGTACACAACACCACCTAAAACACAGGGGCTTCACTCAATGAATCTCTGACATAGCACATGCGTTCATGGCATACTAAATAAAACCCTTAATTTGACCACATATTGGAAAATACCTATAAAAAAAACTTTTTTTAACCCCCTAACAATATGAACCCAGTACATCTTCCCAATTTAAAAAACCCCTACTTTTACTAGATATTGTATGTATCCATTTTTTCATTAACACTTTTTATACCCCTTTATATTTTTATCCCTAATATATTGACATGATGCCTCTCTTATGACCCCACATGCATTATACAATTGTCTACAATGCATCTTTCTTATTTTGATATATATTGTAGATGCATATTAGTTCTACCACAATGAAATTACTCAACCCACACTCAACCACATCTCACAATAATTTATGCCATTTAATGGTCTAAGGTACACAAATATCAACCATTTTTTAGGAAGATTGATTATGTGCATGTATACAAAATGACATAAAAATTGATCTATATGATGATGAAAAATCAATTGATGAATCTTTATGAATATGTTTGCACCAAATAAGGTGTTCAAGCACAAGTCTATACCCTCTAGATGCAAGACAACTATCTACAAGCAAGGTTGGGGCCCCAAATCTCAAATCCATATAAAGTGATGGGTTATTCCCCCATCACTCAATTAATCATTCACTCACTATCTCTCAAGAAAGGGAACTTATTACAACCTATGGTCTTTGGAGAGGAATAAAGAGAGGAACCTCCTTATGTGTTATTGTAATGCATATCTAAGAATCTTTCTATACTCATGCATTCATGATGAATTAGGGTGGACATGAAAAACCACCCTTATTTATAAGTAACAACCTTTATTTTTGTAGTATTTACAAATTACAAGCAATAGACAAGAGCAATTTGTTATTTTTTTGGAAAATGTTGTATATATAGACTATTGTATATGAACACTAAACTAGATGAAAGATTCCCTAGTCTCTACAATGATGTGATGTTATCCTTTGTAAATTCTCAATAAGATAAATCTTTTCTTTTATTTACCAAAAAAAAATTAATGTGACTATGGCCTATCCATCTCATAAACATGAAAAATTTCGTGGAATTAATTAATAAGTTGTGTTCTCTGTCAAGTTAAGTTCAAGGATTATTTTCCAACAAGGATGAATGAGTGCCTCTATTTGGTCAAGACTAGTTGGATTTTTTCACTGGTTGTATTTCCAAGACCGAGGATTATTCAAGAAATGCAAGAACACTATATTTTGATGGCGAGCATAACCCGCCAAACCCAGAATCTCTCCAAACTCGTGCAAAAACGAATACATCTCAAAACTGCCCAAATAAAACTTCAGATTGCTGGCAATTTCATACACTATCGTTGCGGAAGCTTGTAAATAAATATTCAAAGGAGATTCTTCACCTTTTAATACATTTCTGATCTGGCAACTCAACCATTTTCTAATAATGATACGGAAGCTTATTTTAATCTCATGCACTATGGATATGAGTCATAACCAGAACCTGAATCATAATTTCTTAATAGAAATAGTCCCATGGATGAAAGTCTTCCTTTGCTTTAATGGTTAAAAAGCATCTCACTTTATAAATAAGGAACCCATATATGTGATTGGAATAAATCAATTTAATAACCTCAATCAACAACATATGAATATATGTGTTAACAGATCGAATATCTGGACTGACGTAGACATATCTTTTAACTTATTCCTGCTCTCAATACAAAACCAAATCTGGTTCCACAACATAATAAACACGCCATCTCTTTTATTTCTATCATGATTACAATAATAGAAATTAACCACAAGTCTTCAAAACTCATGATTCAACATACATTGAAATCATATTTTAACCTCAATTAAATTGTGATTGCCCAACCATTATGCAATCGGTTCACCAATAAATAACGTAGGGTTCCCTTTTAACTTACCACACGTCCATTTCATTGCACCTGTCGCACACAACTTCATGCTTCCCCTCCATCTAACGCCATTTAACACTTGGTTTTATTTCTGTATCGACTTCCCATTTTAATACATATTCCTCTTCCCATTCGTTTCTTGAATTCGAAGCTCACTCTCCTCAGACCATCGCTGCACAGTGATTAGAATTCCGATTTGCTATCGCCATCAACACTGTGCTATCATATATGTTATTTAACGGTTGTTCTGATGCGATATCAACCGGAAGTCACAAGCCGCAATACTTTTGAATGTCACAACTGTCGACAATTACCACAGTGTCGATGCGATATCAATTGCCCTTTCGCTGTTCCAAAGTGCTCCAAACTCCGACATACACCGATATGATATCAATCGCGATTGCAATCGTTATGATTCGATATCACTGTCGATTGTCACAGACTCATAACTCCGATGCGATGGTTATCGGAGATCGCTCGTTGCAGAAATTATGTGTCACAACTGTTGGAAGGTTCTGCAATACCAATGCGATATTTCGGACCCGATCCCACTTCAACTCTGATTTATATCCTTTCACGTCCGTTTCATTGTTATATTCAGTGATACGTGAACTCCTCTCGAGTTCCGATCCAATTTTTGTACCTAACCCGATGATTTCCGAAATTAATATGTATATCACTTCAGATCCGTTCAAAGGTTCTGCCTCGTGCTTTTACATTAATTTTCTATGTTAAGGATTCTTCTTCTCACAGTCTCAAGCTATTGCCGATTTACATTAATACGGAATTTCATACAGCTGATAACAACGAAACAAATCATAACTATTTCAATCGATATGTGGAGGAAAAAACAGCGCTCAAGCCTCCACGCTCATTATACAATTATACACACAACATTGAACTTATTCATAATATTCAGAAAAATAGAGTTCGCTCTTGGCCAAATTACACAAGAAGATAATCTCTGTTACAAAACACAATCCTCACTACAGTTCTGAGCTTTCACTCCACACAAAACCCTTCCTAACCTCTCACTCGTTAAAATTTTCCTCCTTTTATTATTAACTAGCTCCTAAAACAATGCTAACGCAATCTCCTATTTTTAAAGAATAACATAAATCTTCTATTTCGTTGCTTTTCAAGCACACCTAGACTAACAACTCTTATCTTTACATTTAAAGAAGATAATCTCTTATTTATTACAATAAAAAACTTTTTGAGAAGTCCAACCTTCTCAGTAAAACTGATTTTAACCAACAGTCACTGGATTTCACCCTGGTTTAGCCACAACATGTGAACAAGTATTCACATTGCTGGCTAATCCTGATGCTCCTACATCATATTTAATGGCCAAAAACTAAACAAATCTATTGTGTTAAGTTAATAAATGTAGTCTAATTTTTAATGTACGTTCATAACATTGCACTCCATCATTCCTATCCTCATTCACAATATAATTAAACGATGAAAAATTTCTTGACATTGAATTTATGACATTACTTAAACAATCGTTTGCCTCTCTCTTGGCAAGTTTCATGGAGCAGCTTGATGTCTCATCCTCTCTCAGTGTTTTACGTACTTGTTCCAAGTATGACTTGAGTAACTCCTTTGTATCATATCTTTGCTTGAATTTCTTTAAGAGTTGTCTTTCTGACTTATCCAAAGTGACCTTCAACGACTCCAATCTAGCCATAAAGGCATTGCATGTAGCCTAATTCAAATTTTCCTGCTCCTTATATACAACATTATTTTCCAAATCCAATATTGCAGTCAAGTATAACAAAATGGATGTCCTTAAGAGACCTTGTATGATCAGGTGCTCAAAATTATGCTCAAAAATAAAAGTTGTCGGAATTGTGTGGAACCTAACCGACCGCATAGATCTCGTCATTCTGAATTCTATGCAACTCGTTTCATGGAAAACTGACATCGCATGCTACCAGAAATGTGTTATGTCCACTTTGTCAAACATGCATATTTTAAAAAAAAATGCAGGACAACCTAGTCAACAGTTCATACAACTGACTGGGCATGCCTACGTGGCAGTTTGACCAGTCAAAATGATTTTTCCTTTAGCGAATGGTATGGTTCCAAGTGGCACTTGTTTACTGGTTTTAAATAGTGATATTTTATTGGTGGATTTGGTGGCCAACCATAGGCTGTTGCGTGGCCTAGCCAGGGGCCACCACGTGGTAGCTCGAGGGCCACCAAAATATTGGGTAAAGTCTGAGAAACAGTAGCAGGGGTCGAACCCGTGACCACCAAGCACCAATCACCAAGGCATACCATCGCACCATTTCATATGTTCCTTAATAAAATATGGATTGAGTTTGGTTTTAATTTCATGTATTTGGCATGTTGGGGTGAAGGAGCCGAGGTCTAGCCCTGGCCTTGGTCACTGCCGAAGGCAGGAGGCTACCCATGTTTCTAACCGTAACCATAACATTTAAATCCCTACGAAGAATCGTGATGTGAACGCAATGGAGGACCATCACGATAGCCGTCAGAACCCCCAACGGTCTACTAACGATAACCATTCACTGCAACCGCGCCATGTGTCCATGCCAAAACTTAATGTCGGTGGTTAGACCTAACTACGCGACCTTTAATATATATATGTGTGTGTGTGTGTGTGTGTGTGTGTGTGTGTGTGTGTGTGTGTGTGTGTATATACAGACACACACACATATATATATATACACATATATATATGTGTGTGTATATATATATGTGTGTGTGTGTGTGAGTGTGTGTGTGTGTGTGTGTGTGTGTGTGTGTGTGTGTGTATAGATAAAATATAATGGATATGGTTTTAAATCCGGTTTTTAGGCGTTAGAGGGAAAATTAATGCCTCGACAATTTCGCCCAGTTTTTGGCGGACTTGGCACTCTGATAGCGCTTTTTGGGGCGAAATTGTGGGTTCGGTGCCAGATTTTGGGGGAAATGTGGAACGAATAGTGGAGAAACTAAGGGAAGTTATAACTTGAATATTTTTGGCAAAATTTGAGGCCGAAAGAGGCTACACATGATTTTTTTGGCATTCTAGAGCTGATGGAACATGTTTCGGAGCTGTTTGAGCATTTTAAACACATGTAATCATACTTTTTAGAATAATAGAAGAGGGCCAAGCAATTGGGAGGTGGATCAAGGAGACGTAGCCTAGGTGGGGTGAACTCCTTCATCATGTGCTATTGTGTTACTATTTATGGTGATGTTCATGTTTGTTAGATGATGGTGTTTAGTGTTTTATTTATGTTAATTTTCTCATGAAATTCACATAAAAACTCATATTAAACTTGCAATTAACCTCTCAATCCTTAAGAGATTTCTTATTATTTTGAATTGGATCTTAACACAATAAAACTAATATTCCCATTCAGATCAAGTTGGTATCATATCACTAGGTTTACTTGTGCAAGGAGGATTAATTTGTTTTGAAAATGTTTAAATGTTTACAATATTGAAGCTCAAGAGAGGAGAAGGAAAGCTTGTGGGTGCAGGTTCTCTAGTTGGAGCAAGGAGAAGGAGGGCACAATTGCAACAATTTCCACCACAATATTCACCTCCATTTGTAGTAGAAGCTTCAGTAAGCATGTCTCATGAAGGAGGAATTGATAACATGTCAGAGGATGAGAAGGCTTTTAGCAAGACTTTCTTTGACATGACAGATATGGTGAAGGTCCTCTATGAAGGGAGGAACACAAGGTTGTAGGGTGAAAGCTCAGAGCCTTCTAGAGGAGAGGGTTATCCAGGAGGAGGAGGTAATGGAAATGGTGATACGCCACCTACTCGACTATCATCCTCACCACCATCTTCACCTTCATCTTCATCCTCTTCCACTACTACAACCCTTACACATACTCATCAACCTACCTCAAAAGGAATTGGTAAACAACCCTTATTAAAAATTGATATTAAATTTTATTGGCCTATGTATAATGGTGAAGTGAATGCAAAGAAGCTTGAAAATTGGGTTCAACAGTTGGAGGTCTATTGCAGAATTAAGAACCTTCGAGATGATGATACAAAGATTCAGCTAGCTTCCTTGAGACTGGAGGTGCAACACTAGTATGGTGGGAAGCCAAGACACAATATGAGATTAAAAAACATGGTAAGATATCACTCTCTTGTTCTAATTTCATAGCTACAATTAAAATACCATTTTACCCTCTAGCATATATGCAAAAATCCATCTTGAATTGGCAGAACTTTAGACAACTTAAAGGTCAAAGTGTGCACGATTACACCCAATAATTTAGAACAAGAGCTCTTATTTTAGGTGTTTATTTTCCTTCACAAGGCACATTTTTGAAGTATATAAGGGGTTTACATAGATAACTAAGGCATACTATCCTTATGTTCAATCCCGCTAGCCTAGATGAGGTTTGTGTGCAAGCCACTCACCTTGACGCAAGAGGGAAAACTATTCCAGAAGAGGGTAAAAAGAATCCATTTAAGGGTGGAGAGAAAGGAAAGGGTTTCAAAGGAAAGGGAAATAAAAATGAATCTGTTAAAAATTAAGGTGATAAAATGATATGCAAACATTGTTCCAAAGAGGTTCATGGTGAAGACCATTATTGGAAGCTTCATCCAAAGATGAGGACCAAAAAATTCAACAACAAGGGAAAACAAAAAACATCTACAACCACTCAAAAGGATTTGGGATCTGAATCAGGTGATGAAACTAAAATTATAGCCATGGGTATGAAGGGAAATAATCCATTGCTACCACTAGTTCATCAAATTGTCAGACTAGTACTCTAAATGAAGAAACGAGAATTGAATTATTTCATGTGAGGGTTATTTCAAAACATACAAAAATCGACACACTATTTGACAGTGGGTCTCAAGCCAATTTGATATCTGAAGACTTAGTGAAGAAATTTAATCTTGAAACCATTCCTCATCATAAACCATATCCATTAGTTTGGATATGCAAGAACATAAATTTATAGGTTTTCAATCACAACAAACTTCATTGACAAAGTTGAAATAGATGTTGTACCGCTTGATATTTTAGGAATTGTTTTGGGTAGTCCTTACCTCTATGATAAAGAATCCATATTCTATCGCCATGAAAACAAGCACCACTTGTTCAAAAATGGTGTGGAGTATATTGTGAGAGCTCATCGCAAGAAACTAAATCTTTCAATAGTTAATACAGGGAAAATGAAAAGACTAGTGAATTCAAGCAAGAATTTTGTGCTTCTTATGACTAAACCAAAGAATGATGTTGATTATAAAGAATTTCAAGGTTGTGATCCAAAGTTGAAATCTGATTTGATTGAAGTGGTTAATCAAAATAATGAGATGTTTTAGGATCCAAAGGGGTTACCTCCCAAGGAATCCAACATGAAATACAGTTGCAGCAAGATTGTCCTCTTCCTAACATTAGCATGTATAGGATATCGATGAGGGAGAGTGTTGAAATCAAAAAGCAAATACAAGAGTTGTTGGACAAAGGGATCATCCGATCAATACTTCACCATGCGGGTCACCTATTGTGTTGGTGCCAAAGAAGAATGGAACATGGCGCATGTGCATATATTTCCTTGCATTGAACAAGATTACGGTAAAGAACCATTATCCACTTCCTAGAATAGATGATTTACTTGATCAATTGAAAGATGCAAAGTATTTTACTAAGTTGGACTTAAGGAGTGGCTACCATCAAATTAGAATTTCTGAAGGTGACATTTGGAATACAACATTCAAAACAAAGCTAGGTTTGTTTGAATGGCTTGTTATTCCTTTTGGTTTATGTAACATTGTAGCTACCTTCATGCATGTGATGAATGATTTTTTAAGGCCATTTCTTGATGAGTTTTTCATCATATACTTAGATGATATCTTAATTTTCAGCAAATAACTTTATGAACATGTCATGCATGTAAGAAAAGTACTTAATGTCTTAAGGAAAGAAAATTTGTTTTTGAAGATGTCAAAATGTGAGTTTGCTAAAACTTCTTTGGTGTACTTGGGGTATATTGTTGGAGGAGGTGAGTTGAGGATAGGCCCCTCTAAGGTTGAGGTCATTGTGAATTGGCCATCGCCCAATACAGCCATTGAGGTAAGAAGTGTTTTGGGAGCAGCCCAATATTGGAGAATTTTTTTTTCTAACTTCTCTTCTATCACAACTCCTTTGCATGCATTGACTAGTGTGAAAAAGGTCTTCCAGTTGGGAGGAAAGAAACAAAATAAATTTGATGCTTTTAAATATAAGATCAATTCAGCCCCAGTATTTTCATTACCGGACTTGAGACAACCCTTTGAGATTCAAACTGAAGCAAGTGACTATGTCGTGGGTGCAGTCCTTATGCAACATGGTAAGCCCATTTCATTTCATTCAAAAACTTTCAATGGTGAAGTGCTTGACTATCCTACTTATGACAAGGAGATTTATGCATTGGTTCAAAGTGTGAAAAAGTGGAAACACTACTTGATGGGAAAGGAAACCATCATACACAACGAAACCAACCATTGCAATACTTGCAATCACAGACTAAGTTGTATCAGTCAAGGTACTTTCGATGGATGGGTTTCTTACAACAATTCAACTTGGTAATCATGTATAAGAAATGTATTTACAACAAGGTTGTCGATATGATTTCTAGGCCTATTATTAGTGCGAATAATTTACTCAAGCACAATTCTGTTTTGCATGAAAGTTATGTTGAGAAATATGCATGTGATCATGACTTTCAAGATGTTTATGCAAGCTTGAGTCAAGGCAACCAAGTAGAGGAATTGGATTACCATGTACATAATAATTTGTTGTATCATTTGGGCAAGCTTTGTATTCCACGGGGGGAGAGAGCGAATTTCATAAGGGAAGCACACACTTCTCTTATTGCTGGACATTTCGGTGTAAGCAAAACAGTGGCACATCTTCAGAGGTATTGTTATTGGCCTCGTATGCTTGAAAGTGTGTCATATTTCATTAAAGTTTGTTCATTATGTGCAGTCAGTAAGCCTAGAAATAGGAAGTTAGGATTGTACACACCACTTCCTGTACCTTCATGTCCATGGAGAGTGCTTCTATGGATTTTGTAGGAGGTCTTCCTTTGTCAAAAAGAGGTCATGATTATTTGTATGTAGTTGTGGATAGGTTCAACAAGATGTGTATATTAATGCCATGTAAAAATAAAATCACAGTTGAAGAAACAACTCACTTATTCTTTCAGCATGTTTGGGTTCATTTTGGTTTGCCCACATCCATTGTTAGTGATCGAGATTCTCAATTTGTTGGGAATTTTTGGTCAAGTTTGTGGGACTTGATGGTAACCAAGTTGAAGAAGACTACAAGCTTTCATCCACAAACAGATGGTAAAACCAAGGTGGTCAATCAAATAGTCATACATCTTCTTTGAGGCTATGTTGTACTGTACAACAACCCTCCCCATTTTTAATTTTTTAGAATAAATCCCATTTAAAAATAGGTCCCTTTTTTATATCTTTTCCATAGATAAAAGGATGCATATCACATTTTATTCACAAATTATACAAGTTTTAAAAAAATTATGATTCGATGAGTTAAAAGACCTTTTAACATATTTTGAACATATTAGAAAAACTTTATACTTAGAAATATGTTAAAATAAATTGTCAATCGCAATCGGAAATTTGGAGAAGTTCTTTTAAGGAGTTGTTATTGCTTTGACAAGTTCCGATGTGATCGCGCTCAATTGCAATCGCATTTCGGAATAGTATTAGGTCTTGCACTTTTCTATTTTATAACGATGCGATGCGATTTATCGAAATCGCGTTTCGGAAGAGAGTTAAAACATTGTGTTCCTTTCATTTAAAATGCCGATGCGATTGAGCTCAATCGCAATCGCATTTTCATAGATAATATTAAATAGTCTATTCCATTGTAAAATCTCCGATGCGATCGGGATTCAGTAAAAAGTGTTATTGCATTCCATTTCAAACAAATTGCGATGCAATTGTTATTTCGCCTTTATATTTATTCATCGCAACGCAAAGAATCATAAGTGAATTTTAACATTTATTGTAAAGATGCACCGATCTCTGATTGTACGACAATATTAATTGAAAATCAAGCAGAAGATCATGGATTACTTTGTTTTCAATACGTGAATGTGACCCCTTGGAGAGAATTTATTTTGAAAATACGGGGAGATTAAATGGTAATTAAATAAACAAATCTCTGTGTATATATTCTCATTATTGTGTTTTATTTCGGCTGAAAGCATTCATTTGAATTACAGAACAGAAGTTCGAATCCTTTCATTTGCAGAACCAGAGAGAATTTACCTGACACCGAATGTCAAAGAGAAGCATAAAGTCTAAAGCGACTTTTGTTGCAAAAGCTCCTGTGTTAAACATGCCGCCCAAGGAGAAACCGGCAAGGTTCAAGCAAGTCACAAACACCTCCTGTCAAGGACTAGGGAAGATGACATGGGAGAATGTATACAATTTTCTTGAAAAGGAGAAACCTAGGGTTATTGTGCCCAAGGAAACTGTTCCCGATGAAGAAGATTTAGACTCTGACTCTGAAACTCAACTCAGTGCATTGGAAAATTCATTTTTACACCGAGTTGCTGCCCGGGCAAATATTTTTCCCTACTATGATGTTATCAGATGGGTCATTGACAATGTGACCATTCAAAACAGAACTTTTGTTTCTACTTTTGGATCAGTGTTCGGGTCATTCAGGGTAGAAGATATTAAAGCAATGTACCATCTTCCCAATCCACAAAATATTTACAACAAAGAATTCCTTAAGGAATATGCTGCAGAACATCCAAGCCAGGCAGAGCCAATTAAAGAATGGAGGAGTAACCCTGAGAAACATAAACAGGAGGCATCAGGTATGTACTCTGTGGAGTCTCTCGCACCTCCATATTGTTATGCTGCAGCAATGATGTGTAGGTTTTTCGGAAACGATAACTCTGCTAGATTTTCTTTCAAATGGTCCCGTTAATTCATTCTGCTGTTAGTTCTGAAATTATGGATTGGGCTATCATTTTTTCGGATAAGATAGCCATTCAAATTCTAGAGTACAGAAAAGATAAGAATTCAGCGAATTCCACCCCTTTCCATTTTTGTGCTTATATTTTGGACGCCCTCTGTTTCAATTCTGAGTTCCCCATGCTAGGTTGGAAATGGACTCCAAAAGAATCTATCCCTATTCATGTGTACCACAATTTATTATGGAAAAAACATTTCAAACTTCATGTTTACAAAGTCTACCATGGTTTTCTAATTCCAATCTACCAAACCATTTTTTGTCATTTCCCTCCTAGACTTTCCAATAAAGCCAAGACTGATTTGTCTTCTATCGGAGATTGGTTCGGAGAAGAAAAATTCACTTATATCAGAATTTTTGGGAGTATTGTTCAGCCACATATCCTTCCCCTATATGTTCCAGATAAGCTGTTAGCTCAGGAGATTTCCTATCAACTGACAGTTGAAGGAATGTCTAGAATTTTGAAAAGCAATAAAAAGCTTATGTGACCTACCTTCCCTTTTAAGTGTGGTGACTATACTCTTAATAGTTTTGCTCATGTTAAGAAATAAGTTAGTAAGATTTCTGATCTTAAGTTTTCAACAATTCCTGGAAGACAATACGACCCAAGGAAAGTGGCGCATGATTTTACTACCTCTGTTTCGATTGCCCGGTTCGAGCATGAACCAGACATTTTTGATGATTTATTTGTTCCCATGGATGATATATCCCAAGTCTTTGATTCAGACAAGTCCAAGTTACAGGCTGAGGATTTGAAATTTTTTTTGTTATATAGAAGCCAGAGGTTACTTAAAGTGCCTCTTGAACAGTTGAGAGCTCCCACATAGGAGAAAGCATCACAACAAGCAGGAAGTACTTCTGGTAAAGAAGTAAAAGAAGTTGATCCTGTGCTAGGGAAAAAGGATGACAACAACAAAGCCGACACTGCCAAAACAGAAACAGCTGCTCAAAAAGATACACAAAAGCCTTTAGTTCAAACAGAAAAAGGGAACACGAGTACTGATGCCCAGGTACATATTGAAAAAGGAAGTACATAAAGTAAAAAAACTGAACAGGAACCCAAGAATGATGCAGGTTCTCAACTTGGAGGACAAGTAGATACTGAATTGGTTGTTTCTTCTCATTTGCTAAATCAATATCAACAATTTGTACAACAGATAGGATTGCAAAACACTCCTCAAGTTGACGATCCCAAAGATCAGGATGTGGAAATCATTCCTGAAAATCCCACTGGATAAATTATGCTAAAAATAGAAGAAATCCCTCTTTTAGATATATTATACAGTCCCAAACATAGGGCTGTGGTAAGAAAACAAAGGAAAAGGAGGAGAACAGATCAAGATGCCCTTTTGGCACCACAGGGGGAATTGCTAAATGTTGTTTATAAAAATGCTGAGGTGGATCCATCTGAGGATCTCACCAAATTGACTTAGTCTGCCGGTGCTTATAGTGCTGCCACTATAGATAAAGCTTCCGAAGTTTCACAGCTAGTAAAACAAAAGGATATGCAAATTTCTATTTTTGAAGAACAGGTTGCAGGTGATCAGCAAAAGATTATTCAGTTGGAACAGCGGGTACAGGGTGCAGAACTTAGAGCTAAGCAATTAGAAGAGCAACTCAACCTTGAAAGGAAAAATATTGATGAACAAGCCTTGGGCAAACAACAGTAGTTGACTCAAGAAGTAGAAAAGCTACAAAATCTTTTACAAAATGAGAGAAATTTAAAATTTGAACAGGAAAAAATGTTCCAATTAGAAGTGGACAAGTTCAAAGAGTATCCTAAGCTGGCTCAATTCATTACTGAAGCTCTTGAAATCAACAAACTGCTATCTCAACAGTTAAATGAATTTTGTCTAAAGTTGACACAAATTGAGCCTTTGTGCGAAATAATGTCGTCTTTGATAGATAAATCAGTCACTCTTAGGCAAGAAATTGAAGATGTTGATGATAAAATTTCCGAGTTTCTTTCATGGCAGGATACAGAGCAGGGAAGAAAAGCTAATATTCCTATAATTGAAGAGAGAAACAAGGAAATTCTATTTATGGAATGGGAACAACAGTTAATGAAATCAGAAAGAGCCACATCAAGGGCTAAAATTTTAATGAATAATACAACACAATTGATTAATGACAGCCTGTACGCTACCAATTTGATCTCAGATTGTACCCCAGGCGAGTTACCTAAAGTAAAAGAAGCTGATTCCAGGTGGAAGCAAGAAATAATCAGTAAAAATCAACAGATTAGCAAACTTCAAGGAATTTCATGGGATAATATGTGGTTTTATCTGATCAAGCCACACAGCCAACAGATGGCCATCAAATTCCTTTCGAATGCTATTCAATGTATCATTCCTGAATTCTCTGATGCTACATACACTGGACAGTTGCATTCGAAAATGAGTCGGCCAACAGAAGTCCAAGATATGCTCAATATCTGCCACCTTCGTTCATCCACCTCAATCAATGATCAATGAGCCAGTCTACTACAAGCTCACATTTTAGTTTAAGATATTTTATTTTATATAGATTGTAGGAATAGTTTTAGTTATTTTGCTTTATTGAGTACCTATTTAAAACCCTTTCATGCATTTAGAAAGGGGTCCTTAATTGGTAATATTTTTGACTTGGAGATTACATTTTTGTACTCCATTTACTCCTATATTCTTTTATAAAGGATTGCATCTGGTGATTCTGTGCAGAATTATTTTTAAAGAGTTGCATTTCTGTACCTTGGATTTGATTTTGCATAGGAATTGCTGGATTAGAGTATCAGATTTCATTTGAAAGTCTCAAGATGGATACGATATTTCTATCTATTCACTGTTAATTTCTTTTGTCATATGATATTCTCTTTTAAATTTGCTATCATTTATATGTACTTCGTTTCACAATATTTCTTTATATATATCATTTTTGAGTATATTAGAAATATTATCTTTCATAAGTGTATGTAAATGATATATAATGATGAATACAATATGCTGATATAACTCTGTTTAATTTCTTAGACAGAGTTATCTTTATTTGTTGCTGCACAGTTCAATTAAGCTATAATACATTTTTATGGTTATTGTTCAATTGAAATAATTTTAAGTTGTATTCACATATGATAATCGGGTTAGCTTTAGAATGTCTTTATCAGTATTTAAATTAGATTAGCTAGTATTTTCATTTCAAGTCATTTAGTCCCATTTCCCCCATCCAATCATTCCATTACCAACCCATTCAAATTACTAGGAAAGTGGTCCTACAAATCCAGTCGGAGCCACCATCCCAAACGGAAAATGAGTTGTCTTAAGGTCCCGACCGGGTGGTTATCCCCCGATGTTTGAAGCAACGATTTTCAAGGCTTCAACAGACTACTGCAACAAGCATCCTAAGTTGTGGGATGAAAACATTCACTACATTCAAAATTCTTACAACCATGCAAAACACTCCTCTACACAAACATCGCCATTTGAGGCATGTCTTGGATACTTGCCAAGATCACCATTGGATTTCATTTTTGGGAAGGATGTTGCTATTGATGGCCATAACTACATAGACAAAGCCAATAAGTTCATAGAACAAATACAATTGATACATCAAATAGTTTAATGTCATCTTGAAAAGAGCCAAGGAAAGTACAAGGCAAGGCACGACAAGCATCGTGTAGATCAGAAGTTCCAAGTTGGTGATGAATTTTGGCTTTACATTAGCAAAGAGAGGATTCGATGGGAAGGTAGAAAACTGAAATCAATCTTTTATGTCCCTTTCAGAATTTTGTAAAAGATTGGTGAAAATTCCTTCAAGTTATATTTTTCTTCATGCATGCAAATTTACTTTGTTGTTAATGTTGAGAACTTGAGGTTGTATGAGCCTGCATTGATTAAAGATCAAGGAGAGCGGGTTCAGATTCCTTCTATTGAAGACTTTTCTCCTGAATACCTTGATGGGCTTCAACAAGATGCCATTCTTAATAGAAGAATAAGGAAATAAAAAAGAGGGAGTGTAGACTACCTTCGTGTGGGGCTGAAAGGCACAAATCCTTCTAAGGACAAATGGATCGAGATTGGAAAGGTGAGGGAACTGTACCATCATCTGCTGAACAACTAAAAGTGATATTTTGGGGTCCAAAATCTTCCAATGGGGAGGAGTGATTAGGTGCTCAAAAATTAAAGTTATCGGAATGGTATGGAACCTGAATGACTACGTAGACCTCGTCGTTCTGAATCCAACGCAACTCGTTTCGCGGAAAACTGACACAATATGCTCCTAGAAACGCATTTTGTCCACTTTGTCAAACATGCAATTAAAAAAAAATGCAGGACAACCCAGTCAGCAGTCCATATAGCTCACTAGGCATGCCTATGTGGTAGTTTGGCTGGTCAAAAAGGTTTTTCATCTGGAGAATGGTATGGTGCCAAGTGGCACGTGTTTACTGGTTTGAAATGGTGATATTTTATTGGTGGATTTGCTGGCCAACATCAGGTTGCCATGTGGCCTAGCCAGGAGCCACCACATGACAGCTTGAAGGCCACCAAAATATTGGGTTAAGTTCGAGCATCAACAAGGAGGTTCGAACCCGTGACCACCAATCACCAAGCATACTATCGCACCATTTCATAGGTTCCTTAGTAAACTATGGATCGAGTTTGGTTTTAATTTCATGTATTTGGCGCGTTGGGGGCAGGGGGCCGGGGTCTAGCCCCAGCCCTAGTCACCGCCAGCCATGGACCACTAAGTATGAGAGAATAACTCGGTAAGTTGCGCTAGAAGAAAGATATATCATGGCTATTATTGTACACCAGGATAAAGGTTGGTTTGTATGCACTCTTTTAATTGGTTAGCTTGGAAAACATCGTACTTGAAACCAATATTTCTAGGTAGGTTTGCTAACTCACCTACCTTCCTTAGGGTCATCCCACCTACCCCACTCACCTACCTTGGGATCTTTCTAACCGTAACCATAACATTTAAACCCCGGCAGAGAATTGAGATGTGAACACAACACAGGACCATCACGGTAACCGTTGAAACCCCCAACGATCTACTAACCATAACCACTCGTTGCAACTGCGCTATGTGTCCATGATGGAAGTTAATTCCAATGGTTAGCCCTAACCACACAGCCTTTGATAAAAAAATAAATAAAATAAAATAAAAATAAATAAATAAATAATTATAAACCATAATAGATATGGTTTTAAATATGCTTTTTAGGCGTTAGAGGGAAAATTAATGCCCTGTCAATTTCGCCTTGTTTTTTACAGAATTGGCGCTCCCATAGCGCTTTCTGGGGTGAAATTGTGGGTTCGGTGCCGGATTTTAGGGAAAATGTGGAACGAATAGTGGAGAAACTATGGGAAGTCATAACTTGATGGGTTTTTGGCCAAATTCGAGGCAGAAAGGGGCTACACAAGCATTTTTGGGCATTATGGAGCTTATGGAACAAGTTTCAGAGTTGTTTGAGCATTGTAAACACATGTAATCACACTTTTGCACATAATAGAAGAGGGCCAAGCCATTGGAAGTTGGAACATGGAGACGTAGCCCAGGCGGGGTGAACTCCTTCATCTTGTGCCATTTTGTTACTATTTTTGGTGATGTTCATTTCGTTTAGATGTTGTTGTTCAATGTTTTAGTTATGTTAATATGCATTGTTGGTCTACTCGGGCTTTGATTTCATTCATTTTTCCAATAATGGTGTGTAGATGATGATATTGTAGTTGTTTTAAGGCAAAATATGGTATAAGGCTCCTACAACTCACCCTTCATATATTCCAATCCATGAATTTGAGATGAAAAGAAGTGACAGGTAGGTTATGTTGGGATGAAAATGGCCATAATGCTAGGCACAATCAATATAAAACCTTGCTTAGATATATCAATCCACTTTGTCTGACTTCATGAAAGGATCAACCTATGTCTAAAATTTTGCTCAGGCAACAAGTACTGATCGGTCTTGTCATTATGGCATATGTTTGGAGACTTATAAAAATGTTATACATAACTAGGTACTTTCCTTGAATACTTGATTGAAATTTGATATGAATTTTGGCATGTAGACCTTGTGAATAATTCTAAGGTGACCTGTTTGTGTGGGATCGAGTGACATTAAACAAGCATATTACTCCACCATCCTAATGCATTTAATGAGTAATAGTAAAAAATGTATGATGAAGTGACATTGGATTGATCTCCATCATCCATTTGATCGCACAGTTGGCATGCAAACTGGGGAAAATGCAATTCACATTAGGTTTGGAACTTCATTGTCCCATGCTCTCTTGTTTCTCCTATCAGTCATTTCACTCTGCATGCAACAACTTTGTCAACCTTGACTATATGTTAAGCATTGTGACCACAACTTCCTAATTTGGTATCAACTTAGTCCTAGTTATTTTTAGATGAGGCTGCTAGAATTTGGGTAACTCCTTTGACCTTCGAAGCATTATCACTTTGCTGGATTTTTTTTTTTTTTTCTTCTAAATATTAAGGTATCTTGATAGGTTATGGAATTTGATATCAGGCGATCCCATCGAATCAAATCTCATCTTGCCTTTGCAAAGTGGCAAAAATAATAGCTTGACCAACTAATAGCCACATTCCAACGATTCGTCGCTCTTCTATTTACAAAATCCCTACAAATGGCAACATTGAAGGAAGAGTGTGGATCCTTCAACTTCCTTGTAACTACTCTTGCTATTCAAACAACGAATATTTCAAGAAACTATAACAAACACATTCTAACAAAACCCTTCTAAAACTGAGCTATTTGTCATTTCTGACATGTGAAAATAACATAGACACAATTGTACATGCACACAATTGTGGTGTGAATTCACTAAATAAAGTCAATATATTAATTCTTGGGATTTGCAACTTACCCTAGGCTAAGTAAAATCTATATAAATATTTCAAAATTGGTGTGCAAGCATGTATGGTTCAAACACAATTGGAAACATAAGCTTAGACTATGAAATCCTGAATCCAAAGGCAAATAAATAACATTTCTAGAATCTGTATCTCAAATAGAATGTCAAATCATATGTCAGACTCTCATGAAATTCTACTAAGATACTGCCCAAAATAGAATTAGATATAATAGTAGGTGTTCCTTTATGACATCTACAATATCATGCACTCGTACTATCATAAAAGTTGGTGTCTATTAGTCCTATTATTATGGTTTCATACCACCTCAGTGGGGTTTTAATTTCTTCAATTCTAAGATAGTTTCTCAGTGAAAATTTATCATTATGATGGACTTAACACAACTATGTGTTAATTTGAAACTCATTTACAACTTGTAATACCCTTTGTTACATTATCAATAACTAAGAAAAAATGACTACATTTTTTATTGCCAACAAGAACTCAAAATATCAAATGAAGGCAACAATCATGGCACAACTTTCAAGGATCATGGTCCTTTAAAAAAAATTTCTTGAACATAAGTGTTTACCATTAACCAATATCATCAACCTACTGAGATTTCCTTGCACAACCTCAACAACCAAAATTCAATTATTCGAAGTATATCCATCAACCATCAATGTCAAATTCCGAAAGTAACAACATGAGTTAGCGCCCATTAGAGGGACACATATTTCACAGTTGTAATTTTGTTGGTTTTATATAATGTTTCTTTCTTTCAAGGAAAGACAGGGCTTCTTGTAAGCAAGCCTTCCCATCGTGTCAATAATGTTTGAAAAGTGTATTATTTACTTTGTCTATTTTATCTATAATCCTAAACATACATATTTTCACATTGAGACAACAAAGTAAACTTGTTTAAAAGAACTATCCACACGGTAACAATGTGACCATATAAAATTCTAGTGAAATCATATATGAAACCTGGTTTACATCCACACGAAGGTTTATTTCTTAATATGCTATGATTGTAAGAAGAAATTATATACTGTGATAATCTTCTCCTCCAACCCATGTCAACCTACATAATCAAATATACTCAATAATAGTAAATTTGTGCATTCATGTATTCCAAAACTTAATTTCCCATGGAGTACAAACAATTTATTTCACTATTATCAATCTTATCCAAGGAAGAAGCGAATATTATGACTTCTAGTCTACCCACAACAATGACATTCAAACCAAAATCTGGTATGGAATTATATGAGTACTCAAAAAAAGTATTGGATCACTTGTGCTATGTGTGAGATACTCCAACAAGAATTCATGCAACGAGGATGGCAATTGAAACATTTCCATATCAAAACCAAAAATATTTTCTTGATATCAATACCATCAACACAGTCAATCATTGTGAGCTGCAACTTTTCAATACAAATCATGTGCGGCTTGCCCATGTAGTGATTTATATGATGAGAGGATAGGCACATCCAACATAAAAAATAGAAATTAGTTTCATGCCCAGAAGAATTTTAGTTTCCTACTCAAATTATATTGTTAAAATAAATTACACCATACACAAGTCAACCTAAAGCAATGCATCTAAGCCTGAACCATTTTACCAACATGTTGGGTGGTTTCAAAGAATTTCTTCAAATACTATGGATGGATGTTTCATCATGTTCATGTCTAATAATAACACCCAAATAGGGTAGGGAATTGAACCGATAACTTAACATTTAGTGTACCTGATCACTATATATCCAAGAATTCAACACAATTATGTATGGAATCTATTTAAAGAATTCCTTGATGATAATTGCAGATATGCAAATCAAGTCATGGAATATTTCATTATACATCATTCTCATCAATTACTTAGTCTCGAAGAGAAAACAACAATCACACTAAAATACAAGAAAAGTCTAGAGAGAGATGTAAGTGTCAGTTCAACCCTAAGTTTTACAAACTGATTGGAAAATATTATTATTGTACGACCTATAAATGAAAATATCATGACTTAACTTTAGAGAAATTGTCATAGATCTAAAATACTTTACTGTACTATAATACATACTCTGGAAGGTCATAGCAAAAATAAGCATCATTGATCCCCTTGAACTCTAATTTTGTAACCCACTCTTTCATTAAGTCAATGTTTCCACTACATCTTCAGTTGTATTATTGTGCAAGGTCATAGTAATACCCTTTAAGTAACTCTAACACACCTCCTTGAGAAAACACTTAAGATATTTCTCATTCAATATTATTTTGGAGCTTATGTCCCATATAGTTTTCAATTAGTTAGGCAATCAATAGGATAGATCCATCTAATTGCAAAACCGCCAAACAGTCAAACCATTACTCTGGCTAAACCCAGTGGACTTAATTCTTTCTATTATAAGGCAAGGTCATTAGTTTAATTCTTGCTATTTTAAACTCAAGGCCTCACCACTACACCACTAGTCTCTCATCACGTTGGAAGGAAAAACACGGTTTTGGTAATCAGTTATATTTCCATGCCTTCAAACTCATGCACATAGTTGTAGCAAGACAAAATTTTGACTCTCAAATATTATTGTGGGTATTTACACAAGATTCCTTAAGACAAAGCAAGCTATCATGCCAACATTTTAAAGGGATAGTTTTATCTATCATTTTGTAACCGAATACATGTAAATAATCTCTTGACACAAGTTCCTGAGTAAATAAAGCAAACACATTCACAATGAGTCAAACGAACAATGCACTTGTAATTTCCCAAAGAAATTTGTCTTCCTAACTCTTTTCATGTTATTCACACTTGTCTATAGATACAATGGTTCCAGATTTTGTAATTAGGATTTCGATCCATGTTTTTCTCATCCCAAGAATCATCTAGGACTGAGTTAATTCTAAATTAACAAATCGAATAACGCATACCATAACCAAGATTTTAAAGAGAGACATCGCATCCCAGAACAAGGGGAAAATTTTATTATTTTTCCATCATTGATATGATCTATAAAACATTCACGTAGGTTTATTTGTAGCTCATTATAGAGACTTCGTACACCCTTTTGTATGAACTCATTAGAGTAGAGCATTACCATAGCAGGGTATCACCAACTGTTTTAACTAGGAAAAGTAATGAAAATCAACTCCTCCCTAAAGACTCCACATTCATCATTAATATTGAAAACCTAAATTTTTGCTCAAGTGCTATCACTTCCATAGTATTTCATTCTGATATCCAAGTTGTTGGGCACTGGGCTAGAGTTTATATTTTTCCTCCAAACCACTGACAGTTTTCCAGAAGTACCTTCAAACAACTGTCACCCCCGAGCTTGCTTGTCCTAAAGACCCCACAATTAGAAAATTTCATGGATTCTATAGGTTTGGCACAGCTCCACCCTTTTGGTTTTAAAGGGACTTGATTTGCATTCTAGTTCTAGGCTTCTGAGAGGTAAGGCACCTCCACCTACCAGCCAAAATGGATTTCCAAACAATTGTACACTAAGCTTGGTTGTAGTGACTTACCAACAGAAATTTGATTCTCTATGTTCTCAATTCATAGTTTTCAAGTCTTCCTTGTGGAGGGATACTCTAAAGGCTAGAATTTCCAGGGGATGAGCAAGTAACAAAAGCATAAGAGAAGTGGAGGTCTAGACCTTAACTATTTTATTTATATATTTATGTTATTTTATTTTATATATATATATTCAAATTTTTAGAATGTCAATTCTTCATAGTTTAGTGACTCTAACAATCAATATAAAACAAATATTGTTGATTGACATGCACAACTTCAAAAATATTATACAAATTTTGAGGAAAAGAAAGAGAAAGGAAGCAACCACTAGAGTTTATTGGGTTGATTTTTTTGTTGCAAGCCCCATGGAATCCCTAGACGGGATGCAAGTACCACCCAAATCGCTTGCACATTTCTAGTAAAATATGAAAACACCAAATATAAAAAAAAGGAGACCAAAAATAGAGCCACAAGGAAGCCATCCTCCAGGTTAAAGAAACTTAGTGGATTCCTAGCCAAAATTGAAGAGAGTCCATGCGATGTTGTAACCTCAAGGAAGATTGGCAACTTCCTTCAATGTATGAACAATGACATGCTCAACTGCGAGAAGCTAAACTCAATGAAAAATAAGCCACGCAATCATGACAAGAGGAAATGTTGTGGTCACAAAAATTAAGAATAAGGTGGCTTTAAATAGAAGATAGTAACACAATTTTCTTCAATAATACAATGAGCAAAGGTATCTATAGCAAATTTGAATAAAAAAAAATGCACCTATTCAGGGAGGATTCAAGCTATTGAAAATTTTCATATTTCAGTAAATGTACTCACTATCCTATTCAGGGCTTCTCCTCCACAGGTCAAATATAACCAGACTCGGTGTTTACCCTTTATTTTGTGTTTTCAGCCAGAGTCAAAAACCAAATTTCGACAACCTTGAAACCCTCCTCATTGCTCAATTCGAATAAGTCCTACTACAGGAAACTAGGGTACAACTATCCCAGAACTCAGCATTACATAATCATATTGTAAATTCATTTCCTGAGGCCTCCAACAAGTTTGGCTTCCTAAACATGAAACCATCATATTCGTGTAATTATATAAATACAACATTTTTGACCGAAAACTTTCTCCTAGTATCACTCATTATTTCTTCATATTTTTCATAGCCCAACACAAAAAAATTCTCGTCCCAGAGAGAGGGTATCTCACGTGATTGAATATAATTTCTATGAATAATTCTCGCAACTCTTTGAGCAAGACTTTCCAATTAGAAGTTCTTTAATGAGTACCATCGAGCCCCTGGAGTGGGCTATCCTAGACTTGAAATGCTCGTGAATCACTTATCTAAAATATGGGCACCACACTATTTCGTCTAATAGAAAGGTACTCATCGTAGATCCAGGTTTAGATATAAGGAGTAGATATAGGGGCAGAAAGGTACCAGTCATAGATCAGGTTCAGGTTCAGATACAAGGGGAATATACATGGGCAGAGCCACCATCCTCATGGAATTTTAACTAGACCAATATTCATAATGGAAGGGGGAAATATTGGTTCTCTTAATTCGTTGCGCTCTCGATACTCCATGATAGTCCACCTCTTTTTTTCCTTACCCGACCTTTGTTTTTCGCTCCGCTTGGCCAATATATTGAATAAATAATACCTTATAATGTCCATATTTCTATATAATATATAAAAACCCTTTTATCCCCTATTATATGGTCAATATATTATTTTATGTTTTCTCATTTTTTATACCCCAATATGAATGCACGTGATATGGTATCGCTTCTTCAGTGAAGCCCCCATGACCTACACACAACACCCCATGTACACAACACCACATGTAAATAACAACATATGTATAACATTCACACCATGCCATATGTACACAACATCACATATGAAACATGCAAAAAGCACCATATGTACACAACACCACATATACAACATGCACACAACACCATTTGTACACAACATTGCATAAATAACATGTACACATCACCATATGTATATAACACTACATAAACAACATGTACACATTACCGCATATGAAACATGCACACAACACTATATGTACATGGTACCACATATGAAACATGCATACAACACTATAGGTACAACATATAAAATAGATACACAACAGTAGTACTACATATCCAGAGACCACACATAGACTCTACCAAGCAACCTTACTTCTAGTGTCTTTCCACTATCCATGCTTGTCGAGCATGTTGCAGATCATAGTGCTTTCATTCCGTTGATGTATCACTCAACATTACCTACCATAGCATAAACATAGATATAATATAATCACATAATATCAATTCAAATCCACATGACACTGAACTCATAGATATGTCATGGCTACTCTTCCCACTTGATTCCTGATAAACCAGGAAACCCTTCATGTCATTCACTTGCATAAGCAATCATTCCTCCACAAGAATGATTCATGATGACCCTGTTATACAACGACCTACATACATACACATATATACATAATCATTAACATAAAACAATCATGATCCCTAACGACCCTATCAGACAATGGCATACTTACATACATATACATAATCATTAGCATAAAGCAATCATGATCCTGACGACCCTGTCAGACAACAACATATATATATATATATATATATATATATATATATATATATACACACACTACATAATTACCGTATATCATAAGGTTAAGGTTAAGATAACTCCCTTTACCCATGCAAAACATACACAACATCGAGAACAACAATTCCCAACTTAGCCAAGGCATCTAATGCCTCATAATTAACTTTAACTTTATCATAATTGCACTACCACCATCCATTTACACCAATGGACCCAAAAAATCCAACTGGTTGTCATACTCTTGCCTTCAGTTGCCCTTTACTCATGCACTAGGGTTCATCCGAGTCTTACATTACTTATTGGTTTCCATCTAGCTCTCCTCGAGCTCCATGAACTTCCTCCTTCCCAATCAATTACCAAGACCCTCAAAACATAAAAGGAAAGAACAAGAAGCAACCAAGAAGAAAACCATGAAAAACCAATAGAAATATGACACAACAAATAAATTTGCATGGCCATGCACCAGACACAAACCAAAACCGTAAGTCAAACAAAAAAAAATCACAAGGCACCAAAATCAAACAACTAGCAAAGAACACCATGACTCAACCCTATGATTCCCAATTCTTCCAAGGAAAGCTCGACCTGAGCCTTCTCCAAGATTCCATGGCAGTCACTTTTCGATGCAATCCCCTGCATTATACTACCATAAACACATAACTGTCAGTGTATAAATAAACATAACAATATATCAATTATCTTACCTTGTTATACCCAAACATATTTCCTTGTAACTAAACAAATCCATCCCATTTCTCGAGGTACTCCAATTCCCTTGATGGATCCAACTATAACTAGAAACCAATTGTTATACCTGTCAAATACATATTCATGAATATAACACATATACACATAATTCCAAACAAAATCATGGTTAAGAATACTTTCTGTATTAAAAGCACTTGTTCGTTTGAAATTGTCGTTTCCAAACATAGCCGAAGGAATTCTCACCCAATTCCTTTCTTTCTTTTAAATTTTACCTTGCTACAATTGAGTCTTATGAGGTGTTATCACACCATACAATTGTTAGTTATATAAACAAATCAATCGTTACCTTGTCATGCTAATATCAAGCATGTTACCTTGCAATTGTTCACACATATAAGCCACATGTTCCAAAGATCAAGACATGATGTCTATTAATTTGACATCAACCTTTACCAAGACTAACAACCAATGTGTCATAATCAACTCACAGTCATTATTCATAACACTATACCTAGCACCTACTTTCACTCAAATACATATGCTTTGTCTCAACATATATCGTGTTCGTATTATCGTCTTAAAATAAGATCATTTATTAATGCAATATTATGGACATATACTCATATCATGCAATTAATCAATAATTCAGAGAACAGATAGATGGCATAATAGACACCAAACACTCAAACATCAAATAGAAGACATAATCAAGCACTCAACACCACTAGATGACATAATCAAATTCATACCTCAATTTATCTCATGGGAGGCTATCACATTTGCATAAGTCAGTCCAGATTAGTAGAACACAATATCACAAGTATATCGACTCACATCTGAATATTGTAAGCATATCCATATACAAAGGCCAATACACATTAACATGATACCTATGACATCAAGACCTTATATGCAATAACCATAATCATCATGTGTATGATTGCAATGCATCTAACAATTTACTACCATTCATGATTATCTAACGCATGTGCACATGACCAAACTGATAACTAGCATCTATCATACATGTAGCCACAACAATAATAGAATGACAAGCATGTATATAACAACCATTAACCAACGTACTTGCATGTACAACATACAAACATGTATGATGATCTACTCTTACCATGAGGTTCAGTGTTGCAACCTCGCTCTAATGACCTACATCTCCTACTCTATCTTAAGAAACACATTAGCATCATAACATATCAACAACGTCATGATGATACAAACTACATAATGACCACCACGATGCATGTATGACCTACCATATATGTACAACCATAACCATGAAAATGCATGCATAAAACAATATAGACACTGACATGCATAACAAATTCATATACAACCAACATGCATTCATGACAAACACATCCCAACAACAACATCATCAACTTATTCATTTCAACATAACAGTAACAATGACCATAACCATGCATACATAACAAGTACATATACAACCTACATGCATGCATGACAACCACATTCCACCCATCTAGTCCAAGGGTTGAACCATGCTCTAATACCACTTTGTAACGCCCTCCTCCCACACTTACCCAAGTTCACTGGTCCACCAGAGTAAATATGTGACAGAGAGTTACTATGATATGATTCAACCTTATAGATCACCTTAATGAAGTGGAATCAACTAAACAAAACCTTATTGACCTCCATCGGGAGCTACAGAACCCCCAAGGGCCAAACCACCCTTATAGGTGTCGAAACCCTAAGTTAACCAACCTTTTCACTGATATGGACTCCTAACCGCATGCACAATCCTGCATCCATACAATTGTAGACCTCCAGCCGCATGCATAACTACTGCAAGGGTTCGACTGTAGTCCTTTTCAGCTAGTTCTATGCATGAGACCGTGGAATTTGTGCCGCCTTTTCAGGGCTAGACTCTAGGTCACTGCCAAAAGCTTGATGAAACTTTCCAAAACAAAAAATGACACAAACACAAAGCTTATAACACAAAACTTGATCAAGGACTTGGCTTAACCAAGCCTAACCATGACAAAAATTTCGTCAAACACATCATGAACACGAAATGTACAGGTCATAAATACACATATGATCATAGGGATCTCATACTTATATGATAACCACAAAGAAGGTCTAATTCCCTCTCATAATAGCTTTAATATCATCTATTAGGTCATGCATTTATTAACCATTCATATATTCGTCAAACATGTCAAGATCCATAAACAATATACATCATGTAACTGACATATAACCAACATATAAACCAACAAATAACCAACATATAAACCATGAAAACTCAACCATAATATCACCATTATAATCAATAAATGAATCACAATAGAAAATAGCTCTTCTTAACATATGAAAATGCCAACCAATTAAGGGACTTCCATGTACCACCCAACCATAGATTGGGTTGAACCAAAACTTTCTTTCAACCAATCACCCCCGTGCCATATTCCAAGCATGAATGTGGGATCTCATCGAATAAACCAAGAAAAACCAAACCAAGGATTCCAGAGACCAAACCACCTCAACCTTAACCAATGATTCCACCTCACGGCCGAATATCACTAACCATCATCGGATCGGTCTCTACCCAAGTTTTCCAGAGCTCCAAAGCGTTTGTTCCAACCAAGGCTTCCAAGACTAGTAACTCAACCCACATCCATAAGGAACATGAGAGCCACTAGAAAACAAGGTAAACTCACAACACCATGGCTATCCAGGAAATGGAAAGGCTAGGAAAAACCACTATCAATCCAGGAAATCCTCCATGCCAATGATGGCTCATAATCAAGAAACCACATGCATGTACCATGCATGCCAAAACTAGCAAGGAAATAAGACATGCAACTCAATACCAGCAAAGAAATCCAAATGCATATGTTGATCCCATTGTTCCCTTGTGCTTTCCTACTTTCCTTAAATTACCTTATTTCTCCAAATCCAAGTGAATACTAGAGTGGTCCAAGCATGCTCCAAGAATGCTCTAGGTGTGAAAGAGTACGAGAGAATGAGAGATCTAGCCAAAAACCTATTAAAATGAAAACATAATCCATGAAATGATACTCAAAATCATGTTTATCATTGAGGCCTCTAATTCCTTCATTTTCCTTCATTTTTCCTTCAATTTCCCTCTCATGCAAATCTGTGACCTTTCACCATCCATAAATGAAATGCCAATTAATGCCTCTTTTCCTTTCCAAAGCCTTTTCCAATTTTCTTAGCCATAATAAACCAAATGAGCACCCCAATAGGATGTTTTTCTCACCATTTAGCTTGGAATATTTGTCCCATGACCTTGGTCTTATATATATATATATATATATATATATATATATATATATATATATATTATTTTTATTTTTATTTTTATTTCCTTTTACGTGGAAATTCAACCAAGGCTGATACAAATAGGACTAGGAAAAATTCCACTTCCCAACCATACGAGTCATGGCTTTTGTCCTTCTGAAAATTGTGGAGAACTACTTTAAGCTTTTCCTATGAAACATTTTCCATTAAAGACATGTTTTCCTCTTCTTCTACAAACCTTGGAAAAAGTTGGGCCAATCTAATAGCTTCTGCTATAGTGGCCTTTTTTGATTCGTCAAAAATATTTTGAAAGTGATTCGTACCTAACACCACTTAGCCTTTGAAATTTAAAACCTCCTAGCCCTCTGAATCCTACAGACTCCATATAGTTTTGCAATTACTTCCCTTGTCATACACCTAAAAGAACTTAGTATTCTCATCTCCACATTCTAGCCATATTGCCTTGCTTTTTAAATGCCACTCCACCTCCTTTTATTCAAGTAGCACTTATTTCCTTGCTTCCAATCCAAGGAGGGCCTCTCTTGTTTCAATATTTTTGAACCCATTCTCCTCTTTTAATGTAAATTCCTGGATCTACCTCTCAACCTCTACAAGTTCCTATTTATATGTAAGCTTCTTTTTTCTTCCCATCATTCAATAAATTTTTAATTAATTTTTAGTTGGCTTAAAATTAGGAAGTAGTTAAGGATCCCTCCTAAGGATCAAATATTTTCCAATGTTCTTTGACTAAGGAAATAAATTGTTCTTCTTTTAGCCTTGAGGAGTTCATTTTGAATGGGTTTGTTGGCTTCGGTATTGTCCCCTTAATCTCCAATAAAATTGGAGAGTGATTTGACTCCCTGTTGCTCCCTACCCATCATGTGATAAGGTGGAAATGTTCCACCAAGGCCTCAGGGATTATGAAACAATCAATCCTATTTTCCATCCTATATTCATCTATGCGTTAGTTCCTCCAGGTATGGGAGAGTTTTGTAGGCTCCACATCCACCATTTTGTTCATTTACAGTTTATTTAAAAAAAAATCTACTAATGGATCTGGCCTAGCCCTAAGGCCCCAAGACTCAGAAGCTCCAAGAGAAAAATTTATGTCCCCTCCTATTATAAAAAATTTGGGAGGCCATTACGGATTTGGAAAAAAAGGTTTCCATAACTCCATTTGGTTAAGGGGAGGCTCGTAAAGTTTCAACAGAGTTAAGGATGTCCCAAGATATTTTGAAATATCTCAATACCTTGACCTGAATCTATACTTCGATAGTTTTAAATTTATATGGTCTTGTGTTTCCATCCCACTGTTAGACCACTCGATCATCCTTGCACATCAAGACTTAGGAAATTCCAACCACCAAAGAGGGATTATAGAAGAAAAACTATCTGATCTCCCTCCTCCAGGGTTTCTTTGAGGAAAATGATGTATGTATTTTTTAGATCTACAAATATCCTAAGTGCACATTTTTTAGAGGGACATGCTAAAACCTTGCAGTCAAAAGAGATCAATTGCATTTGGAAACCCCTTGTAGGGAAATCATTGCTCAAGGCACCCCTTGGATGGATTTTTGTTTACCTATTGCTAAATCCTTGCATGCATTTTATTTTTCTTTTATCAAGTGTGGCTATCTACCCCTTCTTATGCCTTTATGTGTGGAGAGTATGATCTTACCTAACCCCCCCACATGCCGTTGTTATGGGAAATTACCAATCAAGGTCGAATATTGTACAAAATTTCCCCTTCTTCTAACTTCTCAGAGAGATCCATTGAAACTGAAACCACAACGGAAGAGTAGCCACCCTCGACTCTAGAAAGCAATAAAGAGCATATACTTATGATTAAGCTTGATATTTCCTGACATTTGACATTGTATTTACTGAAATAGAAATATGAAATATAAAGGAAGATGAAGTGGAAGTGGGAACTAAAAAATTACCTTTGTTTTGCCCCTCCTCTACACCCATTGTTGAGACTGCTAGGGCATCCTTCACCTACATACTTGAGAGGAATCTCTACACCGAGACCTGACCATACATTTCTACCAAGGCTCGAGTTGTTGGGACCTCATCTTCCTACACTGCTTCCATTTTCAATGTACATGATGACCTTGTTCCCTAGTTCTTGACAATTTTTGAGCCTGAATATGCCTTCTTGTATATTGATAGTTCACAATCTCTAACCAAATGACCATACTTATGGAATTTTATGAATCTAAATATAACACCTTTGTAATCTAGAATTGGTAGTCTCTCTATCCCTCAATGATATCCATTTCTTCTATTAAGCCTTCTTGGAGGTCGATATCGACCAAAATGTGGGCTAACGACATGTTCCCCATTGTAAAGTAAGAGGAATTATGGTCCAGGTAGGTATGCAAGGAATTCCCTAGGTATTTGCATATCATCTCATCCTAGTAGTTTGGGGGAAGGCCAGGGAGACACACCCAAATTAGGAATATATCCATACTTTATATACTTTCATCAAAAAGTGGGGACGAGAATATAAAAATAATTGGGGTGAAGTCTATCTGCCAAACCTTTTGTGTAGCCCATTTTGCTTCTAAGGCATCCTTGAATTTCAATGGGATCCAATGACCTCTTTCCAATAGGGTGACTCCTAAGGGGGGGTTGTAATTTGGGCATTATTTCTTTATCCACCCAAGCCTTAAAATAGATTATGTTGAATTCCTTACCCTTTTCTCATCTGACCAGGGTTTTATCTACCATTTATGTTGTGTTATTCATCATAACATTGACACCCAAATGTAGAGATGACCTTGGCCAACTTTTCTTATTCTTAACACAACAAATATTTTTCCTCTTTGTGTCAGGTTCCTTATATTTTTATGAGTTTGAATCACCTCCAACCTCAATATGGGGCTCCTTTTTTGGTTCCCTTTCACCACTTTCGGTCAAGTTTTGGTCACAGGGGCTTCACTCAATGAGCCTATGACATATCACATGCATTCGTGGCACATTAAATAATACCCTTAATTTGAATACATATTGGAAAGTACCTCTAAAAATCACATTATTTAACCCCCTAACAATATGAACCCAATACACATTTCCAATTTAAAAACCCCTACTTTCACTAGATATTGTAGGTATCCATTTTTTCATTAACATTTTTTACACCCCTTTATATTTTTTCATTAACTTTGGGCACCATTTTTTATACATTCCAATATAAAAACCCTCTACCCCCTATACATCGCCCGATATATTATGCCATTTTTTGCTCAATAAATATCCCCCAATATGAATCCACGTGGTATGGTATTTCTCCCCCAATGAAGCCCCTGTGGTTTTGGTCCTCACCTTCTTCTAATGATAAAATATGCCTAAGGAAACTATTTGAAGAAGGTTGTATTGCCTCCACTTGGGGAGGGTTTATGTCCACGAAATCCCTGGAAAATAAGACACCTTCAGAGGTGATGACACCCTCAAATAATACTAAAAGGTCCTATATAGGGTGTTTCATTACTCTGATGATCCAGGAGGATCCCTAATGGCCCAAATAAATTTCCTTGGATCACAACAAAACCAGGACTAGATCAAATATATTGTCACAAAGAATCCAACAACACAAATGATGCCTCAATCCTAGTTTGTATGAAAAAGTTATGGTCAGTCAAATTTTTTTTCAAAATGGAAAAAGGACAAAATTAACAGAGTGCTAGATAAATTTGGACCAGTGCCAAAATTGGCAACCTGGCCAAATTTGGCGCTAGGGGGGCTAAATTTGGAAAAATTTGGGTAAAATTAGAAACAATGTGTAGTTGTGGTTAGTTTGGAATAACCTCCAATTTTGGCGTCACTGTCGCTAAATACAGTGACAATTTGTTGGCACAATTGCATGGGGTCATATGGCCCAACCAGATGGTGCCATGTGGCACCCAGCTGCCAACTAGTTGGGCCCAACCAACCACGAATCAACGAGAAAAGTCAAGACCCAAAATTTTAAACAAAGTTTAAAAATATATAAATGGTCGACGGTTTATCAAACTGTTGGTTAAATATATCGTGTGGCAGTGTTTTATATGGCGGTTCGTTTGGTTTAAAACCAAATAATGGAATTTTTTATTAACAAATGAACAACGACGATTAATGGTTTAAAAACATATATATATATATATATATATATATAGTTAACGGGGGTTCGGAACTCATGACCTCCTCGCATAATCAATGACTTACCATTGTATGCCAGCGAAACCGCCAGCCCGATAGACTTTGATATGTCCATCAGTGCCCACACTTATAAATTCACCTCTCTTTCATTCGACTGGAGAGGCAACAGAGTCGTGAGGGAGCTGAGGAGGCCGCGTAACCTCAAAAATTTAGAACTATAAACGACTGAACTTGGAGGGTGGAACCTTGTGGGAAAGGTTCCCAAAAATATATTCCAGGGGAATATTCTCATAATGTTCCTAAGGAATTTGATGTGGAATATTACGATTCTCTTGGGGTCCATAGTTTGCAATGACAAGATATAGTTGAGTTTATACTCATTTTACTCAAAATTTCACAAGGATTTCACTGATGCAGTCAGATTTGGGATATGGGCAACAAATCTCAGGTCTTAGGGCAGAACCTCACATCTCTCATTAATTATTGGACATGAATTTTGAGAAAAAATCACCTTTCAGATGTAGGTCATGTTTACATTCAAAAGTCTCAGAAGGATGAGACATACCTACTAGTGTTGTGATTGTTGTGTTTTCAACAATGTATTTTAAGGTCACTCCCGGGATTAAAGGTATAATGATGTATTTTTCCATGTACTCATTTTCATTTTTCTCGAGATGAATGAAGAGGCCTCCCCACTAATGAAGTAGGGCCCGAAGACGTAGTCCACATTAGACGAACTTCATTATCAAATATTGATTGCATTGTCTTGATGGTATCCTTTTACGTTGCTTCTTCTTTAAGTGTTTTCCTATATGGTTTTTACATGTTTTTTCATGCAGTCCTAAAAACATCAATAAATTAAAGATCCCAGATAATCTGAGTCCAGGAAAAGTAGGAAAATTACCTGATAGCAATGTAGGGTGTATTTTAAGAAAGCTTCATGAAAAACATGAAGAACCTTGACCTCAGACCTCTTCTACTAGGTTTGATTCCTACGAAATTCCCATATCTAGAAAATCTGAGGTGGGTACGTCTACTTTCGACCCACAAATTGATTCCCAAACTTTTCCATGGCAATATCTTCTAGAAAGGTAACGGGGTGGGAAACCTAGTTTGACAAGCCATCAAACCTATCATCTTATTCCTTTGCCTTGAATTCTAGGGTGGTTACCCAGATCAAATTATCGCCTCTCTCTTTTGGTTCATATTTACCTTCTCCCGTGCCTCCATCTCAATCCCCTCCTCCATCTTCCACCCTGACTATGGAACCACCACCAAGAATAAACATGTTAACAATTAATATTAATATAGTAATATTATATTCTTTCGATTATTAAGATACCTTAAAAAATTAATCCTAATGCTTATAATTTTTACATTCTAATAATTATTATTATTATTTATAAATTATAATTATTATTACTATAAAAAAACAACAATAATAATAAGTATTATTATTATTATAAAAACATTATATTATTCTAGTTTCGCGACCTACGAAACTCCCATATATAGAAAATATTAGGTGGGAATGTCTGCTTCCAATCCATAAATGGATTCCCTAACCTCTGCCATAGCAATATATTCTGGAAAGGGAACAAGTTGGGGAACCTAGTTTGACAAGCCTTCAAACATATCAACCTCTTCCTTGACCTTGAATTTTAGGGTGGTTACCTAGATCATATCATCATTGTTATATTATGGTTCATATTTACCTGCTCCCTTACCTCCATCTCAATCCCCTCCTCCATATTCCACCCCGACTATGAGACCACCATCAAGAATAACCATATAATTAATATTATAATAATATATTCTTTTGACCATTAAGATACCTTAAAACATCAATCATAATACTTATCATTTTTACATTTTATTAATTATTATTATTATTGTTATGACAATATTATATTATTCTTTGGATTTATTATTGTAGGGTCTTTAGAATAATTATTAATAATAATATTAACTATTTATCCTGGATGATGTTGTAGCCCCCAAAACCATCAACATCATCATTGAAGAAGTGGGCTTCTCTTACCCTTAGGCTTATTTTGATGGGGTGTCTCTTTGAGAAAGCAATTGTTGAGGTGGTGCCATATTATACCTAACAGAGAATCATTCTTTTATGCTTCAAAGTGGGTTGGGTAGGCGTACAGATAATTATTATGATTTTCTTTGTCTAAAACTCTAGCTCTTGTTTGTCATTGAAAAGGGTTGTTGGAGGCTTCAAATTTTTGGTGACTCTTTGGTTGTATTTAATTTCTTTAATGAGGTTACCAGATGTCACGTGCACACACTGATTCTAATTCTTGAAGATTTTTTTTGGTTGAAGCATTCTTTTGATCAGATTTCATTTTGTCACATCTATAACTAAATGAACTTTATTTTTTATGTTATTTATAAGGTTGGCACAAAATAAAATATGGGGATTTGGAAGATCCATGAGTAGTTAGAAGACACCACATATGAGTACTATCACATGCCTTTTATAGAAGGCCTCCATCTGGAGGATTAAAATTCCTGATTCACTATCAGTTTATTTTGTGTTTTTTGTTATATGCTTCCAGGATCTCATTCCTGGATAGTGGCTGATATTTTTTTATTATGTATTTATCTACAGATGTATTTTCTAATAGATCATGATATGGGTTTCAAAACTTGGTTTTTTTTTGATGGCTGACTATTACCCAAAATAGTTTTTTGGCATGCACATTGTGCATGTGTAAAAATGTATTTTTCACTTTATTAATGGAAATTATGATTTTTCTTCGAAAAAGAAAAAAAAAACTATTTATATATTATATTATTAACATTAATATCAATAATTACAATATTTAGTAATACCTTTCTTAACAACACTTTTCTAAATATTCTAGTAATAATACTTACTTATAATATTACTAATTATTATTATAACAACAACACGACGACAATAATATTAATATTGATATTTTAACCCACTTTTTAATAAGAACTATTCAAATATTTTATTATTATCATTAATATCGATAATAACAATTTTATAATCATCATTTTAAATCATTTTCCTAATAATTATTTTTTAAATATTCCAAATATTAACTAATGGCGATTAATAATATTATTAATTATTATTTACTTAATTGGTCTTTCCTAGTTTAATTTAATAATTTAGTAATTTTCTTAACAACTCTTTGCCATCACTTCTTATAAATTTGTTGGGTGTATCCTCCTCTTCACCTATGTTTTTTGTTTTTTGCTTCTGGTCTGTAGTGATGGGTGAAGTGTTCACCAGACGCATTAGATGATTCAACTCTTCGTAACATAATTTTCTCCATAAACTACTTCTACACCTTATTATAAATTTATATTGCTATTATTAATCCATGAATAAGGATGAGGATGTGGTAACCAAATTCTATGTGGAGATCATGAACATGTGTGAAGTTGGCCGAAAGAAAACCTTAACCAAAATAAGTATGGGTATGGGCGTTGATGAGAGGTAGTTTTGTTTTGTTATTAATGATGCATTTTTACAGGGAAAGGTTTAGCTTGATTTCTAAATTTCAATTTGGACATTTTTATGTGCTCATTTGTAGTTTTTATAGATAGTGTTGCATTTTATTGTTGAAGGTTTAATGGGTTTAATGATTATGATTTTTATGAAAACTTATCCTAAAATTATAGGGTCATTCTATCAAATGCAAATTGTTGCAATGTTATTTTTACTTTAATTGTTAATAAATATTTTAAATTGTTTTATTTTATGGAAAAAGAAACAAATGGATAAAATAAATTAAAAAAATTATCTTTGACCATGGTTTAATTGTGAGAAGAAAATTGAGCATATTAATTTAAAAATAAGTACTTTTTTGTGCACGGGCCAAAAGTTTACTTTGAAATTTGTTGAATAATAAATTTATGAATTAAATTTGTTAAAAAAAGCACATTTTCAGCAAAATGACATTAAATTATACCAACATTGCACGAAGCAAGTACACGGAAAAACATGCATATTTTTACATAAATCAAGATAGATATGACATCCATGATACCATTGTAAATCAATAATTAATTATTCGAGCATCAACCATCTAGATTCTAGATTCTATCAATTACAAACATACATCAAATTTTTAAACATATTATAAAACATAAAACATTTAGCCATATTATAAAACATAAAGCATATTATCTAGCAAGTGAGCAATTGTTAACATTAGTCATGTCCAAAATTCAAATAATAATGTTTACAATTTAGGCTCCTAGAGCCAAGGCAAAAACCTCTCCCTCTTGGAGAGGAAAGCTCGTAAGGAATTCTTCTTATAGATCTTCAAATGACAAGTACCATGACCAATACTCATACCCTTGACCTAGGAATGCCTCCAAGACCTTGTCAATGCTTCTTTGTATGCTCACAACGCTAATCCTTCTCTTTTGCACCAACTTGCACTGACCTGCACCACCACTAGAGAACTCGATCTCTAATTATATCTTCCTTGATTTAGTTGTCGGTTATACTTCTTCTTGTTTCACTTGAGATATATTGTTTTCCTTTTGTGTGCTAAAGATAGGAAGGTAAATCACATATTTACCTTCCCTCTACCCTTATATTATTATATCAGACTTCCGTATTTTAACTTTGATGCTTCTTGTCTCATTGAATCATCCGCACTTCTTATCTCACTTAGACAGTAGGTGTATACATTACTAGATCAACAGCTTCTTCATCCAGATCCACATTCACTGACTCAAAAAAATCCTTGAAACAGATCCGCACTTCTTTTGCTTCAAGATGCTTTATAAAACAGATCTGTACCCATTGTTTCAACTCGCATTTAACCCAGAATTTATTACGATGTTGCAACCACATATATGTCCACAAATTCTATGTATTTTAGCTCGTACTTATGTCCTTCTTGAAATCCGCCTAGATCACTAATGTATCTGCTATCTTTTTGTTCTTAAATCCACATTTAACCATTGTAATTACTTCAGAGAGATCCACATTAGTTGGTGTCCAAATGAGCCACAGGATCTGAGTATATATATAGCATAGTTCCTCCTTTTTAGTCTGACCTTACACCTAGTTAGTAGGCCGACTTCATCACTATATAGAGGCCGACTTGGAGAGCATAATTTCCAGCGTTAATGAAGGTTGTCTTTAGCCATTCCTTCAAGTATTCATGACAAGGTCTTGGAGCATATATTGATGACTAGACTCTTCATATACATGAAACTTAATTATACTTGTAACCATAAGACAACCCTAATAAACATCAAGAAGAAGTCTATTGACCTATAATAAAAATATTTCTCATGAGACCCATGAAGCAAGTAAAAAAAATACATATTTTATTATCTTTGCCTTTTTCTTTACATAAATACATAATTACATATTCAATATGAAGACCGATCCTAGTTCCACTTTTCAACATTCTCCTTTCTTCTCCATGCTCTCCAAAAACAAAAGTGATAAAATGAGAGGTGAAAGTAATCTTTTAAATTTTTCATCCAATCCATAACTCAACACTACCCCACCCCCCCACCCAACTTAAGCAAAAAAAAATTAAAAATTAAAAAAATCGCTTTTTAGTGGGCGTATTTTCGGATCCATCCACCGGCGTACGAAACCGGTTGCGATCCGTATGTATCTGACCTGGAAATGCAGTGTTTCCCTATGTTGATTCACCGTACGAAACGCAGATCCGACGTACGAGAATGTGGATCAGGTGTGGCGGTTCCAAAATGGAAGGAACCGCCTTTTTCAGCCCTATCCGCATTTCCGATTTTTGGAACCGCGTTTCATATAGTGGATCCTCTATGTTTATGTATGGGACATTGATCAGGAATTAGAGCCGTGGGGCACATTAACTGCAACATTGAACTATACTTATACATTTATTATCTTAAGGTAAATTTTCTAAGATTAATTCAGATTTTTAAATTCATTTCTTTCAAGTAAACTTGTTAGAATCAATTCATTTCAGAAAATTAGGTATATATGATATTCCAATTTATAGCTTATATTATGATATGGTTGAGCCTACACTGACCAAGATGTGGTTTCTTATTAACTGCATTGTATGCCTTTAAACATACTAGACAAGTCAAACTACAAATTTATTTTTCCTTGAAGTTTAGAGCATATTTTTACACCATTATTTTTATGTTAAAAAAATCAATGATGCAAATAATTTCTACCCTTTTATTAGCTATATCTTTTATAATTTTAATTCTTGTGATAAAAATAAACAAATAAGCATATGTTGTGAATTTTAAATTTATTTATTAGGCACTGCAACACCCATAACTTGATGGATAGGGTTTCCCTAGCAGCTGTGATTCTTTGTTTGTAAGTTCGTAGGTTTTATGCTATAAAAGTAGATTGGTGTTTGTCTAATACTTTGCGTGAAACATTGGCCTCCCTGCTGTAATGTGTGGTCATCATCACATTGTCTCAAACAAACATTATTCTTCGGATTCGACTATCGTTAGTTCAAGGGTATGCTAAGGTTCATCGCTCAAGTTAGTTTTTAAGAGAGTTTGATATTTTTGGGTTAGATTCGAACTTGATATGGATGCTTCGAAGGGGGTAGTTTCCCATCTGTTGAATGAAGTTGCGGCCTTCTAGGACCTCTTAGCTTCACTCTTCAAAAAACATTTATCTAATGGAGCATAGCCAAAATGTGTGGAGAAGGTGAATGTTATTCCATCAGTGGCCCTTCTTCAGGGTTTTGAGGAACTTCTTTGACATGGAGTAAGTTTTAGTGGGGAAGTTCACATGAATGTGGTAGTCCTCAAGATCCATGGATTTATGTATGGATAAAACTTGGAAGCCTTTTATGAAAGGAAATATTGGAATGTATGCATACAAGAATGGGTTTTTTTTTCCTTTTTGTCTGATTTTAAGCAAGATAAAGATGTAATTTTTCGAAATGGAACATATTTTTTGGGGGCCATAGGTATGTATCCAAACAAGTGGTCATTGGACTGTGATTGTACTTTGATCCAAATGAATATATACAAAAGGAAATTCCTATTTGGTTCAATCTCCCCCAGCTTCCGCTCTCATGCTGGATTGATTGTTGTCTTTATGCAATGAGAAATGGATTGGGGAAATATCTGAATAGGGCTAAACTCAAAGGATTTTAGTTTTCTTGTGCAAAATTTTGCGTTGAAGTAAATATGGAGAAATAATTTCCCCTAGAAATAAATCTCATGCATCGAGAATGGACTCATTGTCATATTCTTGACCACGAGCAGTTACCCTTCAAATGCAGATTATGTCGTGAATATGTACATTTTGCAAGAGATTATAAGAAGTCACAAATAGGTAAAGGAGCATATTTGACAACATGACAAGAATTAAAGCTGAAAATATATAATAATAATAAAAAGTGTGAACAAAGGAAAATCGATAGCTACCAAATCCCACACAACATAGGGAAAAGTGCAACCTTGACCTCGAAAAACCCTTTTGAGGTCTTCTAGTCTCAATACGAAAAGGACAAGGAGGAAATAAAAAATTCATATAATGAAGCAGAAGTAGAGACCCTACAATCACAAGGAGAGATAAGATCAAAATCACTGCAAAACAATAAGTAAAAAGAGGTTTCAGAGGAGGAAGAAGTAACTCCAGAAGTATAGAAACAAGAAATTTATGAAAAATAACATGCAAAAAAATAATTCTAATGGAAAAGGAGAAACCCCTATATAGGTCCTAGATCAATATTCAAAACTCTCAGGTTTTAGAGAAAATTGAAATCATTATAGAGAATAAGGGGAAAAAATGGGAAGCATGTCCACAATACCAAAGGAATCACAAGTAGACATTGAGAAATTATTGACTAGAGAGGAAGAAAAAGGAATTGAGGAGATGAAAAAAACAACCAAGAAATGGGAATTTCCAAAATAGGAAAAGGGACATACTCTAAGAAGGAATTTAAAGAGGCGGAAGCAAAATTAAGTAAAAAAATTGGAAGCTAAACTGAAATCAATGAAGTCTTCCAATCAATGCACTATAATCCCCTCTAGTTTATAAACCAAATTAGTAAAAATGGAATGTAAATGCATTTGGATCTTAGGAGTATTTTGGAAAAAAATTAGCTTGAAATGGTCTAAAATTTAAGTATAATGGGATAATTTCTTAAGATATTAGATGGAGCCTACATGCTCATTATCAATCCAATAAGGAATATTAGTACTTTTGAAGAAATGTAACAGTTCTGGGTCGGATATCGGCTTTATTTTTTAATAAAATTATCACACTTATTTCTTTAGGAAAAAAAAATTAATTTGATTTATCAACGCGTTAATACTATCAATGTCGTGGGATCCTTTTTCCATATTACCAAACGAATGAATCACCTCCTCCATAAGGCACCATGCAGGAAAAATCAACAATTGAATAGTTCCAAGAAGCAAAATCTTGCTTGAGTATCTTGTTAAACATTTTTTTTTCTTCCTTAATACTCACATTTCTTGTACATTTAAATTATTTTATTAGTGACATATGGCATAAACCCAACTTCTAATTATTTGATCTCGTACATTCCTCCCCTTTTATAGTGCCTTCAAATTCATGCAATACAATAGAATGAAACATAACTTACGGAATCCATAAGAATACCTTGTTCTTGCATATTTATAAAAGGCTCCATGGATTTCTTCAATATCCCTTTCTTGGATGAAATTTTGGACATAGTGAGTTAATTGATGACAAGCAATGTTATTGATGGCAAAGGGGATGTCTAAGGAAGCAACAGAGTCATTCATGAATCCAAGGAAGAAATATGTTAGTTCGATTATTTGTATTTCATCATTACATGAAGCCAAAATAATCTGAATTTTATTGATTTTTTTTGTTAAATTCATGATGTAGAGGTTAATATATGTATGGCATGGTTGTATAGTCCTCTCTGAGTGATTTCCAATGGTATATCACACTTGGAAAAACCCCTCTCGGATAAGAAGTTATGATCATTTAAAGTTGGCAGCTATAATGTGGACCAAAAACACCAAATTTATTTGAAAATCACCAAATTTGTTAAAGATCACACTTGTTGAGGGCATATCCAAACATTGGAAATTAATCAATGGCTTTAGGCACACGAACATGTGCAATGTCATCATGCAACTTTTAACTGATTTGACAATGGTCAAAACCATGTCTAGTAGATAGAGTGCAAAGATGCATGATGTTTAATGCCCCCCACCAGACCAATGAAATGTTGACACGTGGTAGACATCCAATGGTTGTATAAGTGGTAATATTTGATTGGTCAAATGGCAGTGGCATGTGGAAATCTAAGAATGATGACATGGCATTTAGTGATGATATAGAAACTCGAGAATGGATAAGACTAATGACATGGAAGATCAGTGACACATGGAAGCATGTGACAGGGTCAAAGGATATGACATGGTAGGAAATGATGACATGGAAATTGATGATGATGTGTTTTGACAAGGATGACATGGCATCCTGCCATGATGCCATGTGGTATGCCAATATGGCATGTTATATTGACAAATCGGAAAATGTCTTGGTGAAAAGTGATGCAATTGGAAGATATGACATCATGATGATGTCAACACTCAAGCACCTAATGACCCTTAGAGTATGGTCATTTGGCGTGCCCCCATGGGAGTTTAAAAGTCACCTTTTTCCCCAAAATAAGTTTCTTTTCATGCATATATTAAAGAATTCTTTGTTACTTAAATATATAGTGAATGAGAATACGAAGAAAAATGTGAAGGCCTGGCCTTTGTGGCTAGTTTGAGGCAATACGATTTCGATGGTTGCAGGGTCAAAACTATAGCATGTCAAGGGCATAATTTTATCGATTAGCTGGGTCCTAGTGATGTGGAAATAGTTCTGACTCAACTCAATCGCTTGGAGTGTGTCTGGCACATAGTTTTTTTTATTAACACTACTATATATAGTAATAAATTTCGATGGAAAAGTATAACGGTTTTGTTAAAATTGGTTGTACCGTAAAAAATTATAAGAATTAATGTCAAATTTTTTTTAATCAGCCCGAATTCGTCGGTCTTCTCACGACATGTCTTGAATGCGTCGTAATTCCGACAGTATTCTCTATACACGACAATATTTAATGGTCATTGCAAAACCGTTGAAAATCCTTTTTGTCTGTCTTTTGTGCCATTATGGAATGTTGGGTCATTTTTTTCCTAGTCAGCCTTGACTTAGTCAGCTACAGTTAGAATTATGATGATAAGTAAATCTATAAATATGTTTCTTTTAAAAGACGTTGTGACATTTTCAATATAACGACAACGGTTCTAAAAGGTTAGAAGGTCTTAAAAAAAAATGCTATTTTTTTCTTTTATATATATATATATATATATATATATATATATATTAATTGCATTACAAAATATACTAGATCTAGTACGCTACTCAATTTTATAACATAATCATCCCATAAGTTTTTTGTGGGGAAGAATGTCAACAAAAAATAGTGGGGGGGAGGGGGGGATCAAGGGGATGATGGGAGATGTTATTTCCCTTGCGCTGAATGAGGGGACTAATTACGTCCAGTAAAAATTTTAAGAGAAACATATCAAATACATTGTTGGAAACATGGGCACGTTAAAGGGGGACCAAAGGAATATCTTCCCTTGATAAGTTATAAATTAATTATCTATTGTGTTTCAATTAATTGTATTTGTAAAATATTATATTGTTAGAATATTTGTTATGCATGCTAATTTTAATTTGCATGGTTGTTTCTAATTATGAATTCAAGTTGGCCCCTAGCCGATGTTTAATGCCCCAAGTAATCGTATAATGTTTTATAAGTTGAGGAACATGGAGAAAATAGATCAAGTTAATGATCCTATGGAACAATATGACAATAATAACATAGTTCAAGATGATGGGACAAATGAATTGATCCAAGACTTGTTCACTCAACCAGTCAATGATGAGGATGAGTACAATGATGATAGTGTTCTTGATGAGCGTTTTCTAGAAAAGGAAACGACACCACTTTATGAAGGTTCAAAGGCAATTATTCTCTCTGATACATTATTTTCGGTGGACTTAAAGGTTTTGAATGGTTTTTTAAACACTTGTATGACACAAATCCTAAGGTATGTAATATGTTTCATCACATATTATACATAAAGGTTGATTTTTTTCCTTTTTTGTGTTAATTAATATTGTAAAATTAGAATGGGATATTTACAATTAATATTATTTACACTAACTAGTGATTTTTTATGTTGTATATTTTTAGGTGAAATTTTTTTACCATCGTCAAATATTTTACCTTGCACATACCGAGATTTATATGCCATTATGAAATAAATTGGAATGGAGTATCAATATATAAATGCATGTCATAATGATCATATTATATATTATGGACAACGTGCATCATAAATAAATTTCCCACAATGTTAGAGCAGTAGATATCGAACTGATCAAATAACAAAACAGGGGCCTCAAAAGGTTCTTCTTCATATTCCCATAATTCCACGTTTGCAACAATTGTTCAAGTGCGAAAGCATAACATAGTTTATGTACTACTATGCATGAAAGAGAAGTGGAGATGGTGTTATTCAAATGCCTGTAGATGGTTATGCATTTAGGGAAATTAAGGAGAAATGGCCACATTTAAAGAATAAAATCGGGTCTTAAGAAGGAAAAATGTGTTAACATGTTTGGAGAGCTCAGGTCTATTTACTTAGTGTGGCCAATTTTTGTTATTAACAATAACCTTCCTCCTTGGATTTAAATAAAGAGGGAGCACATAATGCTAACAATGATTGTTCCAGGTATTTGTTTACATTAAGTTTTTGAATGTAACATTTTCATTTGTCTTGTTTGTTACACAATATCTTATATTTTCTTATTTACTTATATACATACATATCATGGTATTAATTATGTGTAATTTCAAACAATTACTAGGTAAGTACTAATTTAAATATATGAATGCATATATCAAACCTCTTAATGACAAGCTTCCAAATTTATGGGCTGACATCACTATGTACGACATATGTAAACCAATAAGGCACAAGAAATTTCAATTCCATGGAATACTTGTATGCACAAATCATGATGCCCTAGGATTAACACAGTTTTGTGATATGTAACATTCCAATATTGCACTTTATTAGTATATGATTATGTGAAGATATCATGCATGTTTTTTAAATAATCCCTTCGTATAATTGGAATTAATCTATCTCTTAATGCAAGTATTCAAACAAACGGTAAATTTTCATGTCCACTTTGTCGTCCTAATATGAAATATCGTCCTTCAAAATTTTTAGGAAAGGAGGTGTTTGATGAGTATAGGCACTTCCTCTCTAAGAACCATAGGTATCACACCACTGAAAAACATCTTTTCAATGGGAAAGAAGAGACTAGATTAAAAACATGGAGAACGACACGTCACTTATGGAAGTTGTAATATAATAGAAATCATCAAGGTATGCAATTTGTTTATGTATCATATACATAATGTTTTGATTTTCTATTTTTATATAATTTATTTATCATATTTGATAATTATTATTGTGATTTCTTCTATGCATCATTATGAAGGTCGTGAAGGTATGAATAATGGGTTTCCAAGAGGAAAGAAAAGTTATCCCACTCAATTCATGAGGTTTCCCTATTACGAGGACCTAAGAATAATTCATTTGTTTGATACAATGCATATCGAGAAGAATGTGACAGAAACGTTATGGAGAATCATATATGGTAACAGGGATAAAGAAAGACTCGTCAAAATTTGTAGTGACATTCAGAAAGTCAATCATGCAATGCAAAGTGCGATCTGATCAAATAGCGATGGAGACCAAAATAACATTCCATGGTTATTAATAGAGAAGAAAAGCAATGTTGTAAAAGATATCATTAAAAGAATTAAATTTCCTACAAGCTTTTCTTCAAACATAAAATATCTTAACAAAAAAATGTGAATTTGGTGGGGTAAAAACACATGATTGGCATACCTTCATTAAGGTAATTATTTTGTTATATAAATTTCAGTTTTGGTATACATATTCATATTTTTTTTTATCTATTTTGGATTAAACAAACATCGACTCATTTTTATTGTTACAGTATGTTCTACCTCTACCTCTCCTAAACAACTTCGACAACAATGTCAAATAAATTACATATGATCTTGGGAAATAAATGAGGTAAGTAGCGATTTATATGCAAATTGTTTTTTAAATTTTTCGTTCAACTTAAGGACATGTGTTTTACTTGTAATGTAATATTTTATGTTTTGTTGAAACAATTTATTTTCTTGTATCACCTATAGATGATTGTCATTAAAAGAAATCCATAAAGAAGATAAAAAGTATTGGAAGAGAGAAATTCTCCAACTATTGTGTGAAATGAAAAAGTATGTACCTCCAACATTTTTCAATGCATGAGAAAACTATCTCATACACCAAGTTGAGGATATTGAATTGTGTGGACCTGTACACACAAGGTCAATGTGGATGGTGGAGAGGCAGTTGAAATCATTAAAGGCTTTGATTAGACAAAGAGCACATCCTGAGGGTTCTATGGTGGAGGGATATAAGAAATATCAATCCATAGTGTATATTAGTCAGTATCTTCCTAAATTAGCAACAAATATGCATCTGGATCACATTTTGGATGTCAACTCCAGCAAAAAAATTTAGGGGGAGAACCTATTGGGGAAAGGTAGAATAAGAAAAGTGAGAGGTAATTAATTATTTAATGTGGAGATTATTTGTAATACATAAACCTTTTATTTTTTGTTTATATATGTCGAAAAGTCAACAAGAAATGTGTGTCTAATTTAATTTTCCCTTAATTAAATTTGACAATAAATTGTAATCTTATCTCATAATCACTTGTAATAGTTAACTGAGTGTGATAGACTTAGTTAGCTCATGAAATTCGAGTTGAGGGTGGTTGGTGAGGCATGTGGAGTGATTCTATTTGTTTTAGAGTCCAAGTTGCAGTTAGTGTATTAGTTTAATGCATGAGAAATCAGTTAACTCAATTAATTGAGTTGAAATCAGTTTAACTAGTTGTAATTGATTGTTGCACTAGTGAGAGGTCAAGTGAATTAAACGAGATTTAATTCACATGCAGTGATCTGTCAAGTAACTGATGATTTACTATTAAAATTTTCATGCATGTTCGTTTTGATGAATACCCAGTTGACACATAGGTTAAAGGGATGTTAACTATCAGTTGTATTATTAGCAAACTGCCCACATGCAGTAATACACCCATCAGATTTCCCTTGAGCATTGGGCATTTTTGGAAGGCTGAAATTCCTAAATAATATGGATTTAATTCTACATGAATTACACAAGCAAGGTAGGCTGAGCAGAGGCAGGAAATTGGCTAAGTGTTGGTTGATTTTATCCAGATCAATGTGAGACAGTTGGTAGAGTGTAGCAAACTCTTGTGAGAATAGTGCATTGTATTGTTTCATGATTCCTTGGTTGATTATACAATAGAAGATATAGGGGTTTTGAGCAGCAAGCTTTCCACAAGAAAAATATCTATTGTGGATTTATTTTCTTCTTTATTTTACTTGGTGTGATTTTGCAATTGTGTTTTTTTTTTCCAAAATTAATTTGTAGAAGGATTCACTATCTTGATTTGGCATATCGCATAATCGGATTGAACCCATTGGTATACATATTGTTTGTATAATTTCTACATGGTACCAGAGCGCAGGAAATCACTATAGTGGAGAAGAAATTGAGTTTGTGTTGAACATCAGTCGAATTTGCAAAAATATTATTTGGTGCAACAGGCGGATCAAGATGACTTTCAATGGATTAATATTGGAATATGCACTCAAGGGAAGTTCTAATTATATTGCATGGAAATACAGAGGAGGAAGTGCTGGTGGACAACGGGTTGAAATAATTCATTGATAATGATATTCCCAAGCCTGCAGTAGCAGACGACGCTCTTCTTTATGCTTGCAAAAAGAAGGTTGCAAAGGCGAGGAGGATCTTATTAGAGGGAGTTCGATATCACATTGTCTCGAGTCTCCATGGAAAAGAGACTCCATACGCAATGTGGAAGGCTTTTACAGATCTGTTTCAAAATAGCAGTGACCACATAAAATTGACACTGAAGGACAAGCTCAGAAAAATCAAAATGGAGAAAGGTGACACTATTCCGAAATACTTGACCAAGTTCATCCAATTTCGAGATGAGCTTGGAAGTGTCAGGATTACTGTAGCGGATGATGACTTGGTGAGCCTAACACTTCTAAACCTTCCCAAGAGTTGGATTAGTTATCAGGACTCTGTTAATGGGAGGGAGAAGCTACTATATTGGGAGCGACTTTGGTTGGATTTGGTACAAGAAGAATTCTGGCGGAATACCAGGGATGGATCCTCATCCAAGACAGAGGATGACAAAAATTGCGCCTTGGCTTGTAAGGCAAAGAAAGGGAAGGGAAATAAATCCTATTCCAAATCTGAGACCAGAAAAGAAGGCAAGAAGCATGACATGTCTAGAGTGAAATTTTTTCACTGTCACGAGCATGGACATTATGCCACTAATTCCACTGAAGAAGAACAACAACAAGAAGGCTTCAAGATCTATAGTGGGTGATGTTTTGGCTTCACAGTTCAAGCTTGACTTCTCAGTCATCGCATGCATGGTGTCTAGTGCGATGGGATCAGTGTGGTACTTGGATAGTGGTGCATATTTCCACATGATGGGAGACAAAGAACTCTTTAGTAGCTTAGAGGAGAAGGATCTTCAGATGCACATTGAGATGGGTGATGACAGAAGGTATAGTACTAACGAGATTGGTACAGTTACTTTCAAGAGACAGTCAGGTAAACCTTTCTTATCAAAAGATGTCATGCATGTACCGGGCTTGAAAAAGAATTTAGTTTCAGTTGCTATGTTGGAGGATAGAGGATATGATGTGGTTTTCAGTGAAGGGAAAGCATTCCTTCGTCACAAAGCCACAGGACAAGTTAAGAAGATTGGGGTTCATGTGAAGAACCTCTACAAACTTGATGTAGATGGTTGTGCAACATTGATGGGTAAAGCAGACATAGTGGTGATTCGGGATGAGGGTGAGTTATGTCACAGGAGATAGGGCCATCTACACCACGATGCTTTGAAGGTCATGCAATAGATTTATACGGGGCTTAAAAAGGGTACTCTTGCGTAGATAGACACGTGCAAGGGATGTACCATGGGGAAATATGCAAAGGCCACTTTTCACGAGAAGGAGAACTGAGCAGTGGAAATCCTTGAGAGAGTTCGCTCAGATGTGTGTGGACCATTCTCTACAGCTTCTACAACAAAGCACAAGTATTATGTGATTTTTGTTGATTATTTTTCTAGAAAGTGTTGGATCTACTTCATGTAGAAGAAAGATCAGACGTTCTCAAAAATTTGTGAGTTCAAAGAACCGGTTGAGAAAGATACAGGGAAGCATGTGAAGGCTCTAAGAAGCCACAATGGTGGTGATTACATCTCCAATGAATTCAAGAAATTCTGTAGCAAAGAAGGAATTCAGAGAGAGTTGATTGCGCGTCATAACCCACAACAGAATGGGGTTGCAAAAAGTAAGAACAAAACAATTATGGGTGCAGCACGAGCGATGTTACATGATCAGGGCCTATCGTTGCATCTGTGGGTAGAGACATGCAACACAACGGTATTTTTGTAGAATCGTAGTCCTCATCGGATACTTGGCATGAGTACATCAGAGGAGGATTTTTCTGGTAAGAAACCTGATGTTTCATATTTTAAAATTTTTGGCTCATATGTCTATTTCCATGTGACCAAAGATTCCCAAAAGAAGCTAGAACCAACATCAGAGATTGGGATATTTGTGGGGTACAATAATACTCCCCAAAACTATCGGGTGTATTTTCCGAACAACAGGATGAGAGTTGTGAGACGAGATGTAAAATTTGATGAGGAGAAATCCATGTGATTGTCCCTTGAGAGGGAGATTGATTTGCATGCAAATGAGGAAATCTTGGTTCCAAAGGGTGAACCTCAAGATGTGGAGCAGCCACATGCGGAGGATCATGGAGTGGCAGAAATCGCTCATGCAGAGCCATCCACCAAACATGGTAGGAGGCGCACCACATAAGCTAATAGATTGAGACTTGATGCGGCAGAACATGTAGGAGCACCTACATCACTGCGTAGACAGAGACAGTCAGCAGACAAGTTTATTGGATACATGGATCTTATGAGCAAGTGTATTGTGATAGAACCATCCTCTTTTGAGGAAGCAGTGCATCGACCAACTTGGGTTAACGTCATGGCTAAGGAGTATGAATCCATTGTTAGGAACAGTGCATGGGAAGTTGTCCCGAGACCAATCGGGAAATCAGTGGTTGGATCTAGATGGATCTATAAGGTGAAGCAGGCAGCATATGAGAGTGTGGAGAAATACAAGGCTAGATTTGTAGCTCGAGGACTCTCACAAGTTGAGGGGATTGACTACGAGGAGACTTTTTCCCTAGTTGCAAGGTACTCATCGATTAGATCTATCCTTTCACTCTTAGCGCAAATGGGGTGGCAGATACATCAGATGGATGTGAATACTTCATTTATCAATGGATTTATTAAGGAATAAGTGTACATTGAGTAGCCAGAATGTTTTGAGACCTTTGACATTAAGTCGCATGTGTGCAAACTCAAGAGAGCATTGTATGGGCTGAAGCAAGCACCTCGTGCTTGGTACACTAGGATTGACAGCTATTTCACTGGGTTGGGCTTCACGAAGACTGAAGCGGTTGCGAACATGTACCAGATTGTGGTTTATGGTAAGATTTTGTTTATCGTACTTTATGTTGATGATCTTATCCTGGCAGGCAGTCCATCAGACAGAGAGAGCACATCAAGAGGGATCTTCAGCATAGGATCGACAACAGCTTCTTGGTACAGTAGGAAGCAGAGATCAGTTGCACTTAGTTCAGCGGAGGCAGAGTAAATGGAAGCCAGTCGAGCGACATTTGAGGCCATCTGGATGAGGAAGATACTTGTTCGTCTATTTGGTCGTCAGATGGATCCGACGGCGATACATTGTGATAACTAGAGTTGCATAAAACTCTCGGTAAATCCAGTATTCCATGACAGGTCCAAGCATATTGATATTCGGTACCACCATCTTAGAGATTGTGTTCAGAGACACATTATGTTACTTCAATACATTCCCACAGAGGATCATGATGCAGATATTTTGACGAAGGTGCTTGCCAAGAGAAAATTTTAATACCATAGAGGCAGGATCGAGGTAGCTGAAAATCCCTTTCTTGTTGAGAGGGAGTGTTGAAAAGTCAACAAGAAATGTGTGTCTAATTTAATTTTCCCTTAATTAATTTGGACAATAAATTGTAATCTTATCTCATAATCACTTGTAATAGTTAACTGAGTGTGATAGACTCAGTTAGCTCATTAAATTCGAGTTGAGGGTGGTTGGTGAGGCATGTAGAGTGATTCTATTTGTTTTAGAGTCCAAGTTGCAGTTAGTGTATTAGTTTAATGCATGAGAAATCAGTTAACTAAATTAATTGAGTTAAAATCAGTTTAACTAGTTGTAACTAATTGTTGCACTAGTGAGAGGTCAAGTGAATCAAATCAGATTTAATTCACATGCAGTGATCTGTCAAGTAACTGATGACTACTATTAATAGCTGCATGCATGTCAGTTCTGATGAAGACCCAGTTGAGACAGAGGTTAAAGGGATTTTAACTATCACTTGTATTATTAGAAAACTGCCCACATGCAACAATACACCCATAGGATTTCCGATGAGCATTGCGCAGTTTTGTAAGGCTTAAATTCCTAAATAATAGGGATTTAATTCTACAGGAATTGTGCAAACAAGGCAGGTTGAGCAGAGGCAGGAAATTGGCTAAGTGTTGGTCAATTTTGTCTGGATCAGTGTGAGACAGTTGGTAGAGTGCAACAGACTCTTGTGAGAAGAGTGCATTGTATTGTTTCATGATTCCTTGGTTGAATATAAAATAGAAGATAGAGGGGTTTTGAGCAGCAAACTTTCACCAGGAAAAATATATGTGTTGTGGATTGATTTTCTTCTTTCTTTTACTTGGTGTGATTGTGCGATCATGTTTTTTTTCGCAATTAATTCGTAGAAGGATTCAATATCTTGCTTTATCATATCGCATGATCAGATTGAATCCATTGGTATACATATTGTCTGTATAATTTATACAATATCATTATTTTTTAATTTTATTCTTTCATTAAATATTAATATTGACCATGGTAACTAATATTTAATGTTGAAATTTTATTTTCTAATAACGTTGATCGAGAGTGGGATGTCCTACATATGTACATTGCAAACAATACTAACTAGTATGGATTGAAATATATATACAATGTGATGGTAGGTTATCATGGGAAGGGGTGTCTACATTGGTTATAGAAGCTCATAGTAAAGGGGATACCAATCTTACACAGAAATTGATTTAGTAAATGGTTTGAAATATAAACCAGCAAGCATGCATTTTAACCTTCCAATATTTTATTAAGTTATTTTATAAATTATCAATGTGAATGCGAGTGTATTTTTTTTTCAAATACTTTCCAATTTATATAAATATTTTCATTAATTGGAAATTCCTTTCATTATGTGTTTGGCATATTGCAGTTGAAAGACTACAAGGCTACGTGGTACAATGGTCGTAAATTCCACATCAAAGATTGGATGGAAAGAGGGAAACTTATGATTGTGGGATAAATGCAGTCTTCTAGGTCACTAATGTTTCCTCTAGAAGTGACACATGTCCACAAGTCTCTGAAAATTAATATGTGTATTTGTATGGCATGCTTGAGTGTGACTTTAATTCCTTCAAATCATCAAATGGTACATGCTACAAATGAATAAACATAATCGTGATAGAACTGTTACTCAACATGATAATGAATTTACCATAGTTAATACAAGGTCATTCGAGCTAGGGCCAGATCATTATGTTCTTCCAAGCTAATGCGAACAAGTACTTTACTCAGATGTTTTAGGTAGAGGGGGTTGGTCATATGTTGTTAGATATGATCCAAGAGGAAGGTTGGTAGTATAATGTAGTAGAAGAAGATTGTATTGAAGAATACGATGATGTAGAGGAGAAGTTACTTCATGTGTCAGACAAATATGTCCAAGAAGTTCAAGAAGATGTTAATCAAGACAATGTTCTGGACGAAGATTATATCAACAATGTAATGTCATATGAATAACTTTAAGAATTTGAATGAAACATAGTATACAATGTTCCTGAAGATGACAATGGTGGTGATATGATTGGAAATGGCAACATTTATGATGATGTTTATATGGCCAATCCTTTCAACATAAATTATGAACTCGATGATACAGATGTTGACTTGGATGAAGAATAAGATTAATGATATCAAAATGTTGAATTGTACGAGGTATGTGTTTATATGCTTTCAATTGATTTGTCCTCTTTCATTTTCCTTAAATTTTTGTTTTCTTAGTAATTTGTAGCTATGCTTGATTCTTACTTTGTTTCTTTCAAATTTTGTAGTAGATAAATTGGATATTAGGGAATTTAGAGAGATGTGGGGGGGAGGGTCCATATGAGCTTCCACATTCATCTGGTTGGCCATTTTTCAATAGATAGTATATTATTCTTGAAACCAAGTGAAACTCATTGAGGTATATATTTAGTGTTGTCGAGGGTTAGGTACTCAATTAGTCAAGTACCCATCGTCAAAACACCTTAATTTTATATTGATAGGTCATGAGTTCAATTCTCTCAACACTCTCAGGGTTAGGTAAATATTTAATTCACTTAACATTTAGAAATTAGTGGAAATTATGTTTTAATTAATTGAACCCACACAGTGTTGGAGGTTGTGAATTGGCCAAAGTTGAAATTTTCCAAGTTGTAATTTTATGCGTTGAAATTTGACATGGTTATGGTAGATCCATACATTGATGGTATGGGGGGTTTCAAAGAATCAAATTTGACTCACACATTGAATTATACAATGTTATAATATAAATGTTGAGGAGAATAAATTATTGATTGTTTTTTATTTTCCTTATCACCCTATGTTTTTGCTATCCTCGTCGAGTGTTAGGCACTCAATTTGTCGAGTACACATCGTCAAATCACCTTAATTTGCTAATGAGAGGCCACACGTTCAATTATATCAAATTTATTGGGGTCAGGTAAATGTTCAATTCACTTAATATTCAACAATCAATGGAAATTAAGCTTTAATTAATTGACCCACACAAAGCTAAGGGTTGTGAATGGGGCCAACGTTGAAACTTTTTCAGTTTGTGCTTCTATGCATTGAAATTTGACATGGTTATAGTAGATGCATGCATTGATAGTATTAGAGGAATTTGAGACACAAATATGGCTCACACAAAGAATTCACAAAATTATAACATAAATGTCGAGGCGATGAAATTATGTGGGTGGAAAAATGTGATCATAGAAGCAACAACCCTAACAACTACTAGAAGAAACAACATACCAATCATCATCACATGGTTTCCTCGAATCCTAAATTTCTCCTCTCATAGTAACGAAACACAAACATAAGATTAAAGTGGAATTATACTAGTGCTTTTGACGAGATTTAACAAGAAGAAAATGTTACATTGGAGAGACAGGAAGATCCTTCAGAATTAGACTCAACGAACATAGTTTTGACATTAAAAAATGGTATAATTTGGTCTTCAGCACTTGCAGAGCATTCATTAAATAAATTTCACCTTTTTTGCATCAAATACACCAAAATAGTCGCTAAAGAAAAGCATCAGTATAAATGTAAGGTCCGTGAAGCCCTGAAAATTTATGAAGCACCCTCATAATATTAATAGAGAAGGCGGAATGGAGGTAAGATGGATTTGAATCCCCTTACTCGCTCAAAGACCCTAACCTTTAATCCTTGACTAAACCACTCACCCTGGTCCTCCTCCCCAACTTAGCCCTATTTGACTTCTCCTTTCTACCCTCTCACTCATTTTCATTACTTCCTGTGAACTTTATCACTGCCTTTTCCTTCTCCTTGTTCCTTCCTTACCTTCCTTAATAATACCTTGTCTAATTTAATAACTATAACAACTTTATTCAATTTAAACCAAATAATAATAACAAATATTAAACTATAATATAAAAAAATTAATATTTAAAATCTCGTGATAATAATAATAATAACTATTAACTTCATTCATTTGAATTATTAATAATATATAACTAAAATAACTATCATATTTATTTTAATCTAATAACAATAACAAGTACTATATCAAAATTGTAATAAATATTAAATTTATTAATAACAATTATTATTATTAATATAAGTTAACACTTTTGGTTAGTTAATAATTATCCATATTAATTAATTTTTCAGATAAAAATGTATTAAATCATTAATTTTTAGGGTTGATTGGTCGGCTCTTTCACATTTTTCATCCTTCTCATCCATATTTATTATCCCTCATTCATGCTCTGAATTTTGTCTCGGTGATGATTCATGTTATATACTTAAAATTTCGACACAAAAATGACTCTTGTGGATCAAATTCCGATACAACATCATCAATATTCTAACCACATAAATCTGCAAACACTCAACAAGAATTTTGTTAGCCCTCTTTTCCTAATATTCCTTCATGGAATACCTCAATTAACAATTGGTTTCCATTAATAATTCAAATAAAACTAAACACATCTTAACCCTATTAGCAAAATTTACTATCATTTATATGTACCTCTATGTTTAATATCCTCTACATGTACCCTTTTTTTGATATTTTGGCGTAAATATGTATTTTTATATAGAATAAATATTTTTCAAAAAATTAAAAGGAATATATAACCTTTAATATTCATCAAAAAATTTCAAATTGTAATTTATACAATTGCTTATGGCATATGTTTTACTATGATCAACACATGAAAGGTTTGAGGCTATGGAAAATAATGAGAATAACTTGTTGGCATGAAGGGCCCCATGTCATCGTCATTGATGACTAATACTCCTACATTCAATTAAAATAAATAAATAATACAATCACAAGATGTAATTTTAAAACAAAGTTTTGTTTGGGAATGCTTGACCTTCAAGCTATCCCCCCAACTAAGACTCTATCCTATGTTTTGATTCTTTGATAGGGAGTAGGGGCTATTTGGCTAAGAAGGGAATACAAATGATGCCTAGATTTCACTAAGAAGCATAGAATTGAATTAGAGAGAAACTTGCTTGTCGTTAAATAATAAAATCCTAGTTCGCGAAGTTAATTGAATGTTGGTTTTCTCTTCGGGTTTTGAGATATTTCATGTCTTAATGTATAATATTTTCTTTCGTTTTGAGTATTTTACTGTATTAATCTGGATTAGTGGTTTATTTAGCTATTGTAGGTATTTAATGGTTTCTATATAAATAGTTATTAGCATTAAGTAGTTAATGAGTTGGTAACTTAATGATATTTATAGTGTGGAGGTTTTGTTTCATTTTACAATGATTAATAGTTTTCATCTATCTCAATAACCCTTTATCCTCCATCGTTGGGGGAAGTCAAACATGGGAAATCAATAGTTCCCATTATAAAGCTACTACTATTAAAAAAAACTAGGAGTTGTTAAATTTGTTTTCATAGATGTTGTGGGGTTTCTCTCGTTCCTACAATTTCTTAACACTAACCCATATTAACCCCTAATATAACCTTAAATATATATTCTTTCTAACATTTATAACCACAAACCCATGTCCAATAACGCTTAGAATTTTTCTTTTTAAACCTTAACGAGTAACACTTATAACCCCCATCATTTAATACATATATAATCATAATTCATTTAACCTATGACCTTTAACCTCGAAAATGCCTAATATAACACTATAACTTATAACCTTTATAATTCCACACACCTATCCCCTAATCTCTAACCCATTTAGCTTTTATCAACCTAAACCATTACGACCCCTAAAATATTTAACAAATATTACCTTAATGTTTATAACTCCTAATCCTCATAATCCATTAAATCATATGCATTCTATATTCATTAGCACTTATAACCCCTAATATATATAAACCATATACATATAATTGCGAACCATTTTATCCCTTAGTCCATTTAACAACTTACCCCTTTAATTCATTTAACCCCTAAACCTTATAACATCCAATGCTTAAGCACTAAATTATATAGCCTTTAACGGTAACCATATAATTTCTCCTATTTATCGCCGGTGTTCTCCTATGCCATAAGTGTTCTTCGACCCCACGCCATAAAACCATAATCAACAAACACATAATATCTTGCCTCCTCCAGCTTCATTTCATTCCACCATACATTTTCTCAGGTGTTCTCCACGTGCTAGCTCTTGAGGGGAAGAAGATTCAGATTTTGTGACCACCAAGATGACAGATGGAGGTAAGCACTCCTAATTAATCAGGGTTTCATTAATATTGCTTAGGGTTATACTTAATTTCCAGGGAACAGGAGACTTCCAAATATGCTTTGAGGTTTAAGAAGTAAAATAACTAGGGCATAGGATTATACTGAAGATCAGGAGAAACGAATATTAACCCTAGCCCCCCTGCTATGGAACCCCATCCCTCCGCCATCGTCGTCAGCCCATCGCTTGGAGCTGGAGATCTTGGTGTCCAGACGACATTGGTCCCGCCTCCGCTCCAGACTGCTCCTGCATCCGAACATGCAAGCAACCAAACGAGATTTCAAGGACTACATACATAGTTTTGGAGCCTTACGAGAGACACATCCGTCAAAATCGACCTGGATATGACTCCTCCTTGTCAGCAGATCCCCAACAGCCAGGAAAATGGAAAAAATATGGCCCCGAGCCCCGTAAATCTCCTAAAAGAGGCCTGGAGCCTCCCCACAGAGATTTACAGAAACCCAGGCTTGGAGTGCTCCAATCGGTCCCCATGGCTCAACAACTCAAGGATCCAGCGCGATACCTTGGAGCGAACATATATGAGCAGCTCTCACTCACGGGACTGCGGCTAGAAAATAGAAAAGGTTGTGGAATGCAAAGCTCAGGTAAGGATCTTCAATCTGAACTTCACAATGCATCTTGGCAACCAGGGTTTCCTAGATCTACCCTCCCCTACCTTTCAAATCCATATCTTGCTCCTCACAGGCAAATTAATGATGCAATGGGTACGCTCAACGGATAGAGTACAGAATATCCAGCATGCCCTTGAGCACAGGCTAGGGATTCCCTCAGCTCTTCAGAGACTTTTATATGGAGGTAAACATTTTAATGTCTCTTTTCCCGTTTCATTTTATAACATTGAAAGAGATGCTACTATAGTTTTAACCCTTCGTTTGAGAGAGGGGGTTGTGGGGCACTCTTCATCTACACCAGCTTTCTCCTACACAGACGATGTCCATTCACAGCCCAAGAAAGAGGCTCAATCCCCTGTAGCCCCCAAACCTTTTTTGGTTGATAAGATGGGGGAAGTTCCCTCCATAGATATTTCCCATCCAGATCTGGCATATCAGCTCCAAAAATATGCAGAAGTCGCCATCATCTGTAGATTCAATGGAATTTGGCCTCGCACAAAGGATCTCTACGACTGGATCTATGCAAACTGGACCCACAACTGCACGGTCAAGTTCTGCTCAAAGGGTTTCTTCATTGTAATGTTCGATCACAACAAGGACTACCAAAAATCTGTAACAGAAGGTCTGTGGTTTTTGGGAACAATAGGGTTATTCCTCACCCCCTGGTTCCCATATTTCAACCCCTCTACGGAAATCATCACCAAGATTCCTATCTGGGTCAGGCTTCCCAACTTACCTACCCATTTATGGCAACTTTATGTCTTCCAAGGAATTGGAAACACCTTCGGCCACTATCTGATAACAGATCCCCTTCGGGAGTACCAAGGATTATACACATATGGCAGAATATGTGTTGAAATAAACATAAGTAAAGGTCTGCCTGATCAAATCAACCTCAAGATTGGTGATTTCATATGGACACATATTCTAGATTATGAGAACATTGCCTTCTGTTTCCGCCACTGCCACCAAACAGGGCACATTCAGAACTCCTACCCCATGTTCCTGGCTCAAAAAAAGACAAACATTCTCAAATCTAAATCCAAAAGATGGATACCATGTTACCCGCCTCCCACATATGACATTGAGTCCTCGAGCTTAGATAAGGATGAGATTGACGTAGAAATGGAGCAAGAAAAGCAGATGAAAGACTCATCCTCCGCTGGCCCTGAGGGATCCCCTGTCACAACAATCTCTGAGAAACACACTCATGAGTCCTCCTCTTCTAATATGGTCAAGGAGACTCCTCCCAGAGTCAATAACAATCTACAAGTAGTTATAGCCCATCCACAACATGTTGGATGGGTCAAAGTTAACAAAAAGAAAGGAAAAAAATTTCCGCATGGAGGACTCTGCCCATTCTAGGTAGAACCCAGTTTCTATCTTCTTTTGTTTCCTAGTCATGCTGCACTGCTCTTTGGTCTATTTCATGTTCACTCTTCGGGACCGAGGTTGATAGTTTATCATTTCCGGTTGGCATGTTTCTTGCCTCTCTTGCTTGTAATCTCATCTTGTACCATATGATTGCTTAATAGAATTAGTCTTATTCAAAAAAAAAAAAAAAATCTGGGGAACAGGGTATGTGAAAATTTGATACATAAACCTTGGGAATCTTGTTCAGTTCCTAAAATTATTAAATTATTCTCCATTAAAGGGATGGTATATTGCAAAATATCCTCTTGATCTATAATCTTTAAGACATTTCTTTGTAAATTCCCTCTCAAACTCCTTAATCTCACTGTGTGGTTTCAAAAGTTGTAATAAGTTCCCCAATTTGGTTATCGTGGTCATGGATCCACGCTCTACAGACTAATTACATTCTATCTATAGAGTATTAAACATCATTGACTCCTAAGAATAAGGGATCGAGCTCCCAAAACACCAATTTCTTGCCCATTTGTTGTTAAAATGTAGTGCTAGCCACATAGATTTGAACATAAATCTATATATTGACTTGCCTATGTAGCAAGGCTTTGATAAATTTGTCTTTTAATAAATTCCCCTTTAGCACATATTTGATTCTCTATTCATTTGGGGAATTTTTAGGGTCTTTTGCAAATATGTTTAGGTTGTGAGCTTGCATCAAGATTACAGGTGACCCTGCATTAGACGATGTACCCAAATAGAATGTAATCTTGGGCTTATTACAACAATATCTTGAAAAAAGATAGCTATTATGAATATACCCAACAATCCAAGAATTTCGTGGTATTACATTATTGTGAGATATTTCATCAAACATATTGTGTACATCCTCCATACATGCACATATTTCATACATAACATCCAACCAACTACATGTCATCAAAGTATTTTAGAGCTTCGTCCTTGAGCCCACTAGTGACATGTGTTCCTTGAAATATCTTAATAAAGAAAAGAATTGTAAATCATTTTTGGTTTTAACAGCACTCACTCAAATAGACAACATCAGGGTTTTAAGGGCAACATAACCAAAATTGCGAGCTAAAAGTTATAGTGGGATGATAAGAGGCTCAGTCAAAGAAAAATTTGATTTTGGCATAAATATTAGGTAGAATAAATCTATATCCAAAATAGAATATGACCTTTATTAGAAACATCATTTTGATATTATCAATGATTGACAATGTTGTGTTTAAGGATTTTATGTGTGTTATATTCTCCTGTGTACTTATTTATTCTTTTATTTTCTTGCTCCTTTTTACTATTTAACTAGGGGATTTATTATGTCCACAGAATGGCCCAATTTATGCTTTTAAGAAAAATGCAGTAAAGAAACCTTCAATTCCTATTTTTCCTATTATTTGTTAAGGACCAAGCCATAAGTTTTGGAACTTATTATGTTTATCTTTACGCTAATGATTTTGTCTTACTTTAAAACCAAATTACCCATCTCAAAATTCTTGTCACCAACGTAAGGCTTGTCAAAGCAATTTTTTGGTTATATTTCTCCCTCTCTTCCTCTAACATTAGGAGTTTATCAATTCTATTTTTCAAAGTGAGAGAATGTTTACCTTGTGAAGCTTGGAAGAGTTGAAGTATTTGGAAAATAATTGCTTCCTTCCCATATACTAAACAATACAAGTGCCCAATTCTTTTATAGGTGTCACTCTCTCCACTTATAGAGCATGAGATGAGGCATTGTGCCAAATTTTGTGCTTCTCAATTACAACCTTGATAATTATACAAATCAATTTCTTATTGGTTTATTTAGATAATCGATTTCCTTACAAATATTATTTGGTTGAATAACACATAATTATACCTTTTTCTAAAGTAAAGTTAGAAAATAGAGAGGAAGAAAAATAAGAATGTTTATCTAAAACGATAACCAAAGGAATTATAAATATGGAAATAAGATGTTCAAGGAACTAAATGATTACATTTTATTCAAATGCATTAAAAACATATCTTCATCCCACCGAGTGAAGTAATTAGTAGCAATCAAGATGTACTTGTGTTTCTCAGAAAAATGTGGGTTGATTTCCCTTATTATGTTGATTCCCCATTGCTCAAAAGGCATTCTAATGGAAATACTTTGTAATGGTGTAAATGTATTTTTCTCTCTTCCCATGCTTAATTCTCAAATCTTGCATTTTTTAATGTAAGCATGTGCATCTTTGAAGATAGTGGGCTAGTAGTAATCGTCTTTTAATATTTTGTGAGCTACAACTTCACTAGAAAAGTGACCTCTAGTTGTCCCATCATGGAGATCTTGAAAAAAATTACCTAAATCATCATTTTCCATATAGAATAGTAAACATTTGTCATAATATTTTATAAAATTATGTGATTCAAGAGCTTGTATTGTGAAAATTTAATCATAAATCCTCTTCCTCCTTACAATTCAACTGACTTGGACTTGTCCCATGGTGTAAGAAGTATTTTATATCTAAATGTCGTGATTATGGCCTAGTGGGAATGTAAATAACCTTTTGGAAAGAATAGAAATTTTTTTCTCCCATCCTTCTTCTTCTATTAATGCAAAATATTACTATTTTTTGTAAACGTATAGAGTCATTGTATGGATATAACATTATCAAGTTTGAACTCAAGGTCATATTCTTTGATGGTTGTCTTCTAGTTCTCCCTTTCCTCTAATTTTCGTTTAATAAACAACAATTTAACAGCAAGATGAGGGGTTATAATTTTATTATGATTAGTTAAAATGTAAGGTATGAAGTGTTTAATAGGCCTATAGACTACATAATCCTATTTTTACATAGAAGGATAGTTCAATTCTACTCCTTGTAGGCTAGTACTCATAAAGGAAATGGATCCTTCATTTCCTTTAGGGTCTTTCTACATTAAATTTTCTACTATATAATTATTGAACACAAATGTATAAAGAAGAGAGTCATGATTAAAATAAGGACTACATAACATTAAAGCATTAGATATTGTAGCCTTGATTTGCTCAAAGGATTCCTTTTATGCTTTGTTACACCTAAATTTTTCATTTTTCAATGTTCACACATGTTCTATTGGACATCCCATATCTTCTTGTCTACCAATTCTTTATTACATTTTTAAAATATTTATGAAAATATCATATGCACCAATTCAATTCTCCATCTACAATAAAATTGCAAATAATGTTGCGTTGATGTATGAATGAAAGGAATATTCTTTCCCCTGAATATCCAGTGAAAGCAAAGTGTACCAAGGGACAATTATACAACCTCAAGAAAAGAAACTCCAGGTTCAAAAAATATTGGCTTGGAATATATTATATTTCATATTTTCCCTTGGTATTCGATGTCTATTTTGGTTTAAGTGGTGAGCTAGAGAATTTTTCGCTCTCTGTCTCTCTCTCTCTCTCACACACACAAGTTATATAGTATATATATAATTTTTTCCCAATAAACCTTACAAGGAAACCCCCAGGAACTTACTTTCATTTCATGTATGGTGCCCAACGTAAACCTGTTAGTGCTAATTGTGACTCTTGACCTGATAGGGACATTGAGTAAGGCACACAATAGACACAACCTCCCTAGGGAATCGACCCAAAGGAATTTTGCATGAAACTTAAAGTACCCAACCAGTCAAGCTAGCCCATCAATTTTCTCTCACACACACATGTGGGTGCATTTGTGTACATGTGCATGTTTTCACTATGGGAAAACAAACATATATTAAAATGTAAAACAAATACATTACATTTTTGAATTTGTGCTTTTGCACAACACAATACTTCACTTCGCAAAAAAATCTTGGCCGCATTGGAATATACCAACGATATTATCAAAAAGCACAAACTACATCCATATAAACAATAACTACTCTAGTTCATATGAAAGATTCATTTACAATCCATACTCCACAATAAAAGCAAGAATAAACACAAAGACTACCAACCAACAAACCATGAAGACCATTAAACTATGCCACCAAAGGAATCTATGGATGAGAAGACAAAGGAAGATTTCAGAAGGTAGAAGGGTGGATGTTTAGAGATAACATCCTCATTTTCCTCCATAAACGTCATCATTCTAGCCTCGAATGAACGCCAACTTTAGTTAAGAATCAACCTTGGAGTTATGTTCATGAAAAACGTGAGGAAAATAGATTGTGTTCAAACTGCTTCTCATAGCTGATATCTTATTCATCGCTGCTTTAAGACCTAAATTCTACATGACGATTTTTCCATTGATCCAATCCATTAAAACTTTTCAGTTCCCATAGACCTGGACACTGCTTACATTCTTATTAATGGCTAATCAAAGAAGGGCTACTAGGGTTGATAGCTTGGCCTAGTTATTGGTCCCTTATCCAAGATCCAATGAAAAAGAGATATAATGAGAGGAACTAAAATAATAATTATATATATATATATATATATATCATGCACCATATTTACTTGGATTTTCTAGGGAAGCACCATCAAAGAAGCTACATGGGCGGGAATCATCACACACAAAAGGATTAATTTGATGATTTCACCTTTTCTTCACAACATCTGTGTATTCTTCATAACATAATTTTACTCTAATATACTTGTACTGGAGAGAATGGGGCATCTTTTAAGCTAATCTCATTTCTAAACCTCCATATATCCTAGCTAATAGTTATTGGGGAAGATATATTTTTAAATACATCCTTATCCTCATAGAAGGTTTTGAATACTTCTAATAAAGAGTTCCTTTCTTGTTTATGTGTTACATTCAATAATGTTAAATATGCTTCCCATACCTCCTTCATGTAATGGCATCCCACAAGCAAGTTTGCAAAGTTGCAGAGTTTTCCTCATGTTCCTAGTATAACATACATATGCTTGGCCCTTGTACTTGGAACAGCGTACATATGCTTGGACCTTGTACTTGACACAACATACATACACTTTGAAAAACAACATACATACATACCAAATCTATGATGAACCATATTGTGATTCAATGATGTTCTCCTAAATTACTTCCAACTAGATATCCACCTTGAAGTATCTTCAAATTTCTTTGGATAGAAATAAGTTGCATGCTACAGGCCATCAATTCGCTAACAACATCTATCATTTGATGAACTGTAGGTACAATCAAAAAGGTACATGTCAGATCTATCTTCATTGAGAGAGGGAATTTCAGGTAGATTGGAGGAAGGTCAAAGATCTATTATGTCTAAAAAACAAAGATCAACTAGAGGTGATAAGATCAAAAGAAAATTCCATAGACACTTGAATTTGTTTCTTACTGAAGGGGGTTCATGTTCTTATGATGGTGAGAGCATAAACAACATCAAGGTGCCCTTGAGATACAAACATCTAGTGAAACAATGGGTACCCAAGGACCTTCCTCAAGTAAACACCGATTTTTGTCTCAACTAGAGGATATATCGCATACCTCCATCATTGTTATGGTTTGCAGGTATTTTCCATGGAAAACATAAAGGTTTGTTATCGTAGATTAACTAAATTGATGGAGTATGTCAAACCCTATTACAATTACAACGATTGGATGCAACTAGTCCAATATACACGAGGTATGCAAAGAAATTCATCTGAATATGGAAAAACTAGTTTTGTTGTGCTAGCTTCCTCATCAGTATAAAAGAAAAGTTCTTAAGGATTGTGTGCATAGATTTGAACTGAATAGAAGGTTACTTTAATGGTTTCTTTTAAGTGTTCTTCAACTAATATAATTCGATGAACAAATTGTAAAGCATGAAATCATTAAACACTTGAAAAGAAATATGCATCAAACAACAATACAAAATCCATTGAGGAAGGAGTTCACCCCTCCTGGGCTACATCTCCTAGTCCGTCAACATGACTAGAACTCTCTTGTATTCAATGTCAAAAGTACATATCAGTTTGTTGCCAATAACAAGTGCCTATTACCCCTTCAAGTTAATGTTCTCATGCAAAGAACTCTCACAATATCAGCAACACAACATATCTCCTACAAAGATGACATTCTTTCACCAGCGAGAGCTAGAAGCCCCTCACATACACCCTTCAATTCCACACTGAAGAATATAGTAAACAACTTCATGAATAAAGAAGTCAAACTAGAATTGAACCATGCTAGTCATAGCTGCTACAAAAAGTTTTCTGGAATTGGGAAAACCCCTACAAGGTCTCCTCCATGCTCAACAGCTTCCAAAACTGGTTCAAACATCTGATTGATCCATATACCTTACCTGTAAAACCTACAATATGACTCTTAAGATGTGCTCAAATCAGTAAGCAAATATTACCAATGGATTCACAACATCTAAGAACCCCTAAGTAGCCTCTTCCGGCTCTGAAAATGGTCTTTATGTGAAGCAGAAATGTCCTCCTCTTCTGGTGGCCCTAGGCATATTTAATCTTCAAGCTGGAAAATTAACTTCCAAAAGTGCTCCTCTACCTCTTAAACCTACACCATTCTTCTCATAATATCCAAAAATGCTAGGATAGACTCTTTCTGAGCCCAATTTGGTCGAAATTTCCTCAAGTTATGGTCTCATCAATTTTCCCTAGGAAAGCTCCTCTAAAACTAGAGCAACTCCAGTTAACTCTGCCAAATTTGGAGTTCCGCTGAAAATGATAGAATCTGCCAAATTCACTGCCAAGATAAACTTGGATTAAGTAGTGGATAAGCGAGAGTTAATTTAGTGTGTTTAAACAAATCTGAAAAAGATGTGGATTAGCGCTGATAACTACGATTATGGGTTTATAATCGTGTTTAAATGTTTTAAACCTGCGCTTAAGTTTGGTCCCGCTGGCGATTATGGCCATAGGTCATGTGGACTAGGGGTTGGCCCTCGCTTACCCTCGCCATATCATTTTCGTTAAAAAAAAATATAAACAAACCCTATTACAATGTAAGAATTAACACAGAGTAGAGGCGATAAGGCGTTGTTGTGTGTGGTGGGAGGTCACAGGGTTGAACCCCGGCGCCTCCAACGAATTTTGACCGAAAATTTATACATACATTTCGACCTTTAGGAGGGCACATGGCGGCCTCTAGGCTAAACACGTGTCATATCCTCATTCGTCCAAACCAATACCTATAAGCCAATACAATGCCGACACTTGTCACTGTCTCATTCGTCCACCTGGGGGAATATTCCTTAGAATATACCTTTTTCTAACTGGCCTATACGGATGCCTAGTCAGCATCCCTGTCACCAAAATTTGCATGTTTGTGAAAATGATCAGAATGCTCTAACTTTCTCATACGGACTTCGTTTTGAGCGAAACGAAGTGCGTCGGAATCAGGAAGATGAGACCTATCCGGTCATTCAAGTTTCAAGTGATTCTAAGCACTTTCATTATTTTAGCAAAAATTTTCCCCCAATCCAATTTCTGATTAGAAATGGAGCAGCTACAATTATATACTGCTAAGAGACAACATTAAAATAAAGAAGCACCTATTTATATTGATGAAAGGCTAAAATCATCAAGACATATTGCCGGGTTTATAAATAGTACACAACCCGAGACAATAAATAAGCAACCCAATTGCATATTTGAGGGATGTATTCATATGCGCAACAAAATCAATAGCTACAATAGAAGAGTTGTTGATCGATTACATCTTGAATTGAATATAAACGGTCAACATTACTATTATGGGGGCAGTATGTATCATAATTTCATGGCCAATGAACATTGTATGACTGGCATATCAAAAAGTTATATCTATTGTCATTTTGCATTTTTGAGGGGTAAATAAATGAATCTATGGCTAACTTTTTTACAAGAATATGTATATATGATCCAATTAACTAGATTCCAAAATTGGTCTTCATCTGATTTATTGTATACTTATTAAGCCAAATATTATATTATAATGTGGCAGGATGATCATGGAAAAGAGTCAGCAAAGCCAGAATAGGTAAATGATTAACAATTTTGATTTACATATTTATTTAAATAATTGAAACAACTTTATTTTGTTGAAATATGTAGTCTGGGGGACATGACCACTATGGTTGTAGTGTATTGATGAGGAGGAGTTTGATTCTCCCAACCCAATTGAAACAATAAAAAAGCTTGTGGTTAAAACGAGAAAAAGAACTTGTTCGTTTCATTCACATTAGAGATAAAAATCCTTAGATGAAATAGAGGATGCACAACTTGAACAAAGATATTAAGAGATATGAGGTAATAACCATATTTTAAAGTCAAGTTTTTTTTTATGTCATAAGTGGAATTATGAAAATTTGGTTTTTAACTTTTACGTTATCTAATCAAAAAATAATTTTATTTCTTCTATAAGATTTTTTGGTAGAGACACCACAATGTCTTGCCACCAAAAACTAGCATATACCTGTGAGGCTACTCACTTCTCTACCTTCAAGTGGTCATAGTCCCAGTAGTTAGACTAGGTCCACACCTTTGGCTTCAACCCATGAACACACACTCCTAGAGGGTGGAAAACACACAACCATATTCTAGAGGTGGTGATGGAAGTGACCCTATTAATGACACTATGGTTTCATTTCCCATATTGTCACGTGTTACTAGCATGTGGAAAATTAATTGCACAATTTTTGTTAATGAGAAAGGGATTCCAATAAAAACACCAAAATTCTTGGGTATTTTTTAATGTTTTAATTGTTTCATGTTGTCTCTCTCAAACATAAATCATCTAGACTTTTATTACTAAACTAATGATCATATATTTTTGCATGTAGGAAATAACTAGTTCTATAAACCCATGAGTGACAAATATTTGTTGATTTTTGGGCCCACCATATGCACAGGGTGGAAAGCCCAAAATTTCAACATCAAGAAAGAGCTGATGGACTAAATTGAATGCCTATTTGGGGTATATACCTTCAATAAGAGTGTGGTGACCACTTTAGTCGGAAACTGTTTAAAATATATACAAGACATGTATAGGGGTCACTTGGAAAAGAACTCTAGGTATCCACCCATGATTCCTATGAGGGAATGGAAGGCCCTCATAGTTGACAAAGATGGAAAAAAAAAAAAAAAAAAAAGGAAAAGCACCACCTAGTGCACCAAGGTAAATTACATATTCAATTCAATACTTTTAATTTATTTAGTTTTAAATAAAATTGTGGTATATAACATACTTGGAACTTTTCATAATCTCTTCAACACTTCGAAAGCCATGAAGATAAGGCTTGAGAAATACGGGCAACAAAAAATAGGCCAGGGCGACTATTTGAAGGTACTGGCACGAGTTGTAAGTACCCAAAAATCTTAACAATATTATTTGTTATATCCTCTTCTAATTATTTGGGAATTGCACTAGCCAATAACAAGTTCGGAACCTAAGCCGCAGACGATGACTTTCGACATTGGAGGGTGACGAGTTCGGAACCCAAGCCACAGAGGATGACTTTCGGCTTGGTTTCAAGTTCAACTTCCAAGTTGTTGTTGATCGCCAAATAAAAATGGTACAAAATTCAAGATCCAATTTGAAGGACACGATAAATAAAAATCAATCCACATTAACCTCTCATTACTTACAAAATGCAATCATGTTTGGTATTGTCCATAAATTTAATGTGTTGCTTATTTTTAAGCAAGGGATAAACAAAGGAGCAGTATGTTGCTACTGGAGTGGAGCCAGAACATGGTGCTCCTATGTATCTCCATGACAGTGGAGTGCAGCCCCACGATATTTCTTAAGATGAGGCCCACAATGGTAATTTTATGATTTTGATTATAAATTTTACGACGGTAATTTATGATTGTGTATGCATAAATTTTGTGCTTTCAATAGCAGAGGTTGTCATACATGAGGATCCTCCTCTGGAAGAGGAGTACATGGCATCCATTCCAATGGTGTCGACTAGTGCACCACGTAAATAATTATATTGCAAACGTATTTTTTAGTATTAATGAACTACTTCAATTATATTTCCTTTGAATGATTTCTTTGAATCGTTAATTGAAAATGGTGCATTAATTATAACCTTTCATGATTTAGCTGCAGAGGAGGTAGAGGATGAGGCTAGATAAGAAACTACTCCACCTATCTCCACTACTCACGTAGGTAAAGAAAACTCTAAAGCTCTTTTTATTAATAAAATACTTGTAATAATAATAACAAAAAATATCAATTTGAAATTTATTTCATGTTGCAGTTGATCATTCTCCCCTCTTGCAGCTACCTCCACGACGTGAGTACACGAACAGGTTATCAAGAAGAGTCATAAAGGCCATAACAACTGAAGGGGGAGAAGAAAATTATGTCCTCCTTTCTCAATTCATGTCATAAAAAAAATGAAGATAAATATTTGAACAATTTATGTAATTAGAAACATCATGTACCATATTATGAACACATATTTTATGATAAAATTTATTGAGATGAAGTATTTTGTGTCTATGATTAATGAATCAATGAATGAATGTTATGTGTTAATGAATGACTGCTATATGTTTCTTTATGTACAAAACCACATATGTTTCTTTATGAATTTTTTATTTTTCTAGTATTTTTGCACAGATCTTAATGTATTGCTTTCAACTATTTTTCTAGTAGATAGATTGGATACCGAGGAATTGAGAGTGATGTGAGGAGTAGGGGGGTGGTGTTGTAGCATTTTCTTGACTAGAGGAAAGCTACAATTTTTTTTGAAATCTTCTAGTTGGTTACCTCGCTAGACTCTCAGGCATATGTAACATTTTTTCGACAAAATGATACACAAATTTTATGCTGCTAAGTAAAGGAGGACAAAGGCCACATATATAATCTACCTAGTGGTCCGTCGTTTTTGAACATCTATGAATTGTATTTCATATGGTGGTCCTTGGTTCTGGATACAAAAAAAGAAACTCCAAGGTAAAGGTGATGTCAATTATGATATTAATTTTTGGTCACTATATCAAAATGAAATCAAGAAGGAAAACCTTGGGGCATCGTATTAAAGCATGCTCTTATATCATAGTTCATTAATGTGCTACATTTTTCTCAATTTGGGAAGTAGTTGGGTTCAAAGACTAATGATAGGAAGTTTCTTATATCAAAATTGCATTATACAAAGAAAGGAAATTCTTAAAGAACACTAAAGACACTTTCCTTCCATCATAAGGATATTCTTGACATACAAAGATCACCAAACGAAGCATTCTTGATTTCGGGTTTGATTGATAATGGGAGAAAGAAACCCCCATAGACCAATGCAATATGTGATAATTTGGCTTTCACATTTTAGTTGCCAATAAGACTTTCAGATGATCTAATACATGGTATTAAGGTTATTATCTTGGTATAAATTGAAAGTTATTAACATAGAACTCTTCCCAAATGCCAAGTATTTGGTCTTTCTACTTAATTATGTTCTTGAGGTGATCAGTTATTAGGACTTTTGATTACTTTAAAGGAGGAAGAAGGTTTCAAGAATCATTTCTCAACTCAATGAGAAGAGAAAGGTTAAGAGAGAGAGTTTTGTTTTTCAAATAATGGATGATAGAAAAAAAATTTGGCTCTTCAAGATCAATCGACATTGATAAATATGACAAATTTCACCCTATGGGAAAGTCAAAGATACGGTATTTTTTTTAGTTTTACCTCTTTTATGCCTCATTTTACCTTTCATTCACTAGAACTTATGATGAAAGGAACTTTCCCTACATATCTTCAAAACAATTGAACTGCAATCAAGTTTGGGTCATTCTAAATGTATTCACAACATAAATATTCCTCAGATTCATTTAGCAATAGTGTATACAGAGCAGAGTTCCTCCAATAAGGAGAGCAAAATAAAAATGCTAAAGGTTGCAGTTAGAAGTTCAATATTATGAAGGATTGTTCCATATGTTTGATCTTCCTCTTGACATTTTGTTAAGATTGTTGTGGCTCACATGTGTAGTCTCATTAAAAATAAAAACATTAGGTCAGCACCGAGTCCCCAAGTCAACTATCTCATATTATATTCCATCACGCTACATATCAAGTGTTAATAATCACATATCACGACCAATTTAAACAACACTCGACACAAGCCAAACCCATAGTAGGGGCTTTGTATTTGCACAATGCGATAGAAAGCCTTGTGGGAAATGGACTTTATAAATTGTATATAATATTATTTCCAGTACGATGTGGGATTTTTAATATTTTGTAAAACGAAAATAGTTAATTCACAATAGAATTCAAGACACCTTTGTTTGAAGGGTACTGGAAGATGGCAGTGTGGAACAAGGTAGTAGGGAATGGAAAAGGACATGGGGGTATCATGGTATTAGTGAGAGAAAAATAAGGTTGTTTCATTCAGCTAGAAAAAGAAGACTCAAATAAAAAATTCATTTGGTTTAAAATATCAGAAAATGGAAATCACATCAGAATTGTAGCATGTTAATTTGCGCCGCAAGTTTCAAAAATCTACAAAAGCAGAGGACTTGACCACAAAGATTCTTTTGCACCTTAAAGGCAGATATTGCAACATATGCTCAGCTATGCGAAGTCATTATAGTGGGTGATTTCAATGCTAGGACTACAAGTGAGAAAGCTATCATTATTTGTTGTAAAGAAGATTTCCGCCCTATCTGGCTTACAGAAGAGAGTAATCATCAGTGGGAAAGAATTTCAGAGGAAAAGGGTTGCAATCTCTTTGGTGAAAAATTTCTTACTCTATGTGGGGCTTTCGATTTAGTCATTTGTAATGGTTTGACTAGATGGGAAAAGTCTGGTAATTTCACTTGAAATTTCTTACAATGGAGCAAGCGTAGTAGACTATGTAATTTTCTCACATAGCTTGTGTGAGAAAATGGAGGAAGTTTTGATTAGAGATCAACTCTATTACTTAAAATAAGATCACAAGCCATTTTATTTAAGCTTCTATTGGACTAGAAAGAAGCAGGTAGGGTCAAAAACTCAGTGTGTTCAACAAAATCTTCTAAAGGGAAAGATTCTTTTGACTCGAGAAAGTTATAATACGTTCAAATTAGCGCTAGAGAGGCTCTTCGAGAAGGAGAAAATCCCATTTCACGACCTAAATATTCATGAATTAACACATTTAATTCAAAGCGCACTTACAGAGTGCAAAAGAGAAAAAAGTAAGAAGTCTGAAAAAATTGCTTTTCGTTCAATGCTTGGTTTGACAAGGATTGCAAAAATACAAGGACAATATGGAAAGAGTCAAACAAGGATAACATAAAGCTCAAAGCTTACAAGAAAATATTAAGAAAGAAAAAGGTTGATTTCATGGTTTTGAGGAGAGAAGAACTAATCTTCCTTGGGAAAATTAACCCCAAATTATTTTGGAAGGAGATCCAACCGAGAAAGATGAAAACTGAAAACAATATCACAACTTATAAATGGTTTGACTATGCAAGACAACTTTATGAGCATGATCCCAAGGTTGACCCTCCTCCCTTGGTCAACACTGATACAAAACTCCACACGGTGCAAGAGGTAGAGATGGGTATCAAGAAGTTGGGTGTTGGAAAAGCAAAAGACTTAGTTGAACTCCAAGCATAGTATATAAAGTGGGGCTTGAAAATTCTTTCACCTCACATTACAAAAATTTTCAATAGCATCATACAACAGGGGTTCCCCACTGATTGGACAACTAGTTTGGCAATAACTCTCTTCAAGAGTGCTGACGTCAATAATTCCTCCAATTATAGGACCATAATGATAAACCCCTTGTTTGCAAAGTTATTTGGAATCATGTTAGAAAATAAAATTATCAAGTGCGCATAAGAAAGAGATAAACATGCTAAAGGACAAATGGGTTTTAGACCTAAACATTCCATAGTTGATCATGGCATAACTTTAAGGCATATCATCGAGAAAGTTTGGGAGAAAAAGGAAGAAGTCTTTTGTTGTTTTGTTGATTTCAGAAAAGCCTTTGACACAATTCCTAGGATAAGCTTTGGCACAGAATGGAGGAACTTGGGGTTCCTGGGAATTTGAGAGCAGTTGTGCATACATTGTACGAAGAGGTGAAAGTCAAAATTAGAACTTCAGCGGGCATTTTTGAAAAGTTTAGAAGCAATATTGGGGTCAAGCAAGGTTGTCCATTGTCTCCTACCCTCTTTGGTTTATATATTGACAAGCTTGAAGAGTGGCTAAATTATCAAGAGGGTGACGGTATACATTTGGGCAAGTTTTCTATAAGGCTTCTTTTGTACACAGATGACCTTATTCTAATTGCTAAATCTACTCTTGGTTTGCAAGAGCACTTACTTTCTCTTAAGCATTTTTGTAGAAATGTGGGGACGCAATTCAATATCAGCAAAATGAAAGAAGTGGTTTTCTCTAACAAAAGAAAACATAACCAGCATAACTTCTACTTTGAAGGAGACTTTCTGGAAGAAGTTGTGGATACAAATATCTTGGAATTGACTTCAACAGAAATCTAATTTGGGATGGATGTAGAAAGAAAAAAACTTTGGGGGGTTGGAAAGCATTTTATGCTTTTCAAAATAGGTGTAGAGAGGCAGAGTTATGGGACTGGAAAACCACTCTAACTCTTTTTGGGCTCTTAGTGATTCTGGTGATTCTCTACAGTTGTGAATTGTGGGCCAGCAGTACATTCGACATACAGTGGAAACAAATTGAGAAAATTCAGAAGTGGTTAATTAGGAATAAATTCAAAATAAAAAGTGCAATTCCTTGTGCCATCTTGTTAAGTGAAACAGGGGCTACTCCAATTGAAGAAATGGCTATGGTGCGGGTCGTAAGGTATTTTTTAAAAATTGAGCAAATGGAAGAGGGCAGATGGCCTAAGGTTGTGTTTAATGACATATTGTGCACAAGAAAGAAGACTTGGATTAAGAAAAATAACAAATGGTTTAGCAAATGGGGCATTCGCTTGAGCATGTGTGCCACAAACAGTAAAGAAATAAAAGATTTTGTTATGGATAAGTTTCACAAAGGTACTTGGGAGGAGTTAGGGAGAAAGAAAAAGTAGTATATTGAAGACTTTAATTCCTCTCATAATCATCAACAAAAAGCGTACATAGGGGCCAATATTTATTGGAGAGACAAAATTCTTATCGCTCAATTAAGGACTAATTCGCATCAACTCTGTTGTGAAATAGGGCACTGGAAAAGGCCAAAAGAAGTGTGGGAGGAAACAGTATGTATTTTTTGCTCTTCCGAAAAAGTGGAAACAAAAAATCATTTCATTTTAGAATGTGAGGCCTTCAAAGACAGCGGATAAAGTTATGCAGATATTTTGGCAGCTAGCTCTTAGAATATTCTATTCAACAAAAACTTTGTCAATAACTAGGAGATTTTATTGTGAAGCTTTATAGAAAAAAAATAAAATACAAAAGCCATATAGAAAAGCAATATATCCCATAAACTATCTTTAAAATAGTAAACGTTAAAATAACTTCTTCTTCTTTTTCTTCGTACATCACAAATCTAGACTAGTGTATTTTCACTTAATATTAGGAGAATGATCAAACACCAACAATAAAATGCACATATCAATCGAGATGTCAAGCATCCGAGGTATAGTGGGTGTTGGCATTGAAGAATTGACGCATGTGAAGCATTGCAGACACCTCAGGCTTCTCGACATTTAACGGAGAGGTGGCCTCCGCAATTTGTGGTTTTTTTAAACCACATTAGCTTACGTGGCGCACTGTGGAAAATTGCGGCACCCAAAACACTATATCGCTTACCAGCAGTGACACAAGATTAGTTTGTTGGAACTGCAGGGGTTACCCATGGAGACGAGGACCTGGGTTAGGGCCTATTGCGGAAGGTAGAGACATAATTTGCCTCATAGAAACACATGAGCATGAAGGGTGTAAGACACCTTTGTTTGAAGGGTACTAGAATATAGCAGTGTGGAACAAGGCAGCAGGGAATGGAAAAGGGCACAGGGGTATCATGGTATTAGTAAGAGAAAAAGAAGGTTGTTTCATTCAGCTAGAAAAAGAAGACCCAAATAAGCAATTTGTTTGGCTTAAAATATCAGAAAATGGAAATCACATTAGAATTGCAGCATGTTATTTTGCACCGCAAGTTTCAAAAATCTACAAAAGTAGAGGGCTTGACCACAAAGATCCCTTTGCAGCCCTAAAAACAGATATTGCAATATATTCTCAGCTAGGTGAAGTCCTTATAGTGGGGGATTTCAATGCTAGAACTGCAAGTGAACAAGCTAGCATTCTTTGTTGTAAAGAAGACAATGACCCTATCTGGCTTACAAAAGAGTGTAATCATCAGTGGGAACGAATTTCAGAGGATAAAGGCTGCAATCTCTTTGGAGAACAACTGCTTATGCTATGTGGGGCCTTCGATTTAGTCATTTGTAATGGTTTGACTAGATGGGAAAAGTCCAGTAATTTCACCTGCAATACTTACAATGGAGCAAGTGTAGTAGATTATGTAATTTGCTCGCATAGTTTGTGTGAGAAAATGGAGGAAGTGTTGATTGGAGATCAAATTTTTGATTTAAAATCAAATCACAAGCCAATCTATTTAAGTTTCTCTTGGACCGGAAAGAAGCAATTAGGGTCAAAAATCAGTGTGTTCAACAAAATCCCCCAAAGGGCAGAATTCTCTTGAATCCAGAGAATTGTAATACCTTCAAAATAATGCTAGAGAGGCTCTTCAAGAAGGAGGAAATCCCATCTCATGGCCTTCATAGTCACAGATTAACACATTTAATTCAAAGCGCACTTGCGAAGTGCAAAAATTAAGAAGTCTGAAACAAATTGTTTTCCGGTTAATGCTTGGTTTGACGAGGAATGCAAAAAGGCAAGGAGAAGGTGGAAGGAATCAGACACGGATAACATAAAGCTCAAAGCTTACAAGCAGATAGTAAAAAAGAAAAAAGCTGATTTCATGGTTTCAAGGAGAGAAGAACTAATCTTCCTCGAGAAAAATAACCCCAAATTATTTTGGAAGGAGCTCCAATCGAAAAAGATGCAAACTGAAAACAACATTACAGCTTCTAAATGGTTTGACTATGCAAGACAACTTTATGAGCAGGATCCCAAGGTTGACCCTCCTCCCTTGGTCAACACAGACACAAAAATCTTCACGGTGCAAGAGGTAGAGATGGGTATCAAGAGGTTGGGCGCTGGAAAAGCAAAAGACTTAGATGAACTCCAAGCAGAGTATCTAAAGTGGGGCTTAAAAATTCTTTCACCTCACATCACAAAAATTTTCAACAACATCTTACAGCAGGGGTTCCCCACAGATTAGACAACTAGTATGGCAATACCTTTTTTCAAGAGTGGTGACGTCAATAATCCCTCCAATTATAGAACCATAATGATAAACCCCTTGTTTGCAAAGTTATTTGGAAGCATGTTAGAAAAGAAAATCAGCAAGTGGGCAGAAGAAAGAGATAAACGTGCTAAAGGGCAAGAGGTTTTAGACCTAAACATTCCACAGTTGATCATTGTATAACTTTAAGGCACATCATTGAAAAAGTTTGGGAAGAAAAGGAAGAAGTTTTTTGTTGCTTTGTTGATTTCAGAAAAGCCTTTGACACGGTTCCTAGGGATAAGCTTTGGGGCAGAATGGAGGAACTCGGGGTTCCCAAGCTGTTGAAAATGCAACAAGATGATGGAGCTTAGTGAAATAAAGTCGCCTTCACTAAGTGGGCCCGCAGGCAAATTCTGGCGCAAAGTCTATTTTTAGACTATGTCTATTTTTAGACATATGGAGCATGGTCCGGGGATTGCAGTATGTTATTCTTGGAGTATTGGTCATGTTGGTAAAAATAGATGGACCTCTATTTTTTGACCTATAGGTCAAAGTCTATTTTTAGACTTCCTATTCCTTAAAATAGGGAAGTCAAATATTATTTACCCTTAATAATATTTGGACTCTAAACTTCAGTTTACTCTCTTGGAGCACTTCGGTTCGAGCCTTGGAAGTGGCTCATGCATCTGACAGAGGAATTACGCTATTCCTAGGGGTTTGGTGAGCTCATGCATGGTTGACTTCAGTTAGGACTTCAGTGGCAGAAGTTTGGTGGAGTTAATGAGACAACTAGTGGAGTTGTGTTCGGTTTATTTTAGTTGAACTGGTTGAGATTAGTTTAACTAGCTAATCAATTAGTTATGAGTGGAGTGAATTAAATATTATTTAATTCATTAATTAGTAACTCATTATTCAACTCAAGAACACATCGGTTCACTACAGTTCATGATCAGTTCAGTGGAGACCAGTGAAAGAGGTAGATGAAAGGGTGGAGTTAGCTATCAGTGGCAACATCAGTTGTGCATGAGATTTGCACCACACTTGGAGGAATTTCCCATGATGATTGCGCTGTCAGGCCAAGGAGATTCGAACCTTGGATCTCTATATAGACAGGCCTGGATTGCGCAATAGAGGCAAGGCAATTGGCGGTGAGTTTTGAACCGATGGCACTGTTCAAAGGCGGAAAACTGGAGGAGAGTCTGTGTGTAACTTCATGAAAGTGCGAGTACTTGTGAGGAGTATGCGAGTTTGTTATAGTTTCTCATTATAATATACACAATAGGCTGGGGTTTTCGGCTATGACTTTCCCCATATACATGTTAATGTGTATGATGATTTGATGTGTTATCGCTTGATTTTATTTCCGCATTTGTGATGATCTGAGTGGAAGAGATTATGTGTTGCATATAAATTCGAATTGTATGTGATCAGGATAGTCTCGGTGGATAATTAATCATTATTCAGCAAATTTCTACACAAGCGTTTGAGAGCAGCTGTGCATAGGTTGTATGAAGAGGTGAAAGTCAAAATCAGAACTTCAGCTGGCATTTCTGAAAGTTTTAGAAGCGATATCGGGGTCAAGCAAGGTTGCCCATTGTCTCCTACCCTTTTTGGGTTATATATTGACAAGCTTGAAGAGTGGCTAAATTCGCAAGGGGGTGACGGTATCCATTTGGGCAAGTTCGTTATCAGGCTTCTTTTGTATGCAGATGACCTTATATTGATTGCTAAATCGACTCTTGGTTTGCAAGAGCATTTACGTTCCCTTGAGCATTTTTGTAGAAGGGTTGGGATGCAAGTCAATATTAGCAAAACGAAAGTAGTGGTTTTCTCTAACAAAAGAAAACATAACCAACATAAGTTCTATTTTGAAGGCAGCATTCTGGAAGAAGTTGCAGACTACAAATACCTCGGAATTGACTTCAACAGAAACTTAAGTTGGGATGGTTGTAGAAAGAAAAGAACTTTAGGGGGTTGGAAAGCATTTTATGCTCTTCAAAACAGGTGTAGAGAGGCAGAGCTGTGGGACTGGAAAACCACTCTAACTCTTTTTGGGCTTCTAGTGATTCCAGTGATTTTCTACGGTTGTGAACTGTGGGCCAGCAAAACAACCAAGATGCAGTGGAAACAAATTGAGAAAATTCAGAAACGTTTGATTACAAACAGATTCAAAATTAAAAGTGCAGTTCCTTATGCTATACTGTTAAGTGAAACAGGGGCTGCTCCTATTGAAGCAATTGCTATGGTGCGAGTCATAAGGTATCTAAAAAAAATTGAGCAAATGGAAGAGGGTAGATGGCCTAAGGTGGTGTTTAGTGACAGATTGTGCAAAAGACAAAAGACTTGGATGCGGCGAAATAACAAATGGTTTAGTAAATAGGGTATTTGCTTGAACATGTGTCCTACAAACAGTAAAGAGATAAAAACTTTTGTTATGGATAAATTCCACAAACATACTTGGAAGAAAGGCCTAGAGAGAAAGAAGAAGTACTACATGGAAGAGTTTAACCCCACGCAGAACCATCAACAAAAGGCGTACATAGGGGCTAATATTTCTTGGATATCTAAAATTCTTATTGCTCAATTAAGGACCAATTCTCATCAACTCCGTTGTGAAACAGGGCGCTGGAAAAGGCCAAAAGAAATGTGGAAAGAAAGAGTATGTATTTTTTGCTCCTCCGGAAAGGTGGAAACAGAAAAACATTTCATTCTAGAATGTGAGGCCTTCAAAGACACCAGGGAAAACTATGCAGGTATTCTGGCAGCTAATTCTTGGGATAAGCTATTCAGCGAAGAGTTTGTCGATAAGTTGGGAGTGGTCATTGTAAAACTTCACAGGAAAAGGGCCGAATACAAGAGTCAGATAGAGAAACAATCTGTCCCATAGGCTATTTTTAGCCTCGTGGACATTAAAAATTCTTTCTTTCTTTCTTTCTTTCTTTCTTTCTTTCTTTCTTTCTCTGGTTTGCAATAACAACGCAGGGTTTAATCTGTCAGACCAATTGGCGGGTGGTGACGATGGGTTTCTTATGTGGCCATTCATTGTTGTTCCTGAAACAAGTGTATTAGGATCATCATTATAGATCATGTGGTCATGACAGCAAGATTCCCATGGTTCAAATACCCTGACAACTGCAGATATACAACATTATCAAACGCTCTCGAAAGGCACAGGAGTAAGCGCTAGCTTTTCCAAGAATAAGGGATTGCCTCCAACACCATTAAGAAACCATGTCGGATAAAGTATCTAATGATGTCAGAGGATTAACTTCTTATGCATACAATTGGCAGAAAGTTGCAGAGAAGGGAAGCAAGTGAAAGTAGTAGTAGTTGAGCTTAATTGAACTTTGAAAGGAAATGATCGAAGGAAGATGACTCTTATTCCAAGACATTTTGGTGGAATCCTTGCACATATGTTGAGGTAATCCTTGATCATGGGACCGTCCCCTCCCGTTCAATTTTAACGCCATTTTAAGATGGGTTGAATCCTATTTCCGTCGAGCTAACTGTCTGCATATTGGAAGGTTGAATCTCTCACTGTTTTGAGGCAACTCTTTCTACAGACTTTTTTCCCAATCGCGAACTGGGAAATGAGAAAAAAATAATCCATCAAAGAATATGTATATGCACAGGTTTCTATTGGCGCAGATGGTATATGCAAGAGCTTAAATCAAAGGCGTCCTTTACATACCACTAGCAACCCAATTACCTCATGTATCAAGAAATAATTACAAATATTGTCATTATCTTTCAGGTTTCATCAATAAGCACTTTACTGGTTCTTTTGGCTTTGAGAAAGCTATCTAAGGTTGCAAATATGTTTACAATGAAGTTGCTAGCACCACAGTGATTGGTAGATAAGTATCCAAGACCGTGCATGAAATCATAGGTATTTCGGTTGTCCTGGAATGTTCGCATGTCTAATTTTCAGGTGTAAACTTTCAAGCTGGAAAATCTTATCATACAACTAGATTTAAAGGGACTAATGGAACTGGTCAACCAATATGTGGAGCTTTGCCAGTTTACAAATGTGTTCATTGGTTCGAATCTAAGTTCGAAAATATAGAGCAAACTATGGAAAGCCCAGAGTGGATCAAATTATATTTCTGAAAATCTTTATGATATTGAATGCTTGCTAAAGACTTTAGATTAATCTTTAGTGCTAGATCTTTGTTGTGAACAACATAGATGTAATTTGGGCAGGAAAGCTACATAATCTTTGGGTAGTTGTGATGTAAATTCACATTTTGAAAAAGAACTTCTTCCTGTCTTTCTCACGTGGTTATGTAGCAAAGAGTCAAGACTGCCTATGAACAATATAAATGAGAGAGCTATTTCATTTGAATCATTGACAACTTTAAATTTCAAAAAGACAGATCAGCAATTCAAAAATTCAATGGACAGTTCCAGGGCCCAGGCTAGTAAAGGACTGAAGATGCATACAGGTGTCAAAGTTTCACTCTTTTAAAGGGCACAAGTTTTAAATTGAAGTTCAACTAGTTTATGAAAGAAAATGCAGGTCAAACATAATTGTGTTTTTCTGTGAAAATGAGCATATGTGCCATGACAAATGCCAGTGCCTGAAATATGTTAAGATTTTTACTAAATTAATTCGTCAAACAAGGAAGTTGTTGGGATAAATGTTCTAATATATATGGCTGGCCTTTCTATAGCATTGGGAATTTTTCTAGCTAGTTGCTTCTAGCAGAAACTGAGTTCTCTTTGTGATAGAGTGTCCTACATAAAAATAAAGTGTTGAATTTTGAGCAACACGATGATGAGATACAATGGATTTATTTACTCATAATCAAACGATGGTTGGGCCATCTCTTCATGGCCCTATTAAAAGGTTGCCTTTTCTGGTGTAGTTGTGAATTCAGAGAGTATCTTGGAGGTGAAGTGATAACATGGTTGCAGATGCAAAGATTCCTGAAAGCAAATCTATTGACAATATCAAGAACAAAATGTCTGAATGTGTTGAAAGTGGGAAGAGTAGCCTGAGCTTGGCCAGCTGCAAAGGAGTATTAGTAATAGCAGTTGAAAATAATGGATAAGTTCTCGTGCCCAATCATGGAGTTTTGTAATGAAGTGAAATCTGAAGCGGCTCAAATTGATGCAAAACTTGAAAAGAAAATTATAATGTGGTTGCGCTTAGAAGGTTTGTTATGTGGGTGCACTTATAAATGAAGCTGCAGATCTAGATCCCAAGAAATGGGGAAAGACAATTGATGAACAAAGGTTCGAGAATGACATTGGGAATTGACCTTGTTTGCATGTGGATGTTAAGCCTGCAAATGGTAGATTGAAGCGACATGAAGGAGCTGCGTAAGAGAGGATAATGTACGAATTTCAGTATGCTACTGGTTCCATAAAATGCTCACTAGTGTCAAGAGAGAAAGTTCTTTTCTTAAGAGAAGAGGAGAGTTTTGAAGCAAAGAACAGGGAGCACTTATCAAAAAGAGATCTCTACTAGCACTAAAGAAATTCAAAAGCTTGGTTGTCTATTTATTGTGCCAAGCACAACACTAAATGAGAACTTTTGATGTTGGAACCATTAACATTAAATATGGAATTTTTATTTCTCAAGGATGTCTTCAGGATTGTTATAAAAATGACTTTATTGGCATATTCTTTCCAATCGGATGGAGCATTCGAACATATGTTGGAAACTATACTTGCTTTCGTTGAAGATGGGTAATTCCTATTGGTTTCCAAAGCAAAGCTCCAAGAGAACCAATTTTGGATGGAGTGATGTTACTACAGTTTAAAGAAAAATTGCAACAAACACATAGATAATGCATAGCTAGTCAAACAAGAGTTAAGCAATCAATTATGCAAGTGCCTATGAGCTATATTTTTCACAACATGATGTAAGAGGTCGCCGTGCCTAGAGGAGATGGAAGTAATGTTTTGAATTGGGATGACAACCAAGCAAAAGGTAAGACTTTGAGGACAATAAATTATCTTTCAGAGTTTTGTGTTTCCACCCTAATGACTTATGTGAGAAATTAGAAAAATCACAACAAATCCTTAAAGATCAAGAAAATACAAAAAAATTGTGTTAACGTCAAAGAGAAAAGTTGTGTGTGACAGCTGGTGATACATGCTAAAGATTTTACCCCATTTAAAGAATAATTGGAATATTTTCAACGTTTGCAGATTTTCAGTGAAGAATATTCAACAAATTTAGATTTCTATGCAGCATTCGGGCAACTCAACAATCAAAGGATCAGCTCCATATTTCAAGTAAGAGGAGCAACATCATTGAACTAATTCCCAAATTTAGAGGTAGAAGACTCTCTATCTATTTCTGATTTCCTGCAAACAACTCCAAGTTTCTGGCAGATTGTTGAGAGGTTGTTTTTATCTTTAGTATATTGTTTAGATTTTTATTCCAAAAATATTGTAACAGTTTAGGAGAGGTATTTTTCTATATATTGTTGGATTTGTAATGTAAAAGGGTTGGTTTTTTATGCCAAAACCCTGATTTTTTTATAAATCTTGTAAATTCGGAATTTAATGAAAGGCTTATGGCTTTAGTTAATAGCAGAGATTTTTTACATGTGAATGCCTCATGTTTTCCATTACATGTTTCTGCATACATTTGAGGTTGTATAAAACACTAGGTGAGTTTGGGTTGAGTGTCAACTTCCCTAAGATCCCACTACAAAGTTATGTCCTTTACTAAGTAGATAAATATGACAATGTGTTACTGTTGATCCCTCTAAAACAATAGATTGTTGCTTTTATAACAATTCTTATATGTATTTTTTTTAGTTGTTGAGAGTGTCTCTTCATGCTTTATCATTTTATTAACTAACCTAAGTATTCAATATGAATGATTATGTTGCCTAATATCTTCTTTAGATATTCCATCTGCATCTCTTTCAAGCTATTGTACTTTTTTTATAGCTGAACATCGACACTTTGATTAGATCTATGCAGGTAGGGTTTTATTTGTTAAGCAAGGCCCTATACAACAAACCCTAGATCTAGGCAGTGTGCTTCATAGATTGTTGTCTAGTGACAGTGAACAACAAAAAGTCTCATAACATTTGACGGAGCCCCCTCTGGTTCGAGGGCCAACTTGAACTTAAAGTTGGTTGAGTTGGTTTCTCGACGCAGTTTCGCAGCCAAGGACTGCCTTTGAGAAACATTATAACAAGGGAGAAGGGGCCATAAGAGCTTCCACCTTCATGTGGTTGGCCTTGTTCAGTAGAGAATAAATTAGGATTCGAATAATTTTGTAGAAAACCTACCTCGATCCAACAAAGCAATAACAAAGTCAACGTTGACTTCGCTAATACTCCATCAAAGCGAGGGAGGTTTGCTCCAAGATTAGACTACTCCAATAAATTATTCTCAAAACCAAGAGGAGCTCATTTAGGTATTCATGCACTCAAGTATTTTTAATTATTATTTAGTCATAAAAATGTTAGTTAATTGATTTTATTATTTTGTTAATTCTTTAAGCGTTGGTTGAATCTTCTTCAAAACTCTTATGCAACAACCTTTAGAAATCAGAGCATTCATCTTTGTGTGAGGTTCAAGGAGGAGTTGGAGTAAGAATCTCGAAGACCTTCAATTGGGACTCAAGGTAAAAAAATTGATTGATGTAATGTGTCTCTTGTTATGGATATAGATCTATAGGATTTTCCCCCTCATTATCTTGTGTATTCAGTCTTTTATGGCAAGAAAATGGTATATCTAATATTCCTTGAGTAGATTAGGTTACATATAATAGTAGTCAATATTCCTATTGCTCAAAAGGGTTTTATATTTATGTTCTTGTTCTCTTTTGTGTAGGAAGCAAGTGTTAAGGGTTGGAGTTGGATCTTTGGGGCTATATCAGCAAGGATTATGCAAGGACAACTATCAAATAAAGGGTATGGGCCATAGTCTCCATTCCCTTAGCATGTATTAGGATTTATTGAATTGGATATAGTGGAAAATTGCATTGTAGTCCTTCCCACATTTTGTCTTGGAAGGATCTAGTATTTCTTCATTATATTTTGAAATTCCTTTGCTCTTTTATTCAATCCACGAGTCACACCTTATTTCCAATATCCAATCCACTACTCGCATCTTATCCAAAAAACCAAATTGTTGCACAATGGTTAAATCCATATGGACATCTTGTTCTCTTAAAAGTGATTCTCTTTACTTATCTAATGTACCAATTATCCTCTCTCCTTATCCCTGTGAAATTAAAAAAAGTTATAGCTAAAGAGATAAGGAAGTTCCTTTGGGAAGGAGGAAAACAAACCACAAAAATTTTCGTTTGGTGAATCGATGCAGAGTGAGAACCCCCAAATATCATGGTGGATAGGGATAAAAGACCCTTTTTTCGGTCAACCAATGGTTATCACTAATTGGATGATAGAATTTACCTTCAATGAGAAAAAAACAATTAGCAAAATAAGAGGCTATAACATCTCTTGTTATGGAAATTTTTGAACAAGAAATGAATTCAAATTACAAAACAAGTAGCCAACCATATCTAAATCCATCTCAGAATACAAAGATCGAAATTTTGATTATGTAGAGGATTCATGTTAATGAAATGGGCATGCCATATGCCCACCATTTACAAATCATGAATTATATATCATTTATATATCTAGGAGATGATGAAATTTTTATTATATTGGAAAATAGATCTAGTCTTTCAATGGAAGCCAAGCTGCCAACTAGTCTAGAGGTGGAATTCCCCATGACAAACTATGAATTCACATAAAGCTCTTCAAGAATTGATAGAGGATCAAAATCATAGCCATAAAGAGTAGAATATCACATAAAATCAAGAAGTATTTATTGGTCATCCCACACTCATGTTTTCAAACATGATGATCCTATATATGTCTTCTAGAATTGCAACCACATGCTTCCACATAGACTAGTTTGTGCTAAATCCATGAGCCAATACAATGTTCTGATGGACAAATACTAAGAGAGGGGGGATTGAATCAGTATTTCATTTCATCTAATCTTCAAATTCGCATTCAAATTTTTATATGCTGATTTCCTTTAGGAAACTCACATATGTACACACTTTTAGTGCATGCAAACAACATATATGTAGATTACTTATCTTTTTCACAATTTCTATCAATTATTAACATTTAATAACATATTTTACATGATAAGTAAATCATTAGCAACATCAATCATCTAAACCATAAGGATGCAACACATCAACACAAAACACATAGGGACACCGTGATTTTAGGTGGAAACACAACTTGGGAGAAAACCACCATTGTTGTTGTCTTTGACTTCTTTCTTAATATACAAAAAATATTCTTACATCTTGTGCTAGCGTGGATTCTTACCAATACGCAGGCTCCTACCTAGAAGAGGCCACAACCTCCACAAATTCTCCAATTCTGACTGGAAGGAAGCTACTACTTCTTGATCAAGTTTATTGGCTTCTACTAGAAGGAAGCTTCACTGAAGGCTCCAACCCTCATCACCTTTGTGGACTATGTTTCAAAATATTTCACACTAGATCCACTTGACTCAACCACAACACAAAACTTGTAGTCCACGTTTCATCAAAATTTCAAACTGGACCCATACTAACCATTATGCTCAATCTTTGAATACCAATAACCTTTTTGAAACCAAACACTAAATACCAAATATGATAAAATTGTATAAGTAAATACCAAGATACCAATTACCCTTTGCAACCAAATCACTGATATACTAATCCAAATCTCAACAATACTAACTAATTCAAACTCTTTTCTCGTCAACCAAGTCAAATTATTTGCTCGTCAAATGACGAACCAAACACAATTATACAAAGCCAAAACTTTTCTACACAACCAGACATCCTTGACAATTAGCATCAAACAATAAAAACCCCTCTCAATATCAATTCACTGTCAAAACAATACCACAAACCCATGTCTAAAATCATATCAGTAAATGTACATGACTGTCATTAAGGAAACCCGCTAAAATGCACTTCTTTTATGCATAATAACCACGTATAGATATCAAATCATTGAATACCAAAGCGTCTCTCCTAATCCATTCTTTATGTTTTAAAAAAACCTCATCTACCTTCATCATATACATCAATTAGCAGTAAAACAACTGTCCAAAACCCAGATCAAGCAACAATATTAAAAACTTATTAACTCAAAATGTATATGTGATTATCCTGAAGCAAATCTTCGTATGTACGCAATATGTAGGTCCCTATAATACTAGTGTATCCCCTTTATTGTTATTGTTAATATAGCCCCCTATTGTTGTTATTTTTCCCATGTAGCCTCCATATTGTTATTGTTGTGCCCCATAGAAGCCCATTATTGTTATTGTTGTGTACTTACTTTATTATTGATGTAGGCTCTAATTATATTGTCACCCCTTAGACTCCTATATATACCAAGGAGGTCTTGTCATTTGCATCATGTAAGAATTGTTCATTTATGTAATGTAAAGGAGGTTTCCCCCTTGATGAGGTAATTTTCAAGCCGTTGATCTATCTTTTTTTATATTTTGTGATGTGGATGCATAAAATTTGGTATTAGAGCTTTGGATTCTATGGTTTCGTTGCTTCAAATATTCATCTCGGAATTTTCGCTATAAAAATTTTTTATACGAGGATTAAGAAGCTAAAATTTTGACCACGTGGAGTCGAAATCTTAGTGAACTTCGTATCTAAATTTTAGATCTTGGTTTGCTATATTTTCTGAGATATAGTCCGAATAATTTAGGTTTTCCCCATGCTCCAGAACTCATTCTCAAATAGCTGACCTAGGGAAAATCGTCATAAATTTCTCTTCAAGCAACAGATTTGAATTTTATAAAAAGTGACAGAAATTACACTGACTTTAGTTTCTTGTGTACCAATTTCATGGCCAAAGGTTGAAACAGTGACACGGGGAATTTTGTACAACTTCGCTCTATTGAACTAGTCCATAATCAAGTCATCATAAGAGATTTGGCATAACTTTATCAAGAATCCAATATTGATCTTACTTGTGGCACTGGAAAGAAGAATTAGAGGGCTACCACAAAACAAAATTTCAGACCTTGGGAGGTTGATTTCATAGGTAAAACATTTTCAATATTGAGCTCTTAAAATCAAGAAAAATGTGTGTATTTTTTTTTTTTATTGCGTAACTTTTGTTTAAAAAATCTGTTTAAAGTGATTTAAAGGGAATATTGAAGGATAGATATCATTGTTTGATTCCAAAATTTCTTGAAACAAAAAAAATGGATACACCTAGTAAGCAACCAGAAATATCTACTTTGATGCATGAAGAAGAGGAAGAAATGCAATATGATATATCAAAATTACAAAACCAAGTGCAACAAATTTCACTCTCACAAAGAGTAACCAAAAATGAATTGGAATCTAAGAAGGATGGTTTAGAAGCAAAAATAAAAGGCAACATGGAGGTTTTTAAAGTAGACATAGACACGATGAATGTCAAGTTGGAAGGGTTGACAAAGTTGTTGCAAGAAAGGCTTCCCCATGGTGACAAGGTAATCCATGAAAAGCATGATGATGACAAAAGGAATATGAATTATGATTTTAGAGACTCCAATATGGGGTTTAAGAACCACCACATTCAAAATATAGATATGAGGAAGTTTAATGGCAAGGATCTGGCAACATGGATACTTCAGATGGAGCGATATGTTTATCTACATGATGTGCAACACACACAATAGGTATGCATTGCATCTTTATATTTAGAACCCAATCAATTTGTATGGTATCGATGGATTTGTTCTCGTAAAAAAGTTGTCACTTGGTCAATTTTTAAAGAGGAAATGATAGCACATTATGAGGATACAGAGAGCAACACCTTCTTTAGCCAATTGATAAGTCTCAAACAAAATAGTTCAATGGTGGAGCACATTGAGGACTTCCAAAAATTGAATATCAGGGTAATTGATATTCCAGAGGAGCATATGATTGATGTCTTCATAAAGACTTTAAAGGATAACATCCAACATGAGGTTCGCCTTTGGGAACCTCATTCATTGGAGAAGGAATTTAGGGTGGCAAGAAAAGTTTAAAGCAAAATTATGGCAACAAGGGAGTCTACCACTTGTTAGTGTCAGTATGTCAGTGATCAAAAATAACTCTTTCAGTTTTTTTCCTAAAGTCATAGGTCAAAATTTTTTACTTTTTCAACAATTTTTCAGAAAATATTTTTGCTCACTAAAGAGGTCTAGGTCAAGTGTGTTTCTCCCTCATCTCATTCATCACCATTATCACTTTCAAGGTCATCTCTATCATCATATATTAAAGCTTTAGGGTTATGTTACTCCACCTCATATAGGTCATTGTCTAGGGGTCATCCATGCCTTTGAAAAATGTTCAATTTGTCACCTACAACAAGGCTCAAGCCCTTCATCCCACTCATAAAACTCTAAAGAGGGAGCTAGCATGATTAGGGAATAACATAAAGACAACTTTCTTGCTTTTTAAAAAAGGTTCAAAAAGTCAAAAATTGTCTTATTGATTCATTACAAAGAAAAAAAGGGTCTTTTCAAGGATATAAAGACTAACAAAAGAATTTTATTCTCTCATTTCATGTTGAAATTTCACCTCTCCAACATGGAAATCCATTTTCAACCTCAGATCAGTTATACTTTGCCACCAAAAGTCCCAATTCTCTCATCTCTGCAATTTCGCTACCTTTATCAGTAATTTCGCTACCTTTATGCCATAAATGTAGTGTTTTTGTCTCTCGCTACTTTTATGGTAAACCCACCTTTAGAAAGCCTTTTCTATGCAATTTTTTGAAGTGTGAAGCTTCACATAAACTCTACAAACCTCGCCACAACTTTCAAATTTTCTCAATCTTCCCCGAAGGTACTCAAACTTCTCCTATGCTACCTTTATCAACAGATTCACTACCTTGATGAGGATTCACAACAAATTTTGAGTTTGAGAGTTGAAAGGCCAACTGCAGTGCTCTAGGTCAGAAAATCAGGCTTTCTTGCACTCCTTTGACAGGTTATCATCAATAATTATCATTTCCTTGCCTCTTCATGTGCTAACTTTGAAAAAATGACTCACATGTAGGGTTTTTCACTACATATATCACCTCTATCACATTTTGGCATGCAAACACTACAAATCACTTTAAGTTTAGATGATTTACTCTAAATCACACAAAACTTACCTTCCCTAACCTTTTCCCATTACATCTTTACCCTAATTCATCATTTTCTCACTAAACCCTAGGTTTACGCTACAGTTTTACAGTGGGGATGTTTTTTTGTTTTTTTAGCCATTTCCCATTACTCATTCCAGCCAATTCCACTCCCATTGCCTTCCTAATACTCTTCCCTATACCTCTGAATTTTCTCAAGAATTTAGAGTGGCCTTATCCCCTTCATTCCCTTTCATTAACAAAGCAAAACAAAAAAATCCCTTGTTTTCCAGTGCAGCTAAGAAAAGATTGCCAAAATGGATATTATGAGCAGTGATACAAAGAAGAAGACCTATAATAAAGGATTCAAATTTATTATTTTTGAGCCACTACATACCAATGAAATAATGGCATCTCCCTTCATCATAAAATCACTTGAAGATGTTGGTTGTTTAGGTTTTTGCAAAAAAGTCTAAGAAATGGGTTACAATGCTAAGCTTACTAGTTTGTTTGCTACTTCAATCAAGAAGGATCAAGATGTAATTGCAGGGGTGAAGTTAATTATATCAACATAAAGCGTTTCATCAACCACATGGATCCCTAGTAAGGGGGCAATTTGGTTCAAGAAATCACAGCTAGATCTTCATAGCTATAAACCCTTCTTGAAATCACAATACAGGGAGGCTCCTACACATGTTTTTCCCATGAGGCAGTTATTGGAAGTATACATGCCCTTGATGAATATTTTTATGAAATACTTCACATGTGAAGGCAGGTTCTCCACTCTATATCAATACCATGTTAGGCTTTTATTACATTTGACAACCATGAAGCCAATGAATTTATCCTACTTCCTGTGTAAGAGCCTCATTAAAATGGTTGAAAAGGTGCAAATCAAAGGAGAGGACCATCATACCAATATATTTCATCATTGTTTGATAAAAATAATTGTCTTACACCAGCTTAAAGAGAAGAATATCACTTGGGAAACCTTCATTCAATCTAGTGTCTTTTTTCCTTTTGTTAGTCATCCAACTAGCCAAGGTATATCATCATCCACGCCATCAGTACCATCCAAACAAAGAGACATTGACTCAACCAGCAGAGTTTCACTCAAGAAGGCATCTAGGACTGATATGACTCATACATATCAGAGAGGTAGGAGGCTTGTGTTTGCTCCAGATATTGTGGAAGGGGCTAAGCCTACATCACCAAGACAGAAATCATCATCACAGCATGAGGAGCCCATCCATTCTGATGCTGACATGGAAAATTTGGAGATGTGTGAAGAGAAAAAATCCACAAAACAGGTAATCACGGATAAAGATGTTGAGATTAGAGAGCTTAAGAACAGTTTATCCAAGGCCAACTTCATGATTTCCTTCCTTGAGCAGGAAAACATGCAATTGAAGGTAAACCAACTACTTTTGAATAGACATAAGTTTGATGCTAGCAAGAAAGATGTAAATGGAAAAGTAGTAATTTATATTGATGACTCTCATGAGGATTAAGAATAGGTTAGCGGGAAGAGGCCAAGAACTAGAGGCCTAAAAATGGGATTGTAGCAACAAAAAGAAGCATCTCCACCACAAACACACATGACAGTGGATGAGCTCATCTTGAGCGAAATTGAACAAGACAGGGAGTATTTCCTAGATAGAGTCAATGGAAATTTGGAAAATCTCCTGAAGAAAGCCTAAAGAGACAACAAGTTGCAAAGACACATGGTTGCTCATTACTATACGAGGAATCAAATCTCCAAGGTCAAAGTCAAACAGTTGAAGAAAAAACTTAAGAAAACCCTAATCAAGAAAAAGGGAAAAGGTAAATTATATTTGCTTGTTGATGCCTCCCTCATGACATATCATACCTTCTTAGGTCCTCATGGAGCAGGTCTGGACCAATTTTGAGAGAATTTGGAGAAGGTTTGACATTTTTGCAATTTTGGGAAAATTATGATATTTTTGCAGACAGTATAAAGGCAGCGTGTTCACACTATATTTATTCTCAGAACATCCAAATGATGAAAGGAGCACATTTTTAGATGGATAATGAATAATACATCATTGAAATACACTTGGTTTGCAACATAAACTATTATTTTTCTCAGGAAGATAAAAAAAAATAGCAAAAAATCAGCGCTCTTCCTCAATTTCAAAACCATGTTGCCTTTGTAGCACCATTTTTGGGAGAAGTGATATTTGAAGACCTTGGAGGATGTTTTTGTTGGGATACCACTTCATATGGCTAGAGGACACACTCACCTATCTACAACAACTTGTAGAGTCAAAATTGAGCATGGGAAAATCATCAAATTGATTATAGAAGACCATGCTACCTTATGGCAGTTTCGCTAGCTTTATCTGTAAAAACACTACGATTATGCTAGAATCAGCATTGGATTCCTCTAGACATATGTCAAACTCAGAAATTGTCACAAATTCATGGTTTTTATTTCCTATGACAAGGAATTAGAGTTATTAAGTTAGTTTTTGAATCATATCATGAAGGATATGTAATTTAATGTAAGGGACAAACACTCTTAGTTTATAGGTAAAATTCAGGGAATGGTTTCTAACCTCCCTAGAATCTAGGAAATGACTCATATTTTGTATTAATGATATATTTTGGATAGGGTTTCGACCTGATAAGGTGTCATAGTCCATATTTTCTATAAGTAGGAGCTTTTTAGTCTTTTGTTGGGTTGGATAGTCTCATATTGCAGTGGAGCTTTTGTAATCAGCAATTTGGAATGAAATCAGAGATAGAATTGCAGGAATTGTGTTGAGATACTTGTGGTATGCATTGGAGCATTTGTTCTTCTGATGTATGTTTATCATTTCATGCTTAATACCATGTCTTCTTCTTTCATATATGTTTATCTTGTAATATTATGATCAGAAATCATGTTTATTCATGCTCTATTGTAGACAAGGTTTACATTTCTATGTTTATTTGCTTCTAAACTAAATGAATTCACCTTAGTGCTCATTCAAAATATCTTCTACTTCATCCTATACTCAATGCCCTATTAAAATTATTTCAAAATACCTATCTAGCCTCACATACTATCTGCAAATTCACCTTGGAGTTCAGACCTAAGAACCTTATACACAGTCTACTCACTGAATTTTCTATCCAGCACTAAAAACATCAAACAAATTCTATTTACTAAGCTTAAACACCTAGCCTAAGATCATTAGATACTCAGTCATTCTTTTGACTACAAAAGTGACAATGAGAGAGCCCTCTCTAGTCCTAGAAGGGCTAGCTACCTGACTTAAAGCTTGGTCTATGGTTACCTTTCTTCAATCCCATTTTTAGCCTTGGGAAGTTGGGGAGAGTGATAACACCACTCACAACTATAAATATGTAAGTGTTCTTTCTCCTATTATTCCACAACCTACAAGGTTGACACCACAACAATTTGAGGAAAAAAAGAGCAAAAGGGCTTTGTTACAGCTGTGATAGAAAATGCACTAAAGATCATAAGTGTGTTGAGAGGAGATTATTTTACATATATTGTGAAGAGGGGGATATACACCAAAAGAAGAGGATATACACCAGGAACCAACCCCAAAGAAAGAAAAAATGAAGCGGACCATATCGTGTAATTTCTTGGCAGGAATTACCACTCCTTAAACTCTCAAGATAGAAGGATATATCAAGAAGAAAAAGGCAATAGTGTTGATTGATTTGGGTAGTACCCATAATTTTATTCATTATAAGATAGCCAAGGAATTAAATTGATTTCTATATCCAAAACCACAGTGTCAAGTGATGGTTGCAAATGGAGGACCTATAAACTGCTCTGGAATGTGTCATAATATAAAGCTAACCATGGGGGGGTATGTATTAAATATTCCAATGCTTTCCATTCCAGTGGGTGGTGTTGATTTTGTACTAAGAGTCCAATGGTTACAATATCTAGGGACGATAAATTTTAATTTTCAAGAAATTTTCTTGATTTTTTTATTGGGAAGGAAAGGAAATTGAATTAAGGGGTATCACAGGGAAACCAGGAAAGATAATCAACTCTAATGGCATGAAAAATCTTTTGAAGAAAGAAGAATGGAGTGTAATTGCACAATTATGCTCACTAGAGGTTCAAACATCGAAATAATTTATTTCTCCAGATCTCCAAAAATTCTTGGACAATCATTCCAAGGTATTTGAGACTCCCAAAGGCCTCCCACCTATTCATGATTATGATTGTGCTATTCACTTGATTCTAGGAAGTGTTCCTCCAAACACTAGGCCTTGCTTATATCCCTATGCCCAAAAGAGTGAAATTGAACTTATAGTTGCAGAAATTCTAGAGGTCAATATAATTCAACCTATTCAAAGTTCTTTCTCTACTCTGGTAGTATTGGTGCACAAGAAGGATGGATCATGGCATATGTTTTCAGATTATATGGAGCTCAACAAGCTCACTATTAAAGATAAATTTCATATTCCTGACATTTATGAGTTGTTGGATGAATTACATGGAGCAATTTACTTCACCAAGATGGATCTTTGTTCAAGATATCATCAAATTAGAATGAATATTGTAGACATTCATAAAACAACATTCATAACTCATGAAGGTCATTATGAATTTTTGGTCATGTCTTTTGGCCTTACTAATGCACCTTCCACATTTCAAGGTTTGATGAATTCCATTTTCAAACCCTTCCTTAGAAAATTTGTGTTAGTATTTTTTGATGATATACTAATCTACAACAAGTCTTGGAAGGATCATATTCAACATGTTGACATGGTGGTCAAACTATTGGAGGAGAAACAATTATATGAAAAAACCTCCAAATGTTTCTTTGGATTACAAGAGGTGGAATATTTGGGTCATATTGTATCTCATGAGGGTGTTAAGGTAGACAATAAAAAAATTAAATTCATTAAAGAAGGGAAAATCCACACAACCCTAAAGCATCTTCGAGGATTTCTTGAGTTAACAGGGTATTATCACAAGTTTGTTAATAATTATGGGAGAATAGAAGTGCCTCTAACAACATTACTGAAGAAAATTGTATTTTCTTGGACTCCATAAGCAACTAAGGCCTTTAAACATCTTAAAGAGGTAATGTGCCAAGCACCGGTCTTAGCTACACCAAACTTCACAAAAAACTTTAGTGTGGAATGTGATGCCTCATGAAATGGAAATAGTGTTGTTTTAATGCAAGAAGGAAGATCTGTTTCTTTTGAAAGTCATCCAATCAAGGGAAAGTATTTACACAAGCCTATTTATGAAAGGAAATGTTGCCAATACTACATGCACTAAATAAATGGCGACCTTAACTAAAGGGAAGAAACTTCAAGGTAAAAATACACACGATAGTCTTAAATACTTTTTGGAACAAAGATTATCTTCAGAAGAGCAACAAAAATGGGTCACCAAGATGTTGGTTTATGAATTTGAAATCATCTACAAAAAAGGGAAGCAAAATGTTGTTGCAGATGCATTCTCAAGAAAGGACGAGGATGTGGAAGCATTGCTTTGTGCCATTTTTATTATCCAACCTGATTGGATAACTGAAGCAAGGGATGAAAGGAAGAATGACGAAGGGGTGTGGACACTCATTCAAAAGTTGTAGCAATATACTAGTACATATGATACATTTATTTAGAAAAGTGATTCATTATGGTACAAAGATCACTTATATCTTTGTAAGAATTACCAACTCAAACAAAATATTCTTTTGGAATTGCACACCTCCCCCTTAGGAAGGTACTCAGGATTTTTAAAAACATATCACGGGGTCAAGAAGGAATTTTTTTGGGATGTCCTTTGTAATAACCCTCATCAAAAATCCATGTAATAAAGTTAATAAAGGAAAAATAAGACCAAGGTCATGGGACACGTATTCCAAGTTGAATGTTGGGGAAACCTCCTAGTGGGTTTTCATTTTAGTTTATTATGGCTAAAGGAATTTGGAAAAGGCAATGGAAAATACTTTAGAAAGGCAAGAGACATTAACTGGCATTTTATTTATGAAAATAATGGAAATTAGGAGAAAGGGAAGGTGAAGGGTCACAGGTTTCATGTGAGGAGGAAAATAATGGAAATTGAAGAAAATAAAAGCCTCATTAATAAAAAGGCTTCTAAGGATCATTTGGTAACCTTTTGTTATTTTAGTTTTGGAGATCTCTCTCTCTCTCTCTCTCTCTCTCTCTCTCTCTATTATCTCTCTCTCTCACACACTCTTGGACACTTAAAGTTTTCTTGGATAACTTCAGCATTGGATCAAGGAAGAACAAAGAAGGCAAAGGGAAGAAAAGATCAAGAAGGAAGAGCAGGATCAAGCATCTACAATGAGATTACTTGTAGGTATCAATTTGCATGTGTGATTTCCTTGCTAGATTTGGTATGCATGGTACATGCATGTGTGTATTTGGTTCTCTTTTTGTCACCGGCATCGATTTTTCTAGGTGTGACAGTGTTCTTTAGCCTCGCCTTACAATTTTCGAATATCCATGGTGTGATGGGTTCTCTTTTATTTGGATGAACTAGATTATAAGATGGTTTTGAAACTGATTGAGGTGGTATATGAAAGAAAAAACACATGGCCTAAGAATCCCTCGATTGGAGAAGGCGGTTTTGCGGTAAATCCATATTAGGCCTAGGAATACTTAACCAGTGAATGGCGGGATATACGGTAAATACTAGATGTGTGTACCCTTGATCAATCCTAAGAATCCTTGACCGGTGAATGGCGAGATGTACGGTAAATCCTGGAGGGTGGAGTCTCGATTAGGCCTAGGAATCCTCGACCGGTGAATGACGGGATATACAGTAAAGCCTAGAGACTAGGAGGTAAGAAAATTCCTCATGGTGTAGGTGGATAAATATAGTGACATCCATGCTTGTTTAGGGCCTACTGATACATTGGGGATTGTAGTAAAACCTAAGGAAACCTGGATTGGTTTTGGTTTTGAGTCCCACATTCATGCTTGGAATATGGGACGGGGGTGATTGGATGAAAGAAATATTTGTTTCAACAAATATATGGTCGGGTGGTCCATGGAACTACCATACATGGCTGGCTTTTGCATTCATTAATAATAGCTTCTTCTCCTTGATATTTCATGCGTAAATGTATTGGATTATATGTGGATTTTATGGTTGTTATATCTTTGTTATTTGTTTTGGTTATAGGCAGGTTATGAGTATGTTTTATGACACACTTGATGTATGGATTTCATCATGTTTTGATTAGAAATTGAATGTATAATGAATACATGACCTAATAGATGATAATGCAACTATTGTGATAAGGCATCAATTCTTCTTCACAAATCTCAGATAAGTATGAGACCCCTAGGCTCAGACCTGTTGTTATGACCTGTAGATTAAATATTTGTGATATTTTTGACAAAATGCTTGTCATGGCTAGTAGGGGTCAGATCAAGTACTTGTAAAAATGATTGCATTAGTATCCTTATTCCATTGTTATTATTCATTTTTTGGATCTACATGAAGTTATGGGAAATAGCCTAAGACATAGACCTGAAAAAGTGGCTCAGAATTCAAGGTCGTTGGCATAGAACTGCCTAAAAAATTCTACATTCGTTGGCATGCCTTGCTTTGGGAGCGACTGGAAGGCCTCAATCACATGCATGGCTCGTCATGGGAGTGGTTGAGGGTCCAAATCAATAAAATGTCAAGTTGTCTTAGGGGTTGGCCACCTAGAAGGGTTGGTTGGCTCCTAAAGGTTTTGTATCATGTGTGGAAGGTTAGTTTCGTTTCGTTATGTCAGTTCCACTCCCTTAACTATATGCGGGGAGTTGAATCACATCATAGTAGCCTATCGTCACATGTTTACCCAGTGGACTGAGTAGCTTGGGTAAATTTGGGAGGGTGTTACAACCTTCCAACCTTAAATCTGATATTTAGAAGTTTGTGGAGGAATTTTTGGTTTGTCAACAAAATAAAGTTGAGATAATTAAAGCCTTGGGTCTGTTACAACCTTCATTCATTCCAAGTTAGCGTTGGGAGGAGGTCTCAATGGATTTTATCACAGGTTTACCCAAGTCTGAAGGAAAGAGTGTCATCATGGTGGTAGTTGATAGACTTATCAAGTATGTGTTGGACTATATAAACCACTTATTAAATGACTGAACAACACACATCTAAGTATCAATCCAAGGACGTCTGTTTATTCCCATGACAGTTGCACTGTCTGTGCCGATACATCAACCAGAAGTAATTTCGGAGAAAAGAAATCATTGTTAAATTAATTGTTGGAAATAAATCACTCATGCATAAATAAAATAATATACAAGATTGAATCACACTTCAATTGATCTATCTAGCTTGCCACATAATAAGTACCCAGCTAGTGTCTCTATTATCATATGTGTAACAGCATATAAAGTATTGAAATCGAAGCAGATGTATTCTCAGCTGAACAATAGCAACATCACTCTATTAATACATAAACTAAAATACAATTACATACACACAACTACTTTAATCACTACAATCCCTGCTAAGAAGGAGGGCCCTTCCTCCCTAGCAGGGCGTAGGTAGAGAAGGAACTTTAACGGAAACTAAATATAATCACGCATGTAACAGCAATAATAGGATAATCTGTATTAATATGAACGCAATTACAGAGCCAAAACAACGTTGTTCTCTGCTAACCTCTCGACCTCTAGGGTCGAGAAATATATAGTGGTTACATCAGAAAATCCAGGGATAGATCAGTCATGAGAATCTTACGATTCTCATGCTGATCAAAATAGAACACATACAATTATAACCACTTCCTAATAGAGTTCTGACTAGAAAATAAAATATTACAATTGAAACTACCCTTAGGTTGTTATCCCAAAAATACAACGCTAAACAACTCCTATAGCTATCATAATGGAATCACATATGTAGTGCAATGGCCAAAGGACATATCAGCAACAATATTGACGAGAACAGTCAACGGTACAACTGTATCAGTAGTTTTCCAACGAGTCTGTAACAGCAGTTTGTCGGCGGGTCTGTAACAACAAGGTGTAACAGCATCGCTTTGCTGTAACAACACTATCTGAACTGCTCCTGTGAACTTTCGTGTTCAGGATCTTTGGTGCTAAAAATGACATATGAAAGGACAACACAAAGACCATCAATATTCTCCAAACATTCACCATCAATTAGTCATAAAAAGGTATAATAGATCATAATAATTGGTGAATTGGAAAAGTAACTAAAGCAAGGTGAAACAACACAAGTTAGGATAAAAAGGTAGGAAAAATGGGTAAAGATACTCCCATTAGTTATGGTTAAAAGGAAAAATAAGGAATATAAGTGTAGGAAAAATGTACAAAACTAGCACCCAAAATCTCCCCCTAACTGAAATACTTGCATATCTACATGCAAACTCATCTCTCATGGGAATATCTTCGGTGCAGGTCAGTGAGATCATAAGCACTAGTTGTGTCTTCATCTGCAGACATGTATCCCTGACTGGCCATCAACTGTCGTACCCAGGATTTTGACTCATACTTACTCAATTCGTAATTGATCTGGTAATCCTCAATGGGAAACCAGATCAAAGGAAACTTGAACTTCAATCCCAACCACAAAGCACCAAGGTATTGTACAATTTTTACGTAGGTTAGTACATGTGTAACAACCACCACGAAATTCTGGAATGAGAATGGATCTCCCTTCAATAGCTCAGCACTGTTGGCTTCCGTGTGTTTTAAGCACCCTTTCAAAGCTTGGCTCTTCATCATTGCGAACTGATTGAGGCAGAAATTCACAATTCTTCATCTATAAGTGGCAGCCGGTTCTTTAATCCCAGGGGTACTCAGCATTCTCCTAAATTCTCGTCTCAACTCAGCAGCGCGTCCTGGTTCTGCCCGAACCCACAATATTGTCTTCTCCTCATTAGTCTCCATAGATTTAATGGCCAAATTTCGTTCAATCTGATTCTTCATAAAGGAAACAAAATCCCTTAATTGAAGATCTCCCATATAAGAGAATATTGTCACAACCATCTGCATACTCAGTTGTTCAAAAATAATGTTGTGTAAAAATAATTCACACAGCAAAATTTTCTCATCAAAATCAGAGGCACGGAAAACATCCAGAAACATACGAGTGGAGGAACATAAATAAGTTCTATCCTCCATAATGGATTTCAATTGAAACAAGAAGTAACTTTCCCACAGAAAAATAGGATAGAATGGAGAAGGTCACCTACAACCCAGCAAGTTGAGGGCGAGGTCATGAAGTTTCTGCTTATCTATGGTAAGGTCTCGAATTTTCTCCTGTAACAGCAGCAGTTGTTCTTCTTGTTTCTTCAGAGCTTCCTTCTTCTTGTAGTTCTCCCACCCTTTCTTCAACTCTGCTTCCATCCATCTTTCATGTAAAGTGTCTATTTCTCTCTGAAGTTCCTTTAGCAAAATCATCCCATCCCAAAGAGAGATTGCTTCTTGTTTCCATTTTTGTGACTCAGAAATCAACAGGAATTTCCCAAAATTCCATCCCGATATGGGACTCGGCGTTCTCCTACATTCAATACCTTCATCAACAATGGGTGTACCAACCTCTGCTTCATGGCGTTGCTCCACCTCTGTTGCTGGTTCTTGTGTAAAAATAGCCTCTTCAGTGGGTTCTTGTGTGTTAGCCCATTTGTTTTTACCTAGAGTCACCTCTGTGTCCATTGTTGTTTCTTATACAATAGGAGTGGCCTCCACAGGTTATTGTGGGTCGGCTTCTAGGTTGATTATTACAAAAGGCTCTACTTTAACTGTTGGTTCTTGTGTAGCAGCAGTATCATCAGCAAGTTCTTGTGTAACAGCCTCCTGCTATTCTATTTCTACTTCCATTGGGCTGATATTTTCTCTATGGGCCTTATATCCCGCTGCTGTTAAGTTTTGAAAAAATGTCATGCATACTGACACCGGGATTTCCTTCCCCTCAGATAATTTCCGCTTCAATTCCTCATTTTCCTTTCTTAGTTTTTCAATTTCTAAAAACAAGGAATTGGTTTCGTCCTTACCTGATGAGGAAGGTTGCCTTTCTTCTTCTAAAAATTATGCTTCCGCCTGCTTCTCAGCCACAGGTGAGGGTTCTGCAGGTATGTTTACCTTCACTCTTTGTTTCGATCTTCTGTCCCCAATTGGTTCATCAATAGGCTTCTTCCCAATCCTAACTCCAGCATGCCGAGTCTGGGTCTCCACCTCTGCTTGACTTCATCCTGAAGTCGTGGTCTGTTTCCCCCGGCTTATCCTTGGTATTTTTCTCTTGAATTATTCCCAAGTTTTTCCTTGCTGGCCTATGGCATCCAACATTATTATTTTAATGAGTCTATGATTATTCACGCATGCCTTCAGGTGTGCTATTGTTATTACTGTTGCCTCCATATGCTTGATGTTCCCTAGAAAATAGAACGGAAGATTGATTATTTGCTGGTGCCGAAGGTGGTTAAGCAGAGGAAAGTGATATTTTAACACTATTGTGGATCTCCCCTCGCAAGTGATACATCTGATCAAGCCCAGGGCAATGTCTTCCCAAGGATGAGGAAGTGACAATCTATCAATTCCTCTTCCTTTCTTCTCCTGTTTTTCTTCCCCTACTAGGAAATCCTCTTTCAAGGAGGGGTCATTGATTTTTCTATTAAACCACCTCCACCCCTCTACTGGTAATGAAGTTACCCGGGAAATTAACTCTCCAGTCACCTCCACTTGCATGCCCCTTACTTGGGTTTGATTATTGTTCAAGTTCTGAGAAAATTCAATTGCCACTGCCTCATCTGAGCCTTCAAGCTTCTGGAAAAACTCAACCCATCCAGCATCTCTGAATATATGGTAAGCTTCTGGGCAATTCTGCAGGGCATCCATGGAATCTGGCTCATGCCTGACCACTGCTCCAGCCATATCTACTGTTTGTTTCTAAATTTGCTTCTTAATGTTCGGCCACACTGTAATATCACTGAGTTTCTGAGTTCACTTCTTAGTGTCTCTGAACTAGCTGCTGCTCGGCGCCTCTGCTTATCCCAATCGAAGATTTTACAATGATAATGCGAGGTTTTAGTCGAGGAGGTTGATGGAAGGTGACGACTTTCATATATTTACCGAATCATACCCTACACTAATATTCATAAATGTCTTATTATGGAAAGTAATGGGATTTCGTACACACGCTCTTTTCCAACCGGATTCGGTCATCATTAGCAATTCTATTATTGATTAGGTGCATGTGAATTTAATAGATATTTATGATTACAGCCTTTTTGCAATGATTTCAAGTCATATCCCCTCCCCCACTTTAATGGTGACGGCCGCCCACAGCCGTCACAGGAGCATCATTACTTTTCTAATTAATCATCGAATCATCAATGACAATCATTTACCTTTTTGATGACATACCTAAGGTGACGTGGAGGAAGACTTAAATTGACGGCATCCTACTTACAGTGCTCATGTTGTTGTGTTTAGCCAGCACGGTTATTGTTTTTTATGGAATGAATCATAAAGAACAGTATTCGTGGTTGTCGGTTGTTAAATGTGTAACAGCCAAGACAAATTTTAAATTATTCTAAAATAAAAACATAATAATCAGAAGAAATTGGTACATAAAAGGAAATCATATGAATACCATTATCCTATGACATAGATCAGGAAGGGAAGATGATATTACAGGAAGAAAAACATGGGTGTAACAGCCGCCACAAGAGTGGTTTTCAGTTGTTACTGGCTGTCTGACTGCACCCCAGAAAGGGGTTTTCACATTTAGATTATTTTTTTTTTTCTTTTACTTTGTTTTTTTTTTTAACAAGTGTAACAGCTACCACAAGAGTGGTTTTCAACTACTGCACTTATTGGAATTTCAACTTTTAAGGCTACACGGGAGAATGTTCCCCTACTGTCATAACATGAATATCAGAGTCCACAACAATGTTGACAAATGATTCCTTCAAAACGGGTTGATGATATAACCTTAGACGGTTCCCATTAACCAGTAACGGCGTCTTAGCACTATCAATGGTGACCAATTGTACAGTCCCATTGTCAAAGACCGTATCCACTTCGTAAGGACCTAGCCATCTGGTGCAGAGCTTGCCTTAGAAATCTTTGAAACTTGAGTCATACAAAAGATCCCAATCTCCTTTCTGGAAATTTTTCTTCTTAATAAACCCATCATGCCATCTGGCTCTTTGCTGCTGAATGATTTCTGTCTTTTGAATGGCAGCCAGCCATTTCTCTTCCAACTCATTAAGCTGGTTCAATCTTTGAGTTTGTGTTGTACTCAAATCCAGATCGACCTGCAATGTTGTTCTTAACGTCTTTATTTCAAATTCTATGGGGAATAAGGGATTCTTACCATACACCAGTTCATATGGTGAGAAGCCTGTAGTATTCCTCCACGTTGTCATGTAAGCCCACAATACCTCTGGAAGTTTCTCAGCCCAATTTCTTCGATGGCTGGCTACTGTCTTTGTTAAGGTTCCCTCAATGACTTTATTGGTGCTTTCTACTTGACCATCTGCTTGTGGATGATATGGTGTCGTGATTTTGTGATGGATTCCATACTTTTCTACCAACTTATTGATCAAATAAGATGTGAAATGAGGACCCCCATCTGTTACTATCTCTCTGGGTATCCCGAAGTGAACAAAAATATCTTGAAACAGGAAGTTTGAAACAACCTGCTCTGTTGATCTAGTTAGTGCCCTTGCTTCGACCCATTTCGTGACATAATCGGTGTAGACCAATATGTATTATTTTTGCTGTGATGAAGGATTAATTGTCCCCACAAATTCTAGGGCCCATTTCTCGAATGGTTCTATTACTATCTAAGTCTATAACAACATCTCATTTGATTTTAGAGGCTGGCCCATCCTTTGGAAACTATCACATCCTTTCACAAACTTCCTGGCATCCTGGAATATAGTTGGCCAGTAGTATCCTGTTGAGATTACTTTATGTCATATCCTCTTATCGATGAAGTATCCTCCACAAGGTTCCTCATGACAAGCCTTTAGTATCTCAAATACCTCATCTTCTCTAACACATTGCCTAATCTGAAAATCTGGCCCGGTGTGATATGGATTTCCTTCTATCCAGGAGTAGGTAGCACTATGTTGTATAATCCTCCTTCTTTCCTTGGAAGACAATTGGTGTGGGAATTTTCCTACAGTAAGGTAATTGGCTATATCTACATACCATGGTGAGTGAGAGATGGAAAAAAGATACTCGTCTGGAAAAGAATCCTCAGTAGCAGTGCAGTCATCACTTATAGTTAATCCAGAAAGGAAATCAGCAACTACATTATCTTTTCCGGGTTTATCTAAAATAGTAATATCAAATTCTTGTAACAACAATAACCATCATGTAACTCTACCATTAGTAACAGGCTTGTTCATTAAAAATCGAACTGCAACATGGTTAGTGTGTACAAATACTTGGTACCCGGTGATGTAGTGCTGGAATTTGTTGATAGCATGCACTACTGCTAGGAATTCCTTCTCAGTAACAGTGTAGTTGAGTTCTACTAGAGTTAATTTCTTGCATATGTAATAAATGGCATAAGGCTTCTTATCCTCCAGCTACCCAAAAATAGCACCCACAGCCATGTCAGATGCGTCTGTATCAATATGAAATGGAAATTCCCAGTTTGGTCCTCCTAAAACAGGTGCTGTTGTTACACAGTTATTCAACTTTAAAAAGGCCTACTCACACTTTTCTGTCCACACAAATTCCTCATTTTTCATCAGTAATGAAAATAGAGGAGATCCAATATTTGAAAATTTCTCTATAAACCTCCTATAGTATCATGTATGTCCAAAAAAACTACGTACCTCTTTCGGAGTCTTAGGAGTCAGGATTTTCGAGACTACCTCAATTTTTGTAGGATCTACCTTTATTCCATCTACTGAAATGAAATTTCCTAGCACAATTCCCTCTGTCATCATCATGTGCCATTTCTTCGTGCTCAAAGAAACATTAGTTTGTTCACAACGTTCCAGCACTTTCTCCAAGTTAGCTATTGTTGTCTCAAAGGCATCCCCATAGGGTGTAAAATCATCCATAAATATTTCAAGGCAATCATTCAAACGATCAGAAAAAAATACCTAATATTTCCCTTTGAAAGGTTGTTGGTGCATTACAGAGACCAAAGGGGAGGACTCTCTATGCAAAAGTACCCCATGGACAAGTAAAGGTTGTATTGTCTTGATTTTCTGGAGCAATCTTTATTTGACTATAGCCACTAAACCCATCTAGAAATTAAAAGATTTTTTTTCAAGAAAGAGTGTCCAAGACTTGATCAATAAATGGTGAGGGAAAATTATCTTTTTGAGTGGCCTTGTTAAGTTCTCTATAGTCGACACAGACCCTCCATTTGTCGTTCTTCTTCAGAAATATGACAAGCGGAGACACCCATTGACTGTCAGAAATGTGGTAGATGAAATTAGCATTAAGGAGTTTCTACAATTCTTCTTTTACTATCTCCTTAAGTGAGGGGTTCATTCGGCGTTGAGGTTGTCTAACACGTTTGCAATCTTCCTTAAGGTAAATGCGGTGAGTGCATAGGGTAGGATGGATTCCTTTCATATCGGTATAGTCCCATGCAAATGCCTTTTCGTATTTCTGTAACAGTTGTATCAGCAATCTATTTTGTTCAACAGTCAAGTTAGGATTGATGTTTAAACATTTTCTAGGTTTGATTTCAACGGGACTGTTGATAGTAAGTGGAGTTGTTTTCAAATGTTCAATAATTACATCATCTTCCTCATATTCTTCTCCCAAATCTCTAATGGAGGCAACAGGGAGTGAATTACTGATAAAACCATTAACGATATCATCATTTGTTTCATCCTTAAAGTATTGTGCTTTTCCAAGCATGAGCAGACATAGGGAAAGATCATATTCAGGTGCAAATTCGTCCCACCAGGGACTATTCGAATCCATATGAGGTTTTGCTGGGGGATAAAGATTAAAGTTCTGAGTGGCCTATCCATCTGAGATCACCATAGATCCGGACCTACATCTAATATATGCATCTGCAGTGGCTAGCCACGGTCTTCCCAAGATTAAAGGATGACCCCCCAGATTGGATTTGGCTTGTAAAATGAGAAAGTCAGTCGGATAGTTCTAGGAGGCCACAGTGATAACCACATCTTCAATCATTCCTTTGGGCTTAACAAAGGACCTATCTGCTAGTTCAAGCACTATAGGTGTAGGTCTAAGTCCATGAAGTCCTAGGGAGATGAAGAGGTCTTTAGTCATGGCGTTAATAGCTACCCCTAGGTCAATCAAGTTATTGGTTATAGGATGATTGTCAATATGGACAGTCACTGTGGGGTTCCTTGGGTCATTATATTTGGTCAAAAAAGGTTGATCAATCATAAGATCGGACAATTTTCCCATGACATGGATAGTAGTACGGGCTTTAGGTTTCCTTCCAGGTCTTATGACGCATAGATCCCTCATTGTTTTATCATAGATAGGCACTTCTTTAAGAGCTTGTAACAGCAGAATCCATACATACAAATTTTGCAGCCTCTTGAGGAATTCGTTTTCGGGTTGTAAGACCAACCCAGTTTCAGTTAATCATTTGAGGGTATGGGGGATTCTGAATGCAAATAGCTGAGTCAGCTACCACAGATGTACCAGCCTTACTTGGATTGGCTACTGTAAGAACAACATACCTTCCCAAGCTGGCTGTTACAGATGTAACAGCGGGTGCTGTATCAGCTGTTACATGTGTAACAGCTGCCTCAGAATCGTCCATATCCTTCCTGGGTGATTCACTTTCTTCGATAATAATGGGAGTGTGTTCATATCTGATTACTTTCCCAAATCGAAGTTGAACCTCAGTAAGTACGATAGAAGTAATAAGATAAGTTTGGCGGGTAATCAGAGCATCCATACTCTGGGATGCCTTATTATTTGGATTGGGGTTAGGTTGTACAGGTAATTGGGGTTAGACAGAAGGTGTAGGATTCTAAATAGAAGGTAGTTGTAACTGTTGATGTTGCATTGGTATCGGAGAAGGTATTGGACCCTGGCCATTGCCTCTCCAGTACTGACCCCAAGGATTGGGTTGTGATGGAGGATATTGCATCGGTGGAGGAGATGGCCATTGGTTCCATGGAAATTGTGTTGAGGAAGGAATAGGATACTGCCATGGGTATTGTTGACTATTATAAATATTATTCCAGGGATAAAAAGAAGAAAGATCTGAAGGCATACCTGTAGGTCATGGCTGCCATGGTCTCTTTGATCTGATAAAATAAGAAGATTGAACATCCTCGCTTGATTCTGTTAGGTCCCTATATTACTAGTATAGTCCCTTATTGTTGTTAGTGTAACCCCCTTATTGTTATTATTGTACCCCTGTAACCCCCATATTGTTATTATTGTGCCCTTAAATTATTATTGTTAGGTCGGCTAGGATTACATTGTGGCCCCACTAAGATTACATTGTGGCCCCATGGACTCCTATATGTAGAAAGGAGGTTTTATAATTTGTATCATCCAAGAATTTTTCATTCATGTAATGTATTGGAGGTTTCCCCCTCAAAGTGGCTTATTTCTAAGGCATTGATATCTCTTTTCTTCTATTTTTGGAGCTAGTTTCACAACATTTGGTATCAGAGCTTTGGATTCTAGGGTTTCGCTGTCCAAAACATGTCATCGTGGAATTTTCGCTATAATTTTTTTCTATGAAGGTTCAGAAGCTGAAATTTTTAGAGTGCGAAGCTGAAATCCTAAGGAAAATCGTCGCAAAATTTCAGAGCTTGGTTCGCAATATTTTCGGAGATATGATCTGTGGAAGTTAGGTCTTTTTGTAGGCTCCTGAATTTAACCTAAACAGGTCATCGAGGAATTTTCGCTATAACTTGTTTTATACAAAGGTTCAGAAGCTAAAAATTTTAGGGAGCGAAGAAGAAATCTTGAAGAATATATTCAAAAAAATTCAGAGCTTGGTTCGCAATATTTTCGGAGATATGGAATGTGGAAGTTAGGTCTTTTGCAGGCTCCTAAACTTCATCTCAAAGAGGTGATCATGGGAAAATCTTCATAACTCTCTTTGAGCATCGGATTGGAATTCTGTAAAAAAGCGGTGCAAGTACACGGACTGTAGTTTTCTCTATATCAATTTCAGAGCTGAAGGAGGAAACAGTGACAAGTTCGCTCTACTGAACCAGTCCATAATTAGGTCATCATAGGAGATTGGACATAACTTTGTCTTCAAGAATCCAAATCAAGTCAAACCTCTAGCATTCGAAAGAAGATTAAAAGGGCTAATTCAGGGCCAAATTTCAGATATTGAAGATCCAAAATCATAGAGATAAATCAGTTTCAATATCGAGCTCCTCAAAATCAAGAAAAAGGTGTCTATTTTTTTTCAAATTGCATAAGTATTTTTTTGAAATATCAGTTCTAGGTGATTCCAAAGGCCTATTGAGCATAGATATCAGTATTGGGTTCTAAAATTCCTCCTAAAAATAATTCAACACCCATTAATCCTTCATAATGCTCTACTATGACTCATGAAGACGAAGAAATGCAACATGGGATATCAAAATTCCATGAGCAAGTGCACCAAATTTTGCTATCGCAAAGAGCAACAAAAAATGAAATGGATGGTTTGAAGAAAGCTATGGAAGCTAAGATGAATGGTTTGGAAGCTAAGATGGATGGCATGGAAGTTGGCATGGAAGCTAAGATGGATGACATGGAAGCTAAGATCAATGAAAAATGGAAAACATGAAGAATGATCTAAAAGTAGACATCGAAGGTTTGACAAAGTTGATACAACAAATGTTTCCTAATGGTGAAAAGATAGTAGAGGAAACTCATGATGAGAACAAAATAAATGTTAATCGTGATTTCATGAACTCTAATGTTAGCGGGAAGAACCATCATATTCCAAAAATGGATATAAGGAAGTTTGATGGAAAGGATCCTGTAACATGGATACTACAGATGGAGCAATATTTTGATCTCAATAATGTGCAAAACACACAAATAAATAAATTTGTATGGTATCGATGGCTTTGCTCCCGTAAAAAAATTGTCACTTGGTCAATTTTTATGGAGGAAATGATAGCACATTATGAGGATACAAACAGCAACACCTTCTTTAGCCAATTGATAAATCTCAAACAAAAGGGTTTAGTGGGGGAGCACATTGAGGACTTCCAAAAATTGAATATAAGGGTAACTGATATTCCATAGGAACACAAGATTGATCTCTTCACATGTACTTTAAAGGATAACATCCAACATGAAGTTCGCGTTTTGGAACCTGATTCATTAGAGAAGGTATTCGGGTTGGCAAGAAAAATTGAATGTAAAATTATGGCAACGAGGAAGCCTACCACTCACTTCTATAAATAGGGAAGTGTTGCTACTCCTAGATTTCCACAACCTACAAGGTTGACACCACAAAAATTGGAAGAAAAAAGAGCAAAAGGGCTTTGCTACAGTTGTGATAGCAAATACACTAAAGTTCATAAGTGTGCTGAGAAGAAATTATTTTACATAGACGCGAAGAGGAAGAAGAAAATGAACAAGAAGAGGATATACACCAGGAACCAACCCTAGAAGAGGAAGAAATGAGTCTGAACATATGGTATAATGCATTGGTAGGAATTACCACTCCTCAGACTCTCAAGATAGAAGGACATATCAAAAAGAAAAAGGTAATACTGGTGATTGATTCAGGTAGTACCCATAATTTTATTCATTGTAAGGTAGCCAAGGAATTTAATTGTTTCCTATACCCAGCACCTGAATGTCAAGTGATGGTTGCAAATGGAGGAACTATAAATTGCTCTGGAAAATGCCATAATATCAAGATAACCATGGGGGAATATGTATTGAATATTCCAATGCTTTCCATTCCTATGGGAGGTGCTGATGTTGTACTAGGAGTACAATGGTTACAATCTTTGGGGACGGTAGCTTTTAATTTTCAACAACTTTCCTTGAAAATTTTTTCAGAAGGAAAGGAAGTTGAATTACGGGGTATTGCAAGGAAGCCGGGAAAGATAATAAGCTCTAATGTCATGACAAAACTTCTAAAGAAAGTACAACAAGGCGTAATTGCACAATTATGCTCACTAGAAGTTCCAACATCAAAATCATCTATTTCTACAGATCTCCAAAAAGTCTTGGACAATCATTCCAAGGTGTTTGAAACTCCCAAAGGACTCCCACCTATTCGTGATCATGATCATGCTATTCATTTGATTCCGGGAAGTGTTCCTCCAAACATCAGGCCTTATAGATATCCTTATGTCCAAAAGAGCGAAATTGAACGTATGATTGCAGAAATGTTAGAGGCGGGTATAATTCAACCTAGTCAAAGTTATTTCTCTGCTCCTGTAGTATTGGTACACAAGAAGGATGGATCATGACGCATGTGTCCGGATTATAGGGAGCTCAATAAGCTCACCATTAAAGATAAATTTCCCATTCATGTGATTGATGAATTATTGGATGAATTACATGGAGCAATTTATTTTACCAAGTTGGAAAGTCCCCACAACCATAAAGAAGTTGCGAGGATTTCTCAGGTTAACAGGGTATTATCGCAAGTTTGTTAAGAATTATGGCAGAATAGCAATACCTATAACAACATTATTGAAGAAAGATGCATTTTCATGGACTCCTGAAGCAACTAAGGCCTTTGAACATCTTAAAGAGTCAATGTGCCTAGCACCAGTCTTAGCTACGCTAGAATTCACAAAAACCTTTATTGTGGAATGTGATGCCTCAGGAAATGGAATTGGTGTTGTTTTAATGCAAGAAGGAAGACCCATTGCTTTTGAAAGTCATCCAATCAAAGGAAAGTATTTACAGAAAGCTATTTATGAGAAATAAATGTTAGCAATATTGCATGCACTAAAGAAATGGTGAACTTACCTAATGGGAAGACACTTCAAGGTAAAAATTGATCATGATAGTCTTAAATACTTTTTGGAACATAGACTATCTTCAGAAGAGCAGAAAAAATGGGTCACAAAGATGTTGGGTTACGACTTTGAAATAATCTACAAAAAAGGGAAGCTAATTGTTATTGCAGATGCACTCTCAAGAAAGAATAAAGAGGTGGAAGCATTGCTTTGTGCCATTTCTATTATCCAACCAGACTAGATAACCGAAGCAAGGGATGAATGGAAGAAGGATGAAGAAGTGTGGACACTCATTCAAAAGTTGCAGCAAGATCCTAGTACATCTGATACATTTAGTTGGAAAAATGATTCCTTATGGTACAAATATCGTTTATATCTTTATAAGAATTCCCAACTAAAACAAAAGATTCTTTTGGAATTGCACACTTCTCCTTTAGGAGGAAACTCGGGATTTTTAAAAACTTACCACAGGGTGAAGAAAGAATTTTTTTTGGATGGCCTTAAATCTGATATTCAAAAGTTTGTGGCGGAATGTTTGATTTCCCAGCAGAATAAATTTGAGACAATTAAGGCCCCGGGTCTTCTACAACCTTTATCCATTCCAAGTCAACATTGGGAGGAGATTCCAATGGATTTTATCACAGGTTTACCTAAGTCCGAAGGAAAGAGTGTCATCATGGTGGTAGTTGATAGACTTAACAAGGATGCACACTTTTGTGCATTGTCTCATCCATTTAAATCAAGTACTGTTAACATTTATGGACACAATTCAAAAGCTACATGGAAACCCAAGGGTTATTGTGAGCGACAGAGATCCCATTTTTACTGGAAATTTTTGGACGGAGCTATTTTATTGTTTGGGTACTCAATTAGCTCATATTTCATCTTATCATCCTCAATCTGATGGTCAAACTGAGATAGTAAATAAATTTTTGGAAGGATATCTTCGTTGTTTTGTATCTGATAAACAAACACAATGGGTCAAGTGGTTACCTCTCGTTGAACGGTGGTATAACACCTCCTTCCATACTACACCAAAAATGACCCCATTTATGGCACTTTATAGATATCATCCACCGTCCATCACATCACCTTTAAGAGAAAATTCAAAGGTTCAAGAAGTGGAAGATCACATCGAGCATCAACAAGAAGTTCTCCAGCTCTTAAAGGATAACCTAAATTTGGCACAAAATTGAATGAAACAACAGGCAGATCAATATCGCAGCGAGAGAAGTTTTGATGTAGGAGACTGGGTATTTTTATGTCTACAACCATACAAACAAATGTCCCTCATGCAAGCTAAGAAGGATAATAAATTATCGCCAAAGTACTATGGTCCTTACAAGGTGTTGCAATAGATTGGTACTATGGCATACAAATTGGAGCTTCCTGCTTCTTTCCGAGTGTATCCAGTTTTCCATGTTTCATGCTTGAATAAGGTTATAGGTGAAAATATTCCAGTTCAAACAATATTTCCAAAACTTGATGAGGAAGGAAAAATCATATTGGAACCTGAAGCGGTCACAGAAACAAGAACACAACGGCTACGGAATCGATCAATTTCAGAGTATCTCATCAAGTGGAAGAACTTACCCACTGAAGATTCTACATGGGAGGATGAGAATTTTATACAAAAGTACCTAGAGCTACTCAAGCGTTGAGGACAACACTTTTTTGAAGGAGAGGGGCATGTTAGATCTCTATATTACTAGTATAGTCTCTTATTGTTGTTAGTTGTTACTTATTATTATTATATACTATTACATATTTTTTATTATTGTACTTGTAAATTATTATTGTTGGGTCGGCTAGGATTACATTGTGGCCCCATGGACTCCTATATATAGAAAGGAGGTTTTGTAATTTGTATCATCCAAGAATTGTTCATTCATGTAATGTATTGGAGGTTGCCCCCTTGAAGTGGCTTATTTCTAAGGCGTTGATATCTCTTTTCTTCTATTTTTGGAGCTGGTTTCACAACAGATTCTTGAAGTACCGCCTTAAGTCTGGGCAACTCAAGGCACTGATTTTTAAAGTGCGCCAACTCACATATGTTGCACAGGCTAACACTATTCAGTCCGCATTCTCTTTCCAAATGTTTCTTTTTGCATCGGGGACAAAATATTGCTAAGGCTACTTTAGCTTCTGCTTGTGCCTTCTTGACTTGTACCGTAGTGATATGGGTAGAGAGAGTGCTAAGGAGATCGGTTTTAAAATCCTCGAATAATTTCCCGATCTCTCCTCTGGTTACTCCTCCACATGTGGACTTCTATATCTAAAGTGAAGGGTCCCGAACTGAAACTCTTCCCTTGACCGATCCTCTTGAGCTACGTATTCAAAGCTTCATTGTCTCATCAAACGTTTCCTACTATATGTCTCCTTTTCCTATTATGTTCAGATGTTCCAGAAAATCATCTCTTAAACCTGTTAATAATATTGGCTTTAAAATTTATGGATCTAAGATACTGAACTTAGAAGGATCGGGCTGCTCCAGGATCAATTGTTTAACAACACTACCAACATCTCATTGATGTTCAACTGACTTTTGTTCCTCAGGTCCCTAATGATCCCCACTAGTCTCTCTGTGTCCTTCAATTTTCAAATCCTGATCAATAATTCTCCACTGTTGTTTTCAATCTGGAGTTTTGATATTGGGAGTGGATATGTTGTTCGAAGGATGGTGGGTTCCAAACATGGAAGAAACTGATGGTCCAGGCCTTCATATGGTAGCTTCTTTATATGGTCATGTCTTCCTATTATCTATGTATGACGTGGAATGTTCCTTTTTTGCCCTTTAAATCAGATCTCCAAAGAATGTTTTCCTTCCCAAATCTGCACTCTTCTTTTCCTTCTTACGACCCTTCTTTCTTGTAGTTAGTAGAGTGGGGGGTGTTTGTATATGTTGATGTTTTCCTACCGGCACACATGGGCCTTATGCATATCAATTCATCCTATAAGTGCTTCAGTTTCTACAGCAGTGAGCCCGCCCAAGCTTGTTAGAGCGATGCGCAGGTTCTTACATCTTGTCTTACTGCCCAATGACTGTATAGTTGAAGGCACCCTAAAAAAACACCCAAAATTCAATTCCTAAGTGTCCCAGAAAGATATTGGCGAGCTCGCTCAAGCCTGCTAGAGCATTGCGCAGGTTCTTACCTCTCGTCTTACTGCCTGGCAATTGTTTTGTTGGAGACACTTTATGAAAACACGCAGAAATTGCACTTATTAGAAACAACTTTGATTGATTGGATCATCACTACCATCCCCGGAAATGGCGCCAAAATGTTGGACTATATAAATCACTTATTAAATGACCAAAAAACACACATTTAATTATCAATCCAAGGACGTTTGTTTATTCCAATGAAAGTTGCACTATCTGTGCCAATACACCAACCAGAAGTAATTTCAAAGAAAAGAAATCGTTGCTGAAGTAATTGTTGGAAATAAATCACTCATGCAAAAATAAAAGAATCTACAAGATTGAATCACACTTCAGTTGATGTTTCTAGCTCGCCATACAATAAGTACCTAGTTGGTGTCTCTTTTATCACATGTGTAACAACATATAAAGTATTGAAATAGAAGCAGATATATTCTCAACTAAACAGCAACAACAACACTCTATTGATACATAAACTGAAATATAGTTACATACACACAACTACTTTAATCACTGCAGTCCCTGCTAAGAAGGAGGGCCTTCCTCCCTAATAGCGTGCAGGTAGAGAAGGAAATTTAACGGAAACTAAATAGAATCACGCATGTAAAAGAAATAACAGGATAATGTGTATTAATCTAAACACAATTACAGAGCCAAAACAACGTTGTTCTTCACTAACCTCTCAACCTCTAGGACCGAGAACTATATAGTGGTTACATCAGAAAATCCAGGGATAAATGAGTCATGAGAATCTTACGACTCGCATGTTGATCGAAATAGAACACATACAGTTATAACCACTTCCTAATAAAGTTCTGACTATAAAATAAAAGATTACAATCGAAATTTCCCTTAGGCTGTTATCCCAAAAATACAACGCTAAACAACTCCTACAGTTATCATAATGGAATCATAGCTATAGTGCAACGACCAGAGGACAAAACAACAGCAATATTGATGAGATCAGTCAATGGTACAATTGTATCAACAGTTTCCAATGATTCTGTAACAACAGAGTGTAACAACAGTTTGTTAGTGGGTCTGTAACAGCAAGGTGTAACATCATCACTTTGTTGTAACAACACTATCCGAACTGCTCCTATGAACTTTCATGCTTGGGATCTTTTGTGCTACAAATGACATCTGAAAAGACAACACAAAGACCATCGATCTTCTCCAAACATTCACCATCAATTAGTCATAAAAAGATATAATAGATCATTATAATTGGTGAATTGGAAAAGTAACAAAAGCAAGGTGAAACAGTACATGTTAGGATAAAAAGGTAGGAAAAATGGGTAAAGATACTCCCATTGGTTATGGTTAAGAGACAAAATAAGGAAGATAAGTGTAGGAAAAATGTGCAAAACTAGCACCCAACAATATGCGCACTTTTTTTCATTATCTCATCCTTTTAAATCCAGTACAATTGCTAATGCATTTATGGAAACAATTCAAAAAGTACATGGAAACCCAAAGGTTATTGTAATTGAAAGAGATCCCATTTTCACTAGAAATTTTTGGACGAAATTATTTTATTGTATTGGTACTAAATTATAAGATAGCTCATCTTATCATCCTCAATTTTATGGGAAAACTGAGATAGTGAACAAATGTTTGGAAGGATGTCTTTGTTGCTTTGTATATGATAAACAAACACAGTGGTTCAAGTGGTTAACTCTGGTTGAATGGTGGTATAACACTTCCTGCCATACTGCAGCAAAAATAACCCCATTTATGGCACTTTATGGATATCATACACCATACATCACATCATCTTAAGATAAATTCTAAGGTTCAAGAAGTGGAAGATCACATCGAGCATCAACAACAAGTTCTCCAACCCTTAAAGGATAACCTCACTTTGGCACAAAATCGAATGAAACAACAAGATGATCAAGATCATAGTGAAAGAAATTTTGATGTAGGCGACTGGGTATTTTTACGGCTACAACCATACAAAAAAATGTCCCTCAAGCAAGATAAGAAGGATATTAGGTGACAAGCTCCTCTTTCAAATAGTATTTCCAGAACTTGACGAAGAAATATTTGGAGCCTGAAGTAGTCATGGAAACAAGAACCTGACAACTATGGAATCAATCAATTTCAGAGTATCTTATTAAGTGGAAGAACTTACCCAGTGAAGATTCCACATGGGAGTGTTATGCGGAATTTCACTTCCATGGACAAAAATGAATTCCATAGATCTAGTGGTATGATCAATAACAACAGAGGAAAAAATGAATTAATGCTTTCCTTAAAGAGATTGGAATATGGAAAAGGAACCTGCTTGGAATTCGTAGCAAGTCATTCTCTCTTCTTCTCTTGTAAGCCCCAATCCTAGCTCCACGTGCTATAAATGGAACCTACAACAACGACTAAAACAAGCAAAGAAACTACAACATCCACATAGCATAATCCAATATCTTCGTTCAATGATTCAAAATGGAATTGAAATACAAGAGCATAAGCATAACACACGTATAGGAAAATATGATTCTTTTTGTATTAATAAATAAAGGAGAGAGTTACAACCATAAATAGAAACTGACTTAGTAGATGTCTCCCCAAATGACTTTTCCTTCCTTGTCACAAAGAAAACCTTCACACTCAACCCTAATGCAAATGGACGATGATTCCTTAAGCTCGCAACAACAACATGAGGGCACTAGAAATCTCCAAAAAGCCAACCATGACACTATGGTGGAGGGTAAATTTATAGGTTAAAAGAGGTGGTTTTGGTTTTACCAATCTAGGACATAGATCTAGTTATCATGGAGGATAAGCACAAATGATAAGAGATAGTTCCTCATAGGTAGGAATTTGAAGCCTCAATGAATAGTAAATGGTTAAAACTACCTTAAAAGCTTATGGAAGGAGAAGATTTGAAAATATTTTTTAATTTTCTCAAAATTATAGAATCAACGCAATTGCTCAGTTATGTAGGGTACTCTGCAGTGCACCCTCGGAGAATGAGTGCAGTTTCTCATAAGAGAAATTCGTTGGGCACAAAATTAGGGTTTAGGGCCTGAAAACTCAGTTTTTAAGTGTTGCAAGTCATGGAGAGGCTTGGGGCTTTGCAGAGGGATAATGAAAAAGTTTTCAAGGATGTTGATTTATCTCGTTTTTAGGCTTATTAAGTAGGTGTGACAAAATGGCATGTAATAGGAGGATGAGGATTTTATACAGAAGCATCCAAAACAACTCAAGTGTTGAGGAAAACACTTTTTTTGAAGGAGAGGTGCATGTTAGGTCCCTATAATACTAGTTAGCCCCTTTATTATTATTTTTAGTGTATCCCCCTATTGTTATTGTTGTGCCCATGTAGCCCCCATATTTTTACTATTGTGCTCCATAAAATCCCACTATTGTTATTGTTGTGTCCTTACATTATTATTGTTATGTAGGCTCTAATTATATTGTGAACCCTTAGACTCCTATATATACCAAGGAGGTCTTTTTATTTGTATCATCTGAGAATTGTTCATTTATGTGATGTAAATGGGGTTTCCCCCTCGAAGAGGTTACTTTCAAGTCGTTGATCTATATTTTCTTCTGTTTTTTTATTTGGTTGAATAAAACAATATTCAAGAACACAAGTAGTGTACAAATCTCATATCAATTAGTCATTGAATTCTCTTTGTAGAAAACACTACCATAGCTCAAATAAAAAATCTCTAGCATCATCATGAATTCAATAATAGACTACCATATATATCTCATGAAAACATTTCACCGAATCATTATTGCAAACAATTATTCATCCATGCATACACGCACTATCAAATTAATCTTTGCATATATATCATACTTTTATGCACTTAAAGGCCTTCATACATTGCAATAACCAAATCAATCATATCCATTGTATTTCCAATACATCTTCATATCTCTCATATCTTAGCCTCCTCCTTATGCCCTAGTGCACACCTCTTCCAAATCAAGTCACCTTGAATAACTCATCCAAAAAATGAACACTTAACTGCTCAATCTCATTCTCCCTTTATAGCCTTTTTCCTTGCCAATAACACAAGGAAATCCCTTGGATTTTTTGATGGGAATAGTTGACGGAATCAGATAGACGTTGCTAACACAAAATTGTGGGGGATTACCATCAGAACTACTCATGTTTTTCTATTTTCCATGTGCAGGGTCATGTAAGTGACTCTTGTTCACAAAACCTGTGTATACGCAACTCTATTACTTGCATATATGTGACTCTTGTTCTTGATACATGGGTATCATTGCGAATTTATCTCAAAAAAGTTGATATGGTTCACAAACTCCACATTTTTCAATCTAATTACACTTCCACATCCTCTGCAATACCTACAACACTTAAACAAACCTCTGCAACACCTATACAAACATTCATATTACACACAATCATTAAGAACATCCATCCATGGTTTAGCTAGGAACATCATTTTTTCACTCAGCCGTAATGTGATATAGTGTGAAAAGAATGAGTAGCAGAACCATGAGGTTGAAATCAAGGATAACACATAATGCCAACAAATCCCATTACATGATCATTGTGAGCATTTTTCAAATACATTTTTCCTTTAGAAGAAGCTCAAAACTGTAACTAGTGACCAACAACTTTGAATTGCATGGAAGGCTTATCTTTATTGAACCTATCAGATATTATGTGATGGATGACCTCACAATGAATATGACTCACTGATACATGACTACATAGAGAATAGGATAAATAAAATGTGATATCATGTCATGGTTTGTATGCCAAAATACTAGTGGAATCCATGTATTGTACTACAACCCGGTGTATTCTTTTTTTTCCTTGTGTTAGCTTTGTATTATTCAACACTAGGTAAATGTTTTTATAAAATTATATATCGGTGACTGACAATAGAATATCCTCCAATTCTATACCTTCTCCTTGGGCCATTATGGATCCTTCCATTGGGAGTGGTGATGTAGTATTTAAAAATTCTCGAAGCAAGTGGTTTCCAAAATTAATTACTCCCTATTGCTTCTATATTTTTCTTAACCCCAAAATAAAATGGCAATAAACCCAAAATTCTAGAAATTAAAGAAATATATAACATGAACTGAGTGATTAACTTCTATATATTCCTTATCTTCCAAATATAAGGTTCCTTAGTTTAAGGAAGAGCATTTGGCCATTTCCATTTGTCATGCCAAACATTTACTTCTATTCCTTCCTTCCTTGGATGAATGTAAATGTAGAATGATTTTTTCCCTCATTCATCATCAACTTCTATGGATCTCTAAATTTCTTACATTGTTGGAAACAAGAGTTTAGTTAATTGAATTCATATACATTGCTAAAAATATATCATTCCATTGTTGATCACCTTATTGAATAATTCCAACAGTCTCTTGGCTCATATAATTTCTTAGAGTAGCATAAGGTCCCTTTAACCCAACAATCAAGATGAGATAAGGGCATAAAACACTGTGCATGTTGCATAATTAAATATCCCCCCCCCCTTTTGTGGAGACTCCACAAGTAGTCTCAGCAAATAATTTGTAGCTCTCCTCTAATGGATTAAGGAGATGAAGGTTTTAAAACTACCACCTTCTAATCAGTGGAGGTTAAAAAAGTGGTTATATCCTCAAATTTGCAGTGGTTTGAAGCTTCAATAGAACTTGAAACATCCAAATCTCAGATACTTTTTAACTTGTGTCAACTTTTGAAATATTCCAAAAATTTCAAGATACGTGTGAATCTCAAAGCCTGCTACAACACCCTAAAAATTCACCAACATTTCAATCTATAAAGTCTTCCTCAATGATGGCACTTGTATCCTTAGAGTATTGGATTCCATGATGGTGTCATAAAATTCCATTAATACTTTCAATTTGGTATTTTTTCTCAACCAACTACCATTGTTCTATCCTGAGTTTTACAAGGATGCTTGCCCAAGTCTTCACTGAGAGTCTTATTGCACCATTTGTTTTATTCATTGTGGTTCAACACTAGTTTTGAATCTCAAAATGTTTTTCTCCTAATTTCCACCCTTCAATTAAGCCTTGATCAATATTTTCTTTAAGACATAGACACACACACACTATTTGTGCAAGGTATTAAGATCTTGTATTTATTGATAAGGAGATACTAGCTCTAATTTCACAGTTTTTACCCTAAATGTTTAAAATATAATAGTATAAACTATACAACTACAAAGGTTACTAAATCAAAACCTAATAATTGAAGTTGGAACACCCATAAATGATTGAGTTTTGAATCCTAAGATCAAAAAATGACTCATTCTTTTGATTCTATCACAAATTAAAGGCTTGTATGAGAACCTTGCTATGAGTTGTTTCAAGGTTTTGTTTATAAATAAGTGCAAACTATTACTATGCTATCCTTATAACTATAATTTCAATTTTACTTTAAAAAAAATACCATAGAGAGCTCTATCGTTCTACAATTATAGTCCATGTTTTATAGCTAGGAGAACGAAAATGAAAATATGTAATCGATAGTAACTATTCTTGTGATTCTACAATACTTCATTCTTTATGAATTAACACCACGGTCAACTAGTGGTAGTACTTAAGAAAACACAAGATATATTACAATCATATGAGAATACTAGTATTAGCAATTGTGAACAACATCAAAATAAAACACATGCATATGTTGCTAAGGAAAGATAACACAGAAATGAGATATACACATACACACAAGTATGGAAGTATAAACGCTTAGAGCGAGCCCTCCTCTAGGATTCCATTGCCATTTTTCTACTCATCCATGTTATAGTTGAAGACTTAGATTGCAAAGAGAGCTATTTTTGTATCAAAGAGAATTGTTCCATTAAATATGCCAAGCAAACTATTCATTCTATGTTCAACAATAGGTCTTAAAATATATAGATTCTAGCTAAGATAAATGATAGCAACAAATTAAATGCAAATAAAAGTTCCTTTGACATCATTTTAACTCTATTTAAACCAAAATGGAATCCATTGTTCACCCTCAACATGTGTTTAGCAATCAATTTTCTCAACTTCAAAATATTGTATAGGAACAACTATGAAGGGTTCTAGATACTCCTAGGTTCCTTGAGCATGAATGAAGAGAAATATTGGATGCACATGATTCCATAGTAATTTAGAGGCAAGATTGGATCCCAACTAGTCTCCTTGATGCTGATGGAAATTTTCCAAAACAGGGTAGTGATATTCTTGTTGTCCATTGAAACAATGGTTCAAAGATACAATGTAAATCCTGTCAATACCTTGTAATAATATCATTAAAATAACCTTATACTCAGCTATAATCCAACATTAATTTACTAAATATACTACATACCAAATTAGCCGCTTTTTCGTTAACTATAACTAGAAATACTAAGCATTAATTTATGAATTTAATGAGCCAAAATAACAAAGAAAAAAGAGGGTAAGAAAGGTAATATATAATGGAAAAAGCAATTTTATAGATTAAATTTTGTACCATATATGGAGGTCAACATATCCTCCCTTCCAAAATGTTGGCATGTCCCCATGCAACCCATCAATCTTGATAAAGAAATCCAACATGTAAGTCAACATAATTATAGCTATGATAGTCAAATTCCTATAATTTGTAAAATCCCAAAGACCTTTCTTTCTATGTCCAATGCTCATTCTCTAGAAATTATTCCCATTTTGTAAAGACTTTATAATCTCTTGTGGGCCACCAAATCAACAGGAAATGAAATCACAACCATGTCCATCATATTCCAATCTCCCTAAGGGAGCTAGTGCAACTCTCTTCCCTTGCCATTACCATGTTGAATAGGGGACATTGCCTACAGCCTTTCTCTCTTAAATAGCCAGTGTTTTAGTCCACCTGTCATGAGAGTCCATCAATGCATGAATGAAAAACTATCACAGGGTATCCTCATCATCTACAAAAACTAATAGCCTTTGATTTTACTAAATCATGGTTGCATTCATTGGAATGGAAATCAATTTGAAAGAGTCATATTGTATCATTGAAGGTACGGGGCATTCATCTTAGACAATGATGCTAGAGGTAACTTATATATTTGTATAAAATTCAGATGCCTCTTCCATAAAACCATATTGTAAACAAAATAAGAAAAGGCCCTCAACTACATGTCTTCAACTAAAGGGTCGGGATTCCATTTGGTATTTTTTGGAAGAAAAACTTTAAATTGTTATAACTCACACAGAAGGTCCAAGTCATGATGAGAGGTAGTAGGAAAGTCCTCTAAAAATTGATCCCAAGTAATTATCTTATAACCCTTACCTACTACTATATATTGAATTCTATATTTAATCCACCTTTCCTTTAGGAAGACCTCATTTGTTATAGAAAGAGGTTTACACATAAGCCCTTGGAGTTTAAAATCATAGGTCTCTTGAAGTTGATTCTGATAGTTAGTAAATTGTTCTTTGTAATGTTTGATTCTATTTTTCCATTTGGTTGTGGAATTATTTTTCCTTTTGTTTTTGAATTGCTTGCATGTCAAACAATTTATAAATGATATCAACATTAAAAATCTCATCTTTACTTCTCCAACTAAGCAAGTCAAGCTTTTATTGCAAAAAAGTATAAGTGTTCCATATGATATCATACATGACCGTGTTGATAAATTTATGAATAAAGGCGATAATACTATTGGTTTTAGGATTAGGGAGGTCCCCTGCCTCCAAATTTCATTCATGGCCTAATTCTTGTGAGGCTTCCTTAGGCTTCTCCTAAGAGATCCTATCCTCATCATACATTTTTTTTTTTTTTTTAATTCCCCTAGGGTTAATATTTTCAATCATTTTATCATCAAATTCGGGGTTTCTTTCCTAAGATGGTTGTGTTAAAAGTTTCTCTAGGTTAGTAATTTCTTTCTTCGCCTCTTTGAGATGGTTTTTAAGCTTTGAATTTCTAGTCTTAATTTATTTTACAAATTTTTCTACTTTAGTATATGTAGATTTAAGTTGGAATTCAAATTTTGATGGTGCAGCGTATATACCTTTTTTTCTCTTGGAAGAATATTTGAGACACTTCTCTTGTATTGGTCCTTGAATTTAAGGCCCAATGCTTGTGACATTTCCTCATTTTCATTCTCATTCATATTAACACGTGCACTCTAGGAAAAGGATGATTATATTGCAATATATAGTGCCTTGTTTTTATTTTTCCAATAAATTATAACTTGTGGATGTGTCTCAAATAATCTAGGAGTCCTTGCTCACCTCTATTGATACCAAAGCTTATTCTTAGTTGTTGTCACATTATCCATGATCATGTATGAGTGTTCACTCTATGTTTGTGAGTCTATATAAATAAAGGGTTGAACCCTCGTTTGGGGTTTTCGAGTCAACACTTTGCATGAACATAAATGCCTCCCATTCTCATCCTCTTTATTTTAATTTTCTACCATGTGGATTTAAATCAATCCTTGTTGATACAAACTATTTATAGTGCAGTTCCTCCTCAACTCCATACTTGTCATTTTCAATAGGATTTAGTGGAGATAGAATGGAAAGTTCAGAGATTGCTCACCCTTCATGTGCAACATCAATCTAATATGAAAATAATACACTGAGTTGTGTCAACTATTAAAATTTAATGAAATTTTGAATATAGTAAACACCTTGTCATATGGAAGAGTAATCAAGGCCCTAGATACATATTTGTGGAAAACCCTCACTCATTATTGGTGTCGAAACTATGAATCTAAATATTAACTTTTTTAGACCATTTATTCCCAACCTTAGCTAAACGAGTCACTCTTTCTATAGATTGTAGAAATTTCTTGTAGATTCAAACTGCTAATTTTAGTTTACTAAAACAATAGACTTGAATCTACTCTAACAATTGCGGAAACCAATTTAAATGATCGTGAAATCACGAAGCACACAGGAGAAAGAATTTAATCAACACATTACAAAATGATTTCTTGGGGAAATCCACAGTTAAAAACCCTGTTATGTGCATATTGCATTAGTGAGAAAATATGAGAAGATTACAATGTGTTTCTCATACTTGAGCAACCTATGCACTATCTCTATATGTTTCACTGCCTCCTAAACAGACTTAGGCCAATACTTAACCAAATTTTGGCTTTCCCAAGTCCACATTTCCTTGTGTTGTTTCCTTGGGTAACTAGCCCCTATTAATTAGGGAAATTCCCAATTGGAATTGCACAATAAATCATAAGCCTTCCTCTAACTGCATGCACCACCAGTACAATTTGGATGATTATACAACTGATGGTACACTTCCCTTGAACTCCAATCTCAACTGGGTAACTCTCAGTTCACACATGCATGAGTTATTTATGGTTGATTTATCAATTAACTAGTTGATCATAGAGTACACACCCCACTACTAGAACTCCCACTAGTTCCTCCAATAGTTGGAACTAGTTAAACTAAATTTATCTCAGACAAACCGAATTAATTAATTACAACTCAGAATAAACTCATCTTGTCCTCCTAAAAAGTAGGAACCACTCTACATGATTCAAGTTAGACCCTCAACTCAAATTAACTGAACCAACAAAGTAAAACTAACTTAATTAACTCGTACAAGTTGTCACGTGATGCAAAAATACAATTTTCTTCTAATTTAATTCAAGGGAAAATTAAATTAGAATATTTCTTGGTGCCATTTCCAACACTCCCTCTCAGCAGGAAAGGGAGTATCATATACCTTGATCCTGCCTCTATGAAACTAAAATTTTCCTCTTGACAGTGCCTTTGTCAAGATGTTCACATTTTGTTCTTCTGTGGGAATTCACTCTAGCAGCATGATCTGCCTCTACACACAATCGCTGAGATGGTGGTACCAAATGTTAATATGCTTCGACCTATCATGAAAAAATGGATTCACCAAGATTTTGATACAACTCTGGTTGCCACAGTAAATCACTGTAGGATCCATTTGTTGACCAAATAATGCAACAAGGATCTTCCTCGTCCAAATAGCCTCACAAGTTGCGTGACTAGCAACCATGTACTCTGCTTCTAACGAACTGAGTGCAACTGATCTTTGCTTCGTGTTGTACCAAGAAACTATTGCTGACCCAATACTGAAAATTCCTCCTGATGTGCTCTTCCTGTCTCATGGACTCCCTGCCTAATCTGCATCTGCAGAGCCTTGCAGATTTATTCCCTTTGTTTGTCTTTACCAAAGACCAAACTGAGTGGTGCCTCTTAGGTATCTCAACACATGCTTGGTTGCCCTCTAATAGAGTTTTGTTGGCTTAACCATTTCTTAGCTAATTTTGTTAACTTCATAACACATGTATGGTTGTGTGTTCACCAAGTACATAAGTGAACCCACAAGCTACCTGTAAATGGTAGCTTCTACCACTTTTCCTGAAGTAGCATCTTCCTTCCTCCAATTCCTTGCTAGAGGAGTCTCCATGGGTTTGTTTCTCTCCATGTGAAACTTCTTCAGTATCTCATTCGCATACTTTCCCCAAGAGACAAATAGTTCCTCATCTCCTTGCCAAATTTCCAAACCAAGGAAATAATGCATGAGCCCCATGTATTTCATCTTGAATTCTCTTTCCAAATATTCTTTGCATGATTTTATCAGTATATCATCACCTTTTAGAATTAAATCATCGACATATAACACTATAATCAATAATTTACCTTCAACCACAATGTGGTAAATGTTTTCATCAATTTCATTTTTGGTGAAGCCCAAACCGATGAAATATTTGTCGATCTTGGTGTACCAAGCATGGGTTGTTTGTTGCAATCCATACAATGCTCACTTGAGTATACACACATGCGACTCATTGTCGAAGATCTCAAATCCTTCCAACTTCTTTATGTACACCTCTTCTTTAATTACTGTGTTGAGGAAATATTTCTTCACATTCATCTAATTTATCTTCCATCCCATCTGCATTGAAGGTGATAGAATAGATCTGATTGAAGATTACCTTGCTACTGGAGTAAAGGTCTCCTCGTAATCAATTACCTCCACCTGAGAGAAACCCTTGGCCACAAATATGGCAGTGTGTTTCTTGACACTCCCATTGCTTGCTTCACCTTGTAAATCCTGCAACTGAATTATCCTCTAGTCTTGGAACATATTCCCATGCATTGTTCCTAATAATGGAGTAAGACTCCTTTACAATGGGATCAACCCGTACTGGTTGTTTCCCTGCTTCCTCAAATGAGGATGTCTCGGTCTCTACACTCTCGCTCATAATATCCATGCCGCCAATGTACCGATCTGGTGACCTCCTTTTCTTGCGCTATGATGTGGGTGCCCCCACATTGTCTCCAGCATCATGCATCAACCTTTCAGCCTATCTGGTGCGCTTCCTTCCATATCTGGATGTCTCTGCATGAGTGGGTGCTTCCACTCTCTACTCCTCTTCTTGTGGCTGCTCCACAACATCCTGAGGTTCTTCCATTGGACCTAAAATATCCTCATCTCCATGAAACTGAAGCTCCATCTCGAGGGAACATATCATGTCCTTCTCTTCATCGAATTTCACATCTCTACGAACCACTATCATCCTGTGAGATGTCAGGTACAACTAATAGTTGTGAGGTGTATCAGTGTACCACATGATTATGCCCAACTCAGCTATTGGTTCTATATTTTTTCATGCATCCTTAGAGATCAGGTGCTCAATATTATGCTCAAAAATTAAAAAAATTGGATCAGTGTGGAACCTGAACAACCACGTAGATCTCGTCGTTCTGAATCCGGCACAACTAGTTTCGTAGAAAACAAAAACAGTATGCTCCCAGAAACGTGTTCTGTCCACTTTGTCAAACATGCAATTTTTTGTTTAAATGCACGACAAGCCAATCAACAATATGTACAGCTGACTGAGCATACCTATGTGGAAGGGTCACTGTACAATTGACTTGGTCAAGGAGGTCTTCTTCGTCGAATGAGATGATGCCAAATGGAAGGTTGTCATTGGTTCGTTTGTGGTTGAATATTGTTGGTTGGGCATGTGACCAACCACATGCTTCCACGTGGCCCAACCAGAGGGCGCCACGTGGTAGCACGGGAGGCCACAAAAGTTTGGGTCAACTTTGAATGGAGCAAGCGGGGGTCGAACCCACAACCACCGAGCAACAAACACCAAGATCCATCGTCATGCCATGCACATGACACTTAACATATATGGGTTTGAATTTTTTTTTTGTATTAATGTTAATGCTGTTTTGGGGGGAGGGTGCTGGGCTCTAGCCCCAGCCTTGGTCACCGCCGGAGGCAAGACCACGAGCAGGAGGCTAGCCCCGCGCCCCTGTTCGTAACCATAACATTTAACGTAACTCCTCCGACAATGCAACATGTGAACACAGCAGAGGCCACCACGAGAACTACCAATCCTAACCACGACGACACTGCCATGTGCCCACAATAGGTGTTAATTCTGGCAGTTAGCTCTAACCGCCAGCGCTTTATATTAAAAAAATAAATAAATAAATAAATATAAAATAAATATAAATATAAATAAATCAACCATATGGATATGGTTAAAACTTTGATTTTTAGGCATTAGAGGGAAAATTAAAGCCCCAACAATTTCGCCCTGATTTTGGCAGAATTGGTGCTTTGAGAGCGCTTATTAGGGTTAAATTGTGGGTTTGGTGCCAGATTTTGAGGAATTTATGGAACTTGTTATCATCCATAACCTTTCAGTTTGTTGAACATGTCAAGTTTGTAAGTAGATTGGTTAAGGGTCTAATAAAAATCATAAAAAGATAATTTTTATGATATGGTGTGAGTTTTTAAGTTACCTACCATTCAAATATGAGCCTATAAATCCAAAATTAATCATGAAAGATCCCAGTTTCATGGAGGCTTTCACAAAATTAGGGTGCATGCAGTTTTGCCAAAGAGTACAGGGTCATCATATATAGGTTTCACAAGATTTTGCATTGAATTTCAAGGGAACTTCTACAAAGGTGGGTATCCTCCATTTGCCAGTTTCACCTGATAGCATTTCCCAAGCAACAGGAATCCCTAGGACAGGAGAAGAGTGGTTTAAATCCATGAAGTCAATTTACAAATTTGTGATCTTTTTTCTGAAACCTGAGCATGTAGGGTTAAATATGACTGTAGGGATTCCTAGAAGTTGTCTCAAAGATAGCTATTCTAAAATACTGATGGTGATACAGAATTACTTTACCTGTGAGGGTAGGTTTCATACAATCTACATATATCACTTCAATTTGCTGCTTCATTTTACGAGTAAACAGCTAATGGATATCCCTTTCTATATTTTTAGAAGTCTTGGAAAAATGTCAGATAAAGTGCAAGGTAGGTCTGAAAGAAGTGAAACTTCTATTTTTCACCATGGATTAATCAAATTGCTGGTGTTGGAAGAACTGAACAAACTGAAAAGAGATTAGGAAACCTTTTCGTTTATGAGTGGCTATGAAATAGATGCTCCAACTCCAAGGAAAACTCCTAAGATGAAGACTGTTACTCCTAGACAAAAGATGGATACCATTGCAGAGACATAAGGTGATCATCAGGAAGGCTTTCAGCCTTCAGCTGAACCCATGGAGATAGAGACTGAATTCACTCAAGAGGCAGCACTTTTTCCAGCATCTAGCAAACATGTTATAGTGTCTGCTACAATCAGCAAGTCCAAACCTACTGCAAAAAGGCCTAAAAGAAGCAAAAAAGACTCCACTAGAGGTAAAGGTAGGCTTGAAGATATTTTACAAGCAATAGACATTGCAGAGACTCATGTAGTGAAACTGATAGAGTTAAAAGGATCCAAAACTAAAAATAAGGGTCTCACTGCCAAGAAGTTAGATTTCTCTACTAAATATTTAGGTTTTCTGTTTAAACCTAGAAAACCTCTCACCAGATCACAGAGTGTTGAGGTTATTAAAGATGACATCAAGCAACAGAAGAAAGATAAAGGAAAATAGCCATTGGTGGAGGAAATAATATATTTGTCACCTACTGAGATAGAAATTACTAAGGGCAAGAAAGTTAATCTAAAAGGAAGTTTCAGAAGAATTCTGAGGTAGATTTACTGTAAGAACAGCTCAAAGATGAAGAATAAATTTTGAAACAGAGGGAAGGTAAAGAAAAGGTCACAGAGAAAACTGAAGGGGAGCTTCTTAAAGAACAACTAAGGGAGGCTAGAGAAGAGCTGATTGAAACAAAGATGGAGCTGGAGAAATACAAACAAGATAGGCAGTTGATAGATGAGATGGAAAAGAGAGTAACTGATCAGGTCACCTTTTTTGAAGAAGCCCTTGCAAAGGCCAAGAAATTTCTGAAAAGAACCCAGCCTTTGCGCATCATGATAAAACACACAAGGAAAAATAACTTATGGTTGCAGGCATAAAGGAATAATCTTAGAGACAATTCAAAGAATTGAAGGAAAAAATGGAAATGGTGAAGGTTGAATTAAAGAAGAAGGGTTTGAAAATGAAGATTGTAAAGGAACCTGTTGAAGTTACTCATGAAGAACCTGCTGCTAAATGAAGAGGTAGCAATGAAAAATAGATATTTTTTCTCTTATTTCATCATATATCACCCTCAAACACACTCATGGACCTTTTCTAGGCCTAAAATCCAAATTTTGTGAACTCTGTGGGAAATTAGGCGATTCTGCAGCGTGTCCCAGGCTTGAAGCCCAGATTTCGCTGAGGAATTGCTGAAGATATTTTTTGGCTCAAAACCACCAATTTTGACTTGGTTGAGGAGCACTAAAGCCTATATTTAAATTTTTTTGACCACTCAACACCATCCACTGGTCTAAAGTATCAGATGTATAGCACAAGTTACCTAAGTTGCTTCGCTACTTAATATTGCTGTGAAAGTGCCTAAAAGCTTTGTTTTTGCGACAAAGTAAATTTTTGGGAATGCCTGAAGGATAAGGAAATTTTCCAAGGTTTTTTACCATATGAAATGTCAAAGAGTATCATAGGAGAGATTTTTTGAATGGAAACACTCATCACAAGGGTGGTTTGGAGATGCCAACTCATCATGCTGCCACATCATCAACATGACAGTTTGTAATCAGGATCCGAAGAACAGTTCCAAGATTCCAGCAACTATGTTTTATTGTTAAATCATGTTTTCTGCCACCTCATAAGGTTGCTCTTTCGATAAAGCCTTTCTATGTATGGAGTTTTAATATTTATTTAAGGTAATAATGAGTGAAATACTCCTATTAGGTTTCTAATTCTCGAAAACATAATTATCTCTACTTTTCCTCCTTGTAATCAGTTGTTAGTTAGATTAGGTGTCCTTGAAGGTATTCGGTGGTCTAGCCCAGCTGGAAAACATGATTTAAAGGTCTCTAATTCTATAAATAGTGAGAGGAAAGAGTTTGAGAGGGTTGGAGATGTTATGTATGCACTACTATTGTAATCTTTCACTATCAGTAATATACTTTTGCAGCAGCTTATTTCAGACCCAAGGTTCATTGTAAGTTCTTATCTATTCTTGTTTATCTTAGTCCTTTTGATATTTATGCAGTGGCTCATTTGTAATCACTTAGAATTCAATAATATTCTCCAATTTCCTGTACACATGTAGTTTGTTGTTTTGTCCTTTATGTGTGATTTGATAAGAATATAAGTGCCTTGGCTTCCATGACATTTTTTGCTTTCTAATTGAGGTTTGCAATGACTCCATATCCAATGGTAGTGATTCTTTTCATCATTCACCTACTTTCAACACATAAACACCCAAAAAAGAAACCATCAGAGTTAGCCATCTTCTTTTAAACTTCATTGAAAATCATTTATTCTTCTTTTGAGAGAGCCCTCTCAGACTAGAGAGGCTAATTTTTAGTTGCAAGTGGTTTAAAAGAGTTACTCCAAATTGACCATTGAAGCAGCCCAACAGGAACTCAATTTGGTGATAACAGAACTAATACTGTAGCAACTAGGGGAATTCATAACTTCTTCATTTTTTGGCCAAATTCGATGCAGAAAGAGGCTACACAGGCATTTTTTGGGCATTCTGGAGCTGATGGAACAGGTTTCAGAGTTTTTTGAGCATTGTAAAAACATGTAATCACACTTTTGAGCATAATAGAAGAGGGCCAAGCCATTGGACGCTGGACCAAGGAGACATAGCCCAAGCTGGGTGAACTCCTTCATCATGAGTTTTTGTGTGACTGTTTATGGTGATGTTCATTTCTGTTAGATGTTGTTGTTCATTGTTTTATTTATGTTAATTTTATCATGGAATTCACATAAAAACTCATATTAAACTTACAATTAACCTTTGAATCCTCAAGCACTTTCTTTATATTCTGAATTGGATCTTAGCACAGAAAAACTAATGGTCCCATTCATATCACTTGGAAACATGACAATAAACTAATGAACCAAAGATTATGAAGTGTGACACATCTGGTTTATAACCTGAAAAAGCTTCTTCCGGTGTACTCATCCCGAGATTCCGATGAGGACTCTTGTTCTACACATATACTAATGTGTTGCATGCTTTAACCCACAAGTGCAACAGTAGGACTTGATCATGCAACATTGCCCGTGCAGCTCCCACAATACTTATATTATTTCCTTCTGCAACCCCATTCTATTATGGGTTATGGGGTTTTATTAACTCCCATGGAATGCCTTCTGATGCACTGTAGTTCTTGAACTCATTCCACACATATTCTCCGCCGTTATCGCTTCTAAGAGCCTTCACTTTCCTACCTATGTCTTCCTCAACAAGTGCTTTAAATTCACAAAATTTTGAGAACGTATGGTCTTTCTTCTGCATGAATAATATCCAACAGTGACGTGAGAAATCATCTACAAATATCACATAATACATGTGCTTTTTTGTGGAGGTTGTCAAAAATAGTCCAGACACATCTGAGTGAACCCTTTCAAGGATCACTTGCACTCTATTGTCCTTATCATGAAAGGTGGATTTTTTGTACTTCCCCAATGTACACCATTTGCATGTATCGTTCTTCTCTAGTGCACCCTTGGGAAGTCCTCTATAAATATGTTGCATGATCTTCAAATATCCATGGTGTAGATGGCCCAATCTTATATGCCATAACTCACCGATGTCTCATTTTTGCACCTTTTATGCTTTCATGTTCAATTCAACACAATTTTCTACATTCAATTTGTATAGGTTCTTCACCTGAACCCTGACCTTCTTCACCTGTCCCATGGCTATGTTACGAAGGGAAGCCTTTCCTTTGCTAAATATCACATCATATCCATGGCCTTCCACCATAGCACCGAAACTAAATTCATCTTCATACTCAGAACATATATGACATATTTTAATGTGAGAGGAGAACCAGAGTCTCTCTGAAAAGTAACAGTATCATTACCAGTCGTGTTATACCTTCCATCATCTCCCATCTCGATGTGCATCTGGAGGTCCTTCTCCTCCAAGTCGTTGAATAATTCTTTGTTTCTGGTCATATGGAATAAGGCTCCACTATCTAGGTACCACACTATACCCATCACTAATGTCACCATGCACGTGACGAGGGTGAAATCGAAATCAAATTGTGAAGCAAGAGTTTCACCTGCCACTCCTCATGAGGGCTTATTGTGTGGACACTTCGTGTCATAGTTTCCTAGCTCCTGACAATGAAAAAAATTGATATTCGACAAGTCCTTCTTCTTTCTTGCCTAACCAAAATTTGATTTGGAATGGGATGACTTCCCTTTCCCTTTCTTTGTCTTTCCAACCAAGGCACAATTCTCCTCCTCATCATGATTAGATGAGGATCCATCTCTAATGTTCTGTTGAATCTCTTCTTCAACCAAGTCATACCACAAACACTCCCACTCTGGTAGCTTCTCCCTTCAATTTACTGAATCCTAGTAGCTATGCCAACTCTTGGGAAGGCCTGTAAGTGTTAGGCTAACCATATCATATTCAAAAACTATTACACCAACACTCCCAAGCTCATCCTGACATTGGGTTAACCTGGCCAAGTACTTTGGTAGTGTGTTACTCTTCTCCATCTTGATTTTCTAGAGCTTGACCTTGAGTGCCAAATTCCTATGATCACTGCTATTATGAAACAAGTCTGTCAAGGCCTACCACATTGCATATGGAGCTTCCATTCCATGGAGGTTTGATACAATATGATCTCGAACACCTTATAATAGGATCCTTCTCGCCTTTGCTACATTCTTCTTCCAATTCACTAGATCTTGAGCATTAGTTGTTGGAGGCTTATGAATATCACTTTCTATGAGTTCCTTCAACCCATTTTCTTCCAACATAGCCTCCATCATGTCCTTCCAAGCTATGTAATTCGATTCATAAAATGACTTCCTACTGATCCTGAAGAATGATATTGCAAATTCGATTCACTTGCATAGAACAAACTCGTATTATTCTCTTCTATAGTGATTTTAGCTCTGATACCATGTAGAAATTCCTTGTCGATTCAAACTGCTAATTGTAATTTTCTAAAACAATATACTTGAATATACTTTACTAATTTCATAAACCAATTTAAACAATCGCTTTATCACAAAGCATACAAGAGAAAGAATTCAATCAACACATTACATAATGATTTCCTGGGGAAAGCCATAACTAAAAACCCGCTATCTATATATTGGATTAGTCAGAAAATATGAGAATATTACAATGTTTTTCTCATGCCCGAGCAACCTCTGCACTATCTCTATCTGTCTCAATGCTTCCTAGACAATCCTAGGCCAATACTTAAACAAATTTTGGCTTTCCCAAGTCCCTATTTCCTTGGTTAATTATACCCTATTAATTATGGAAATTCCCAATTGGAATTGTTCAATACATTATAGGCCTTCCTCTCACTGCATGCACCACCTATACAATTTGGATTATTATACAACTGATAGTACATTGCCCTTGAACTCCAATCTCCACTCAGTAACTCTCAGTTCACACATGCATGAGTTATTTATGGTTGATTTATCAGTTAACTGGTTGATCACAGAATACACACTCCACTACTAGACCTCCCACTAGTTCCTCCAACAGTTGGAACTAGTTAACTGACTTTAACGTAGATAAACTGAAATAATTAATTACATCTCAAAATAAACTCAACCAGGGGTCTTAAAAAGTAGGAACCACTCTACAAGACTCAAGTTAGACCCTCAACTCGAATTAACTGAACCAACTAAGTCAAATTAACTTAGTTAACTCGTACAAGTTGTCATGTGATGTGGAATGACAATTTTCTTCTAATTTAATTCAAGGTAAAATTACATTAGAATCTTTCTTGGTGCCATTTTCAACATAGATGAATCCCTTACATAAAATTTTAAACCCTTAATTTCAACTTGAAGTTCATCGAATTATCAAACAAAGTAAAGGTTGATCTATGTGTCTCTTCCTTTGAACTTCTAGAATAACTAGATCCATCCTACTATATTGAATAGGGAATAAATTCAATATTTTCAGTTTCACGTTAATTAACATCCCCCCATTGGTAGGAAAAAAGACAACAACTCCACTAAAATGGTGAAAATGATATTGTGTATTCCTTCAAAGAGGCTCGTATGGAAAACATAACATTTTTACCAAGTGGATTGCAATTATAGGTGCATACCCCAAAAATTTATTATCGAATACCTGCATGAATCACAGATTATCACAAAAATCAGGAAATTATGTAGGTGATTTGTTGTAGGATACCAATGGTATCGGCCATGACGCTATAAATTCCATTGTTGAATAAGTGGTATATTAATATGATGAAAATAATGAAGATATTAAATTCGATGTCATTCCATTTTTAATGCATGACCACATACAAAACTTTAGCATAATATTTATTGAGATCGACATGATCATATTTCATAACATGTTCAACAATTTTGGGTGGTGACATATTTTTACAAGTTTCAAATTGTGGTGACATATTGTGGATGAGGTTCCATTATCAACATGATCAATGATCCCTAGATGTAGTCGTATTTCCAATTGATGAGCCACAAGATTACGAGCAAGTCCTCAAAATGGGAGTTCTCCCTTTATGCCATTGTACTGGCTAAATTAGTGCCCAAGTCATCTTGGTTTAATTGGTGCACATTTCTATTGCATGAGTTACAGATACTTACAATGACACATATTATTTAGGTTCACCTTTTATTGTTGGAAATTTTCTATTAGTTTTGCTATGTATAAATGAATGTTGCCACACTAATGACAACTTTAGTGAACCAGAGGTCAAGGTACCCTAGCTATTTAGTATGACCCATAGAGGAATTTACATAATAATCAAAATCAAGCCTTCAACAATGATGTATTTTTCAAATGGTATGATTATATGGTGGTTACCATTACAACTTTATCAAGATAACCCATTTTTTAATTAATATGCACGAGGGTAAAATTTGTTTTTCTATGGATAGAGACAATACCAACATTCAACCTTGTATCATAGACACAAGCTAAGTAAAAGTGCCACCACTTCCATTTTATCCAATAGAACAAGCTTTCAATAAATAAGTATGATCATGGGTGGAAATGTAGAAGAAATAATCACTCACTATATTTACCTACATTTTTTCCAAAGTGTTCAAACAATCACACCAAAGAACTTGAGACAATCATATAGTACAACAAGACCCTATCACAGATAAAGGAATGGGACCATTTTAGACTCCAATGTTGAGGATGAAAGTACGATAGGGCCTTTACTACCATAGAATAAATAAACTCCCATTTCCCCCATGATTTTCATACGACTAATTCCAAATGATACCACATCTAGTTATTGTAATATTAAAAGAAAATATATACAAACCATAATTCTTATAGTGATTGTTAACTGATATTCTTTGCTCTTATGACGAACATTATGACGGCTACTAACATCGGCGATATAACACATTCATCGGAAAAAAAATTCCTATCGTCAGTCTACCGACGTTAAATTTTTCATCACTCTTTGGACTCATATGCCCGAGGTGTCAATAGAGTCATGCTAAACACCTTCAATATTCAGATGAAAATTTTCATTGAAGTAAGTATACTTTCAGCATAGAATCACCGCATTGATCGTTGATTTTGTGACACCATAAGAGTCCTATTTCCATCGGTATTTCGATGATATATTAGTCGTCCTTTTTTCAGTGTGTCGACATGTGGTAGGCACCATAAATGCAATGAATTTGGAAAACATCGATAATGAAAAAGTACCATGTTCCACATTTAGAAAAACCCCCTTTTGTCATTATAGCGATGAAATTTCATCATAATAGAGATAAATTCTGTAAAAAAAATACTCAATTTTTATCAATGATTGGCTCACCCCTGGTAACATAGAAATAGATTTGGCTTAGCTTGATGACTTGGAGTATGCCAAGGGCATATTTTTATTGATTATCTTTGCACTTTGTGACATGGAAATATTTATAGCTCAGCTTGATGACTTGGAGTGTATCGAGGGCACAATTTTGTTGATTATATCAACCCTAGTGATGTGGATATAGTTTTGGATCAACTCAATGACTCGGAGCGTTCCAGATGCACAAATTTGTTGATTAGATCGTTTTTTGGTGACATGGAAATAGTTTTGACTCGACTCAATGACTAGGAGTGTGCCAAGGGTAGAATTTTGTTGATTGACTAGTAACTTGATGATGTGGAAATAGTTTTGTCTTAGCTAGATGACTTGGAGTGTGTCGCGGGCACAATTATGTTGATTGAATTAGCACTTGGTGATGTGGAAATATTTATGACTCAACTCGAAGAATTGTAGTGTTCCAAGGGAAAAATTTTGTATATTTTCTCAGCACTTGGTGACATGGAGATAGTTATGTTGATTGGCTCGATCTTTGTGACATGGAAATAGTTATAGCTTAGATCGATAAATTGGAGTGTGTCAAGGGAACAATTTTTATCAATGATTGGTCATGTGGAAAGAGTTTTGGCTTAGATTAACGACTTGGAGTGTGTTGAGGGTAAAAATTTATTAATTGGCTCGATACTTAGTGACATGGAGATAGTTTTGTTGATTATTTGTTGGGATATGACATCACAAGGAACTCTAGATTAATTCAAATTAAATCAGTGACTCCATCCTGTATCAGGTATGTTGTAGCAAATTGGGTTGGATTATGGTTTCTCTTCCACGAGGTTAAGGGTTCGAACTTGATGAATGCTTGATTATTTTATTAGTTTTTCATTTCTCCAACAAATACCCATTATGTCGAACGTTTAAGCCAACGAATGGTAGCCATTTTGTAGAACAATCATTGGACCTTTTGCATTTTGAAGAACGTGTGCTAGAAAGAACTATTTTGTAGAACATTTAATGTTTTCTAAAATTTTGGGGGTCAAATTGGGTGCAACTTTATTTTGAAAAGTAATTATTGGTTGGATTGATTTTTAATTTGATAAAGGGAAGTTGGAAATAGTTGTTGAGATCAGGGAAGTTATTGTTATTGGAAATATGAGCATGTGATTAAGGTTTTGAGATATGAACATAAAGGGGATTTTATTTGGTTATGATTTGAGCTTGTGGATCCAGTTTGAAATATTATGAAAAGTGGTCCACACCAGGGTGTAGAAGGAGGTGGGTGCCTCTAGTGAGGTTGGTGCCTCAATTAGGTTGAAGCCCACTATAAGTCAAAGCTTTTGCATTTTCAAGGTTGGTGCATCAATTAGGTCTTAACCTATTATAAGTGGGTGCTTGCACATTATTCGAGGTTGGTGCCTCAATCAGGTTGCAACCTACTGCAAGTGGTGCTTACACATCTGGGGTTGGTGCCTCCAGTTGGTCGATGCCTGTAAATATACGTAGACAAATTGAAGAAGAAGACAAAATAATTTGTGGTTTTCTCTTGCAAGGGTTTCCATGTAAAATTTGGTGTTCTCATGTGATGATGTAATGAGTCTTTCTTGATGCACAATTTTATTCATTTTATGATGCACTTTATTTTTTGATACACTGTTACATAGCCAATTATTATTGAAATTTTTTGAAATTGTGAATTTTCCATTACACTTATTCACCCCCACCCCTCTTAGTGTGACCTTTGGTCTAATGAGTGGTATTAAAGCGGGTTATTGAAAAATTAATTACTGGAAGGTAGATCAAAGGATATATGGCTAATAAATGGAAGAATAAGAATAAGAAGGGTTGTAATTATGTGATAAAAACATAAGATCCCAAAGAAGATATCTTCTTCATGGTCATGAATGCTGAAAATAGTCAAAATGAGGAATCAGGTATTGCTTTTGTTCCAATTATGGTAATGAAGATATATATATACTTCTATGTGTCCATGCCTTGTTAAGATAATGAATAGGATGTTACCATGTAAATGAGTTTTTGCACTCAAAATAATAAACCAAAGAAAAAGTTGAGAAAATACTAACAAGATAGAAGAAAAGTCTAAAGATGAATTAATCACAAGGCTAAAGCTTCAAATAAAGACTTAGAAAACGTTGGAGATACCTTGATGGGCCAACTATAAAATCTTAAAGAGGAATATTTGGTTTTGATAAAGGTAATGTCCCAAGAATATTTTCAAAGTAATCTCACTTCCACTTTAGTTGAAACATGGATTCTCATAATTATAAATAAAGAGCAGAAGTAGTTATTGAAGCAATATGAAAAATAGGATTAAGAAAAAGGAATTATGAAGACCCATTTTTAAAAAGAAAGAAGCAGAGAAGAAGTGTGGCAAAGCAATCTAAAAGAAAAATAAGATCATTGTGAATCTCTAGAGGTTTATAATTTCTCTAGAAAAAACTTAACAACCAAATGATGAATGAAGGAAAAGGGTAACAGGAACTCCTGGAAACCAAGGGCTATGATACTATTTCTCTAAAAGAAAAATTGAAATAATATAAAAGGAATAAGAATGGCTTGGTGAATTAGTTGAAATAAAAGATGCAAGACCCTGAAGAGAAGAACCACTTAAAGATCAAGGTGAAAAAATAAGCAAAGAGAGAAGATATTTTGGCAAGTCGTTTTAAGGAAAGATATGAGGACTTGAACAATATTGAAGAAAAATTTGGTTAGTAAGAAAGAAAATTTGAAGAAAATTCATCTCCTTGAAATCCAGACTTGAAGAAGCAATGAGAATGGAAGAAGAAATGAAGATCCATATGATAAAGAGAGAATAAGAGTATGAGAATCTTGAAGAAGAACTTGACAAGATGAATAAGAACTTGAAGAGGTAACAACTATTGGTTGAAATTCTTAATTTTCAGATATCACCATGCAGCAAAATAGGTCTTGATTATATAGGTAAGTCTCCATGTAAAGAGGACTCAAGCTGCAAGTCTCCAAAGGTTAAATTTAAAGAAAAACCTGAAAGCAAAGTTAGTCTTCTTCAAAATCCAAATAACGGTGAAAGCCAAAAGAATATTTGAAATGTTACTATTCCATGAAGTTATGATGGTGTTCTCAAGAAGCCCCATCATAAAGAAGACAACAATGTAATTAAGGACAAGCATTAACAAAGGATCAAACCTCCCCCAAGACAGAATATCTTCAATATATCATCAAGGGAACCCTCCTCATCGAGGTATCAAAGTATATTTCTTGGTTATTTTTATTCATGTACAAATTTTGAGCATAAACCTAGGGACTAAAAAGTCTATGATAAGAATTATCATACCTCTGGAAGCAAGTTTACAAGCAAGAAAAATCCAAATGGCTTCAATAACAGAAAGTATACATCAATTTCTCCTTCATTATGTACAATAAATAATGCTTTAAATGACACAATATTGGACACACTGGATGAGAATGAACCATGAAGAGGTTACCCGAGAAAACCAAAGAAGAACTGTTCTCTATCAATCAAGGAGAAAATAACACCAAGGTTTGGAGAAAAAAACAAATTGAGACAATAAATGAACATCAAGAACTTTCCTTGAGTTCTCAGGGCATTTATTTGAGTGCATGATTGATTGTGATCTCTAAGGAATAATCCATGATTATACTATTTGAAGTTTCTCCTAATGAAGAAGTTATATGTTCAAAGATCATTCAGTAAGAAGTTAAATGTACAATGTGATTTGAAGAAGGATTATGAAGGTTGCAACCATGACTTTATCACAATAATAGGTTTTGAATGTGTAAGAAAAATTGAAGTGATTCCTCCCAAAAGGAGATTAGTCCTAGAAAGTGTGATGAGGATAGTGTCGAGGATGCTCTGGATGTGGATGATGTGAAACATGAATTCGAAGAAAGGAAGAGGATGGAATCCAAAATATGAAGGAGGAAGCATAAATATCCAAGGATATGTATGATATAATCCATTGGCAAATGCTTCTTCAAGTATATATGTAAAAAAGGGAACTTGAAGAAGTAATGTGCATTTATAGGTGAAGAGATTATGCATAGGGGGAGAAGGTCCATCATTAGAAACATGTACAAAATCAAAAGAAACGCATTGACCCAATAGTCATTAAAGGAATAAATTGAGAAATTCAAGAGTGGATAATGCGATACTTGCAACCAATTAGATATTTGTGTCCACATTAAAACAAAATCATTAGATCATAGTATTTGTTGAAGTTGACTTCAAAAGAACATGACTAGTAAGATTATATACATAGCGGAAAGTATTTGAAAGAATAGAGGTTATTGATGGTGCAGATTCACATGGTAGGAAGTATTGTCTCAAGGTGAGATTCTATTTACAAAATATGGTCCGCAGGAGAGTTTAGGAACAATTATGAAGCATTGGTAGGCAATCATGTCCCTTTTCCATCAATGTCAAAGCGGGAGAGAATGCAAGCATGGAAATACATATATTGAAGAAGTACAAGGATTTTGGAATACAAAGGGAAAAAAGGAGAGAAAGCATGAACAAGCATGAAGAATCCTTGCAGCCAGTTAGGGGGAGTACCAAGCAACATTTGTATGTGAGTTTGATCCATTACCATCAATGACAATCAATGACTGATGGTGTTTCCATCAATGAAAAATGGGGATATTGTTGAACATAGTGTTGTCATTTATGAGAACTAATGTCATTGATGGCAAGTGGGATGCCTAAAGAAGCAACAAAGTTATTCATGAAACCAAGGAAGCAATATGTTAGTTGTATTACTTGTATTCCTTCATCACATGAAGCCAAAACGATATAAAGTTTATTGAATTTTAATTAAAGTCACAATTATAAAATTAATCTATAGATGGCATGGTTGGATAGTCCTCTCTGATACCTTTCCAATGGTATATCACACTTGGAAAAACTCCTCCCGGGTAAGAAGTTACGATCATTTGAAGTTAATAAAAATAATGAGGACCCTAAACACCAAATTTATTTTTAAATCACCAAATTTATTGAAGATCACGCATGTTGAGGGCGGATCCAAACAATGGTAATTAATAAATGGCTTCACACACATAAACATGTGCATTGTTTAACACTATTAAACATCATGCTACTTCCAACTGACCTCACAATTGTCAAAACCATGTATTGTGGATAGAGTGTAGAGATGCATCATGTTTAACTCCCCATCAGACTAATGAAGTGTTGACGCGTGGAAAACATCCAATGGCTGTATAAGTGGAAATATTTGATTGACGAAATTGTAGTGGCATGTGGAAATCTAATAACAATGACATGACATTCAGGGATGATGTGGTAGCTTAAGAATGGCTAAGGTCGAAGACATTGACTTAGTGACATGGAAAATCAGTGACATGTGATGGCTTATGACGGTCAAAGGAGATTACGTGGCATGAAATAATGACATGGAAAGAAATGATGATGTGGTGATACGAGGATGACATGACATGCTATGATGATGCCACATGAAATTTTTATTTGACCAATAAGTGCGAGTATTGGTGACACGTGACCCACTTGGAATGAGCCACATGGAAAAAATTACATCATGATGACATTAGCACTTGGGTTCCTAATAACCATTAAAGTATAGTCGTTTGGAATATACCCATGGGAGTTTAAAACTCGACACATTCTGTTAAATAAGGCTCCCATCGTGTATATATTGAGGCATGGCTCATGACTTAAACATATAACAAATGATAATGCAAAGAATAATATAAAGGCCTAGCCTTTGTGGCTAGTCTAAGAGATACAGTTTGGATGGTTGCAGGGTTGAAAATCTATACTGTGTCAAGGGCATAGTTCTATATATTAGCTTGGTCCTGGTGACATGGAAGTATTTTTCTCTTAGCTCGATGAATTGGACTGTGTCGAGGACACAATTTTCTTAATTGGCTTCACCTTCGTGATGCAAAAATAGCTTTGGCTGAGCTCGATCACTTGGAGTGTGCTGAGGGAACAATTTTGTCGATTGACTTGCTGCTTGGTGACATGGAAATAGTTTTTGCTCAGTGTGATTATTTGGAATTTGTTGAGGGAACAATTTTTTTTATTAACTTGGACCTGGTGACATATAAATAATTATGGCTCAACTTGATGACTTGGAGTGTGCCATGGGAACAATTGTTTTTATTAGCTCGATGCTTGGTGACATGGAAATAATTCTAGATCAACTTGAAGACTTAGAGTGTGCTAAGGGAAATTTTTTGCTGTTTGATTTAACACTTGGTGACTTGGAAATAGTTTTGGCTCATCTTTATGACTTGGAGTGTGCCAAGGGAACAATTTTTTTTATTGCCTCAACGCTTGGTGACATTGAAATAATTTTGGCTCAACTTAATGAATTAGAGTGTGTTGGGGGCTCATTTTTATTGATTTTTTCGATGCCTGGTGACGTGGAGATAGTTATATTGATTGGCTTGATATTAGTGACATGCAAATAGTTTTGGCTCAACTTGATGACTTGGAGTGCGTTGAGGACACAATTTTGTTCTGCGCTTGGTGATGTGGAAATAGTTTCGTCGCAACTCAATGACTTGGAGTGTGTCGAGGGCACAATTTTTTTGATTAAATTGATGCATGGTGACATGGAGGTAGTTCTATTGATTGGTCATTGGGCTTTGACGTGTTAAGGACCTCCAAATTACTTCAAATAAAATTGGAAACTCCAACTTGTATGATGTAGGTTGTAGCATAGTTGGTTGGCACGTGGTTCATTTTCTGCGAGGTCAAGGGTTCAAACCCAACATATGGTTGATTTTTTTATTATTTTTCCAATGAATACCTTTTATTTCGAACATTTAAGCGGATTGACAGTAGCCATTTTGTAGAATTACCACTAGAACTTTTGTATTTTGTAGAACGCGCATCTTAAATAACTATTTTTTAGAAGATTTAATGTTTTCTAAAGTTTTGGGTGTTAAAATGAGCACAAATTGATTTTGGAAATGGATTATTGGTTGTATTGCTTTTTAATTTGATAAAGGGAAGCTGGAAACAATTGTTGAGATCACGCAAGTCATTGTTATTGGCAATATGAGCATGTGAACAAGTTTTTGACATATGAATAGAAAGGCAATTTGATTTGGTTATGATTTGAGGTTGTGGATCCTATCTGAAATATTGTGAAAAGTGGTCCACACCAGGTTGTAGCTGGAGGTGGGTGCCTCTACCAAGGTTGGTGCCTCAATTAGGTTTAAACTTGCAATAATTTGAAGTTTGCACATTTTCGAGGTTGTTTTTTCAATTAGGTTGCAATATATTGCAAGTGGGTGCTTGCACATTATTTGAGGTTGGTGCCTTAATTAGGTTATATCCTATTGCAAGTAGGTGCTTGCACATTTGGCGGTTGGTGCCTCTAATAGGTCAGTGCCTGCAAATCTATGTAAACAAATTGAAGAAGAAGAAGAAATAATTTATGGTTTTCACTTGACGCAAGGGCTTCCACATAAAAGTTGTGTTGACGGAAAAATCTGTCTAGCCAACAACAGGGGATCTCCCTGGTAAAAGTCCCAACTAGAATCTAAACCATTTGGAATAGGGATCCCGTCCGGGGTGTGAGTCCGGCTACCGCTTAATTCTCTTTTCCTTGGGTCTCGATTGAACTTCAATGCACCTGCGGACACATTCTTATTCGGATAATACAAGACACATGATTGACGAATTAAATGAACATGTAACATTATGTGTAGCAAGCTGAATAATAAATCATGGGGCCAAAAGAAATACTGTCAACAGCATATCATTAGGATCATGCTCATACGCTATTCTAACCACAGAAGAAACAATTCTTTATGGTAGAACGCCCTTCACTTTCTTAAATGGCTTTGGTAATAATATAAATGTCAGCAAACAAAGTTATTAACATTCATTGAGAAAGCGGAATAAACCTAGCACCATTAACACATGTTTAAAAAACTATAATGCATACATGATGTCATTGGAAACACAGTTTCATTAATCAAAAGATGTTAGAAACTGAAAACAAAATACCCATAGTATTCACACATTCACCAACATTCGATCCAAAAATGGAGTTAACAAATGCTTGTATTCATACTCAAAAATCTGTAGTCCTTCTATACAATACTCTATATCTCTTCAAGTCCCCAAATCAAAAAGTCCTTTACAATGTTCCCGAAGGAAGTTTTTATAGGCCAAAACTTTCCCTTTGGGCTTCCCGACTTTTCACCTTCTTAACCGTTGGGCTGCCTTGCGACCTGGATGAAGGATGCGACTTGTGACCCAGTTGAAAAGTGCGACTTGCGACCTGTTGCAATCTGATCATGGGAGTGTGCGCGTGATTGCGAGGTCAGGGGTGTCAACTTGTTGCTCCTTGAGAAAATTCTGCCACGCGCAGTAATCTGCAGCGACTGGGGAGATCAAAGGAGCTTCTTCCCTTAATCGGTGCAGGCACTCTAAGGCATTCGGAATCAACGTCTCTCTCTTAAGTGTAACCTGGTTGGCAAAAGAGGCCAGTTTAGTGTAGATCCAAACTGGTGTAATGACGAACTTAACCAAGTTCTCTTGCGATGCGGCAAGATCAAGACTTTTAGCGGCTTGTCTGATAAGTTGCAGAAATGTTTGAATCTCCTGATCTATCTGTCCCCACGTCCTCTCCTCGCTTAGTGAACCCAGAGACGGAATGTGGTGTAATTCATCCATTGAGTTGATGCCACTAACCAGATGCTCGTATGTGGTCATTACCTTTTCTAGATCTTTAGATAACTTTTCCTTGGATTGCATCTTGATACTAATTTGGACCTTGGCATCCTGGGTGTGAATCCAGTCTTTGTTGGGCAAGTTTTCTAGAGCCTGTGGGTACCGGCATGTCCATTCTATCATTCTGTCCAAAGCGGTGGAGGCCTCTTTCAGTTGATCGCGCCTCTGTTTTGTCTCTACTTGGGCTCTTAGTAAGGGGGCGACTGTTTGTTTTATAGTGAACATCTCCCAGTACACCTGCCTCATGGTGACCTCCAGTGTCGCAAACTCTCTTTGGACAGTGAGCGGTACTTCTTTAATAGGAGTATTTTTGTCTTAGAGTTGTTGGATTTCTTCCCTTAATCCTCCCTTTTATTGCTCCGCCCTTGCTTTCCTTTGTTCAGAGTCTTGTAGCTTATTTTGTAGGAAAAGGATTTCTCTAATCATTCAGCTCACATTTTCCTTTGTGGCTGCGGAAAAAGCAGTGTCGACCGATGCTATCATCACTGGGTTAGTCCTAGTGTCTAGGACTATATCTTTCTCTGTCGTGGCTGTGAGTGGGGCGGAAGGGTTCCGTGCTATACATCTCCTTTTTTCTTGTCGGATTTTGAAGGTGAATTGATCATAAGTGAGCCTTGTAGGGTTAAACACCTCATCTTCTTGTCCTTCCGAGGAGCCCGGATCAGAGAGTGAAAAATGCGTATTAATTACAAGTACTTCGATGGGTTGCAGCTCAGTTTGTAATTTTGTGACTGGAGGAGGTGTCTCGATGTCCTTTGATCTTTGATCCTCCTCTTATTTTCTTTTTCGTTCTTCCTCCCCTTTCTGAAGTCGCTCTGCTTCTGCCTTGTCCTGTTCTTCTTTCTACCTACGTTATGCCTCTGCTTTAGCTTCATGTTCTTCCTTTCTCTTGCGTTCAGCCTCCACCTGATCTAATTCCCTTTTAAGCTGTCGTTTTACCTCTGCCTTTGCTTCCTGTTCTTCCTTTCTCTTGCGTTCGGCCTCCACCTGATCTAATTCCTTTTTAAGCTGTCGTTTTGCCTCCGCCTTTACTTCCTGTTCTTCCTTTCTTTTCCGGGCATCTTCTGCCTGTTTCTTTATTTGTTCTGCTTTCAGGTTCTTTCTATGTTTATCTTCCTCTTCTTTTGCCCTCTTTTCAGCTTCCAGCTGAGCTTTTGCTTCTTTTTCTTTCTGTTGGGTAGTAGTGTTGTGACCCATGCTGGTTCGAGGCTTCTTGGCATGGGAAGAAGAGGCGCCTCCCAGCTCGTGGGCTCTTTCCTCCAAAGTGTGATTGTCGGGGTCTTCATGGTCGGACCATGCTCCCGGGGCAAGTTCCCTATCTGCATTATACTAATTCCTTTTCTCATCTTCATGTGGGAATTCAGTGTGCTGGTAGCTCCATTTGAACTTGGCCTGTTTGAAATGGTCAAGGACTATCCTCTTAGGATCATACGTCCGATGATCCAAATGCCCTAGGTAGAAACCCCTCATCTGTTCTGCTTCTGCCTCTACCTCTCTGAAATCTTTAATCATGTAGGTACCGATGGTGAGCAGCAATGTAGGCCATGGCTTTTTCTTACCTTTAGTCAGGACCTTTGAGAAACCGGACGTCATCTGATAACATACTTCTTGAAGAAGCATCTTGTCTGTGACGAAATGGGGCAAAGCATGGGGAGTCTTATATGAACCAAAGACTTGAATAAAGGTATAATCCAAGAGTGGGAACCAATGTGCCACCTTTACTAATGTCTCCATGGCTCGCAAGGACATGCATGGGGTATCCTGACCAAAAAATTTCCTATAGAGCGCAGGGATGAAAATTTGTGAGATTGAATCTATATCTTGCCTATACTTGGAGTCCCATAATACTTTTACTTCTATGTGAACTGGGCATGCCTGCTCTGGGTTCCAGTTGTGCGCCCAAACTTCAAAGTGGCACCAGGAACAAACTACATCCAACAGGTAGGAAGCCATGTAGAATTCAGACGAATATCGTTCCTCTGGTGCCATTGCCACGGAAATGTTTGTCTTGAGAGATGCTACCAACATGTTGGCCCAGTTGAAAAGAGTGTCGTAAACAGTGACATAGTTCATTAGGGATACCCAAGTGCCACTAAAATTGGTGGCATCGGGACGACCGTATATCCTACAAAGCATAGCTGCCACCAGCTTATATACATTTCTGAGGCCCGCCACTGGATACTCCTGATCTTTCTTGACTTTGAACTTTTCGGGTTCCTCCCACAACCCTCTCAGAGTATCTTCGATGGCCACTACATGGGTGGTGGCCATTCTTCTATGAAAGTCTATTCTCGTTCCGGCAGTGCGTTATAAAACTCAGCATCCAAACCATTTAGAGTTGCAAAAGCTCTACCCTCATAATCTTGGATTACCCACTTCTTGGGGTCGGTATTCTGTATGATCCATTTAATGACTTCTGTGCATGGAAATATAGCAGGGTGGGCACCTGCATAGTGAAGCTTTGACCTTTTAACTTGTACATATATTTTCCGGTCGGGGAGGTCCTCTAGGAATTATGGTCGTGTGAATTCCTAGTATACTTGATACCAACTCATGTTGTCTCCTTTGGCAAATGTACATGCGGTATCCTTATAGATCGAGGGAGGAGACATTGGTATTTCCATTTCTGTGTCTTCTACTCCAAGCTTTTGTTTTTCTTGCGAACTGCCGAGGTCCCATGTCGCTTGAGTCTGAAGAGATGGATATGCAATCTAATTATGCTTCGAACTCACCTATCATGTTCATAAAATAATCCCAGGATAAGGCATATTCCATAATAATAAAATCCTAGGTACAGTTTATTAACTTTTCCCAACTGAAACCCACGAAGGGGAGAATTAGCGACTTGCGACTGGGTCGCTGGGTCGCTAAGGTCGCAAGGTTTAAACTTTCATAAGGTAGCGACCTTGCGACTAGGCGACCCTGCGGTAAGGTCGCGAGGTCGCTGGGTCGCAAAGGTTTGACAGTTCAAAAGAGTGTGATCCTGCGACTTTGCGACCAGGTCGCTGGGTCGTAAGGGTCGCAAGGTCTCGGTTTTGAGTCCAGATGTGACTTGGAAACTCAGCGACCGGGGTTGCTGGGTCACAAGGGTCGTGAGGTCTCGGTTTTGAATGCAGATACGACCTGGCGACTTAGCGACCGGGATCGCTGGGTCACAAGGGCCACGAGGGTCAGAGGTCGCATTAGGGCTAGCTGGGATTTAAAAGGCGACGTGGTCCTTTTGCCACATAAATAAAAAATTTCTCTTTAAACTAAAAAATGCAAGGACTAAGTGAGCAACCCAAAACATTGGGGTGAAGTAGTCCCAGGAGAAAAACAAACACAAGGGAGGCTGGATGATTTCAGATTACCAAACTGTGCAGGAAGGAGCAGTTTCTGGGTAATCTGGGTATCTCAGGCTCTAAGGATCAGAAAGAGGAATGGTGGTTGGTTTTAAAGAGGTTAGGGTAAAGGGGAATAGGGCAACAAAAGAAAGAACAGAAACAGCAAGAGGAAATGGCAACTTACCTGAGAAAATCGCACTCCAGTTGGTCTGTCAGAAGTGTTTTTTCGCTCTCCGTTGCGTGAAAAAAATGCGACCTAGCAACCCTCCTATTTATAAAGGGGTCACGCGTACGAGCAATTAATGAGGTCGCTAGGTCGAAAATGTCCTGCGTTTAAGAGGGGCGCGACCTCGCAACCTTGCGACCTAGAGGGTCGCAAGGTCGCGGGATCGCAATTTTGAAATTTGAAAGGGATCTGCGACTTAGTGACCCAGCGACCCGCGAGGTCACGGGGTCGCTAGGTCGCAAATTTGACACAAAAAACCTATTCTGCGACTCAGAGACTCTTAAACTTTCCTGAAAAGGAATTAAACTAAATATTTTGACTTAGCCTTTTTTATGCTCCGGGGCTCCAAAAAAAAATTTAGAGGGTGAATTTTTGGAGGGTGTTGTAGAGGCTACAACAAGTTGTTATTCTTGTGTGTTGATGTGATGATGGTTTCTTGATGCATAATTTTATTCATTGTATGATACACTTCTACATAGACAATTATTGATGAAATGGTTTGAAGTGATGAATTTTCCTTTACATTGATTCACCACCCCCCACCCTCTCAATTTGACATTTGGTCTAAAATGTAATCCTAAATCCCCAAAATGTTTGCCACGTTATCACCATTATAATATTTCCACGCTCGACCTTGAACATAAGTTGAGTTTTTCTTGATGTGTTTATAGAGGTGTCAATGGGACCAACAAACATTATTTGGTCATAACCGCAATGAAAGAGTGGACCTATTTGGGCTTCCTAGATTATAAAGCTTTGAAAAATAAACATGGATGTGATCATAAGGGATTTTATTTTCTCTTACTTTTGAAAGTTCCATTGACTATCTCGAGGTGCTTACACCTATGCCTCTCTACATTAGTATAATAGAAATTGCTTCCTTCTATATTGCTTAAATAATAGAAAATGTCTATTCTTGTTTATTTGCATGATGGAAAAATGAACAAGGTAAGACATAAAAAGGGGCTTTATCCATCCTTAGTGCACGAACACATGCTTTTTCAAGAAAGTTTTGAGATTCAACAAGAAATTTTTGGCACCCATGATCCTAGTGAAAATTAAGCACCTACACTAGGGTGGGGCCCACAGGCTATTTTTAGGTGCATGTCTATTTTTATTATCCCTTAATTTAGATGGACATTAAATTGTAATCTATTCTCAATGTGGACTTGAAATAGTTAACTGAAGTGGAAAAAACAGTTAGCTAAGTGAATTTCGAGTTAGAGTTTGGTTGGTGGGACATGCAGAGTAATTCTAGTTGTAACAGAGTTCGAAGTGCAGTGGTGCATGAGTTTGTGCAAGCTGTAAATATTTTAACTGAGTTAAGTGAGTTAAACTCAGTTATGCTAGTTGTAACTGAAGATACACTAGTGAGAGATAAAGTGAATTAAATATTAAATAATTCATAATCAGTGATCTCACATGCAACTGAGGATTTACTAATATTAGTTGCATGCACGTCAGATCCAATTGAGACCCAGTTGAATTCTAGGTGAAAGGGAAATTGACTATCAGTCGTGACATTATCCACTTGCACACATGCAAGTAAACACACATTGGATGTGCCCATTATACTTGCGCAGTCAAGGCAGGCATGATTGCATCAATTCAGGGATTGCATTCAGCAGGGATTGCGCAGTGAAGGCAAGTTGTTTAGAGACAATAAATTAGCTAAGGGATTTGCCAATTTTTGTATGACAGTGTGAGATAATTAGCTGATGTACTGAGGGCTCTTGTGAGAAGAGTTCTGTATGTAATTGTTTCATGATCCATGATATTATATAAAATAGAAGATAGTGGGGTTTTTATCTGTAAGCTTTCCCAGGGAAATTATTTGTGTTGTGTGTGATTGATATTTCTTCATGTTCATGTGATTAGCGATTGTGTTTTTAATTCCGCAAAATATTTGTAGAATAAATTCAGTATTTAAATTTGGCACATTGTTAGATAGGGTGAATCCAAGATATACATTCTTATTGTATAATTTCTACATGGTATCGGAGCACAGGAAATTGCAGAAGTGAAGTAGGAGCTGAGTTTGTGACTGGATTGAATTTGAATTTGCAAAAAGACTTTCTTGGTGCTACAGCTGATTCAAGATCGAAATGGATTTCAATGGCTTGAGGTTAGAGTATCCACTTGAAATCAGATCGAACTACATTTCTTGGAAGGACATGATGGAGGCAGTACTCAAAGACAATGGCTTGAAGGAATTCATTGAAAAAGATGTTCCTAAGCTAGATGATGCAGATGTTGCCAATCTTGATGCATGGAAAAAAAAAAGTGGCAAAGGCGAGGAGGATCCTGTTGGAGGGAGTATGAGACCACATTTTCTCAAACCTCCATGGGAAAGCCACACCATATGATATGTGGAAGGCTTTGACAGATATATTCCAAAGCAACAACAACCATAGGAAATTGGCGCTCTAAGATAAACTTAGGAAGATCAAGATGGAAAAGGGCAACACCATTCCAAAGTATCTCACAACGCTTGTCCAATGTTGGGATGAACTTGGGACTGTGGGAATAATAGTTGCTAATGATGATTTGGTGAGTTTGGCTCTCCTAGGACTTCCTAAGAGTTGGCACATTTATGAAGACTCTGTCAACAGACAAGCAAAATTGTCGAATTGGGAACGACTGTGGTCGGATTTGGTGCAGGAGGAGTTCAGGCAGAACACCAGAGATGGCTCCTCATCAAAGCATGATCATAAAGAGGATTGTGATTTGGCTGCCAAGGTGAATAAGGGGGAGGGGAAGAAATTCCATTCTAAATCCGAGTCTAAAGGCAAGAAGCACGACATGTCCAAGGTGAAGTGTTTTCACTGTCGCAAAAATGGGCATTTTGCTACTAACTGTCCACAAAAGAAGAAGAACAAGAAGGTTGTTGGATCTGCATTTGGTGAGGCCCTTTCCTCACAATTTGAGCTTGACTTCTCCTTGATTGAATGCATGGTGTCAAGTGAATTGGGATCGGTGTGGAATTTGGATAGTGGTGCTTCCTTTCACATGACAGGAGATAAGGAACTTTTTAGTGACTTGGAGAAGAAAGATCTCCATATGCATATTGATATGGGCGATGATGGATGATACAGTGCTACTGGGATTGGTACCTGTTATAGGTAAATTTGGGCATCATTCTAAATGGCCTGGTAAAAATGGACATAATCTCCAAGACTAATGAAATAGGGTCTATCATCCCCTATCATTTCAGTTTCTACATGCCCTAAGACAAGAAAAAACCATTCATGACTTCCATTTCAAGGTTTCCAAGGCTTGAAGTATATGTTATATCACCTATGAGCTCACCAATGCACCCTCTCAAGGGACTAACTGCTTTGCATATTCAGCTCCCTCCATTCAAGGGTACTCTGCAAAGCACTTCCCGACATTCAAGAGTGTGTTGGTCAAATGGGAGAGAAATTCTCATTGTTCTGGAATCTCCACATGGCCAATGCCTTCTAGAAGAGTCCATATGTGTCAAACTTCGAATCCATGTGTCCATATAACACCTATGAGCTTGGGAACATGTCTTTCCTATTATTAGAAAGTCATTGATTGAGAAACTACCTTCAGTTTCCCTATAAGTTGAGCACATATCCTAATGCTAGGGAAGGAAGAAATTTGGTAAAGAAATGTTGTTGGATTCTCAATTGAGAGTGTGATAAGAGTGATATGCTACTGGTGAGATGTTTATTGTGATGAGGCTGTGATGATGCTAGAGCTAGTGACATCAAGTCTATCGTTGGTTGTAACCTCCCCCTTCTATCCATTAATAAAGATTGCTGCTCATTTTCCCATATATGTATCTGTTTATGTTTCTACTTTTCATATGATGGATTCTTAACTGATAGATATGTTTCATGTTTAATCGATTTAACTGATTAAGATAAATAGACATTTGTATATTGCATTATCTTTGTTGTTTAGTGTTTATACTTACATGAACTAGTCTGGCGATCTAAGTTGGATTGGAAGTTACAACAAGAGCGACAAAAGGAGAATAGGAAGCGCTTGGATCACAAGTAAGTTCCTCTAATTTTCTGTGTGTCTATTTACTCTTAGAGAAAGTGTCTGAAAATTCTTTTATATGTTGTTCTAAATGCATAGCACCACATTCAGGGAATGTGTTTTATCTGTAATTCATAATTCCGCATAACAAATTGGCGACTCCACTAGGGAGTTTCCTTTCATTCCTGGTGTTTTTGCCTTTGCTTATCCACCCAGTAGCATTTACTGTCAATTCTTATACTTTTGAATCAAATAATTGCTTTAGAAGTGTGTTCTGTAGCTTTAATTTTGAATCTTTGCTGCACCCAACGCATTGTTGGTCAAGACACGATGCTTTGAATAGCACTGTCTCCCACTCAGGGGTGATTTGAAACGCACTGTCTCCCCTTAGAATTCCCTTTGAATTTGTCATTGCCATCACACTCAGCCTTTTGTTTGTTGTGTTTTCAATTGTCTGATACCTCATAGAGACCAGTGAATTTGCCTGATTCTTCCTCCTTTCAAAAGTAAGTTTATTCAATGTCTCTTTTATTGTTTTTATTTATCATTGACAAATCAAATTCAAAATATTTTATTTCTGCATTATATCCATTTGTTTTCGTAAAGGAAATTGTCGTTAAACTTTTCGTTTCCAGTAGGAAAATTTGTAGTTCCATTCTTCTTTTTTCCTAAAAGAGAAAGTGTTGTTAAATTCGTTGTTTCTCAAAGAAGAAAGCATTTGTTTTTTGTTGATTTGATGCATATAGTTTCCTTTTTGCATTCACATTAAGAGGACTGGAAAGAAAAACATGCATTTTCATATAGTGAATTGTGTGTTTTGCATAGATCAAATTACGAAATTTGCATATTAGTTTGTGCTCTTTGTTGTTTGCTCTCAAAACTAATTGCTATTTCCTTTTAGTAGCTAGGATTTTCATTGAAAAAGCTAAAATTGAAAAGTTTTCTTATCATTTTAGTTTGCATTTTAGGAATTTCCATCACATCATCACGGTGAACCTTGAAAAGCAAATTGATAAACAAGATCAACTTAAAACTTACATCAATTTACCTAAAAAATCATTGGAATTATAACAATAACATTTAGAAGGTCTAGGTTAGAGACGTGTTCCGGCGTCATAAAACATATCAGCTATCATTAATTGTCTACGATACATTCCTAGTGTGATACCTCACTCCACGTACGTAAGTATATCATAGCTCTTCCACGTACCTTTGGGTATATCGGACAGTGTTATAGTACGAAAAGTATAAAGGGGTGCTCTAACTGTGCGATTTCGTATCAGACAATGCTAATACGGACTTAGGCCTCCATGTACTTTCGGGTATATTTGGGAGGAACAATTTAGGTTGCTATCCATCCATAGTGAACAGAGTCAACCGCCTTCGGGGAGATTGCCTGCCCGTACTTCTTGGTTCGCCAGAAGGTATTCTGTAGTTCACAGTTTCTTGGTAAACCTTTTTCCTAGCATTACCCTTTTATTCTGTTTATTTTTTTTGGTCATAAAATAAATCAGTCATTATGGAATAAAAAAATATTTTTCCCCGTTGTTCATGTAGACTTGCATTGAAACCACCTTTACCACCGGAAGCCACTCTTGGTCGGTGAAGGTGACATCGCTCTACCGAAACCAGTGCCATCAATACCTATGATGAAGCATCATCTTCACATATACTAGAGTCAGAGCAAGTTGTTTCTACAAATCCTGGTTCATCTACTCTTGTCGAGACGAAGTCCTCACAACTACCTGTGGTCACGATCCATCCAATCAATGAGACCATACCTCTCGAACCTGATGTTGTTCAACTAGAAGTTGATCCAGATCATGTCTCTTTATTGCCAGAACATCTAAATCTCGAATTCGAATGACCGGAAGTTTTTCTGTATCAGACGCCCCACAATCTATTGTAGCCATTGAGTCTCCCATATCGCGCAATCAACCTCCTGAAATATACTTTGGGCCTGATGGTGAAATCCTCCCACCTGGTTTTATTTCCATTAAAGAAATACCACAAGGCGAAACACCTTTAACTCCAACTCATTTTGGGGCGGAGCTTTACCTTTACGAGTCTTTTCCTCATTCACCTACCTCTAATTTTTTTGATCTTGTGCCTATTCAATTTCCCATCGATCCAATAACGTATACATTTTTTCAAGTAACCATGCCTGAACCAACATATTTAGTTGGACCATTTGTTCCAATTACAACAAAACCTGCTCTCGCTACCCCGTCGATGTTCACAACTTCACTAGAGTCATATTTATATGGTGTCCCTATGGTCCCATCAGGTTATAAATCTTTATCTAGAATTTTCTTTGGTACATCTTCAAATCCATGGACTTCACCAATGTCATCATCTAGTATTCTAACTGGTAAAGCTATAGTGAGTATTGAACAGCTTGATCCTTGATATCCATTACCAAGGCAATATCAAGCTGGTCCATCTGGGTATATTCCATCCAGTTAATCTCAACTAGACTCCCTGCATTTGGAGAACAATATTTTTCGTCTTATTATACTCCTCATGATGGGGGGGAACCTATGGTCACCCACTTTGACAGTACTTCGTAGTTATTTGGTCATCCTAATGTCGAAATGAATGTTTGTCAATGGCAACCCACTCTGCATATCCAACCACAAACGGTTGTACACTCGTATCTACCAGTTCAACCTGTTGCACCCACATCAACTCCACTTATTAATATATCCTTACCCCTATTACAAACTCAAACTATTGTACATCAACTGTCTCAGGCGGGTCCTTCAACTCAATACTATCAAGTATTGGGCCCTCGGACTCCAACTCCTTCGACTGGTTTACAATAACCCCCTGTACCTAGAATCATTTATTCACAAGTTGGATTACCATATTATGCGATGTTGCACCACAACCACGTTATACCTATCCTCAACTAAATCCAATTTATCCTCATTTGGTTTATAACATAGGTGGTCAGACCCCTTGGCAGCCACTGGTGCAAATTCCACAACCTTCATTTCAACAAGTATCGTACCCAGGTTTTGGTCAATAGAATCCTCAAGCGTTCGCTTATCAAAACAACCCCTATTTGGGTTACCAGCAACAGATTCCTTATTTTGGTGCTCAAAATCCAGTTGCCTAAGCAATTCCATCATACCCTGGCTATGTTGAACCCGACCTCAATTAACAATTGCCCTTTGTTGCAACTTTAGAGTTACCGGATTTAAATCGGCTCACCAATGATCCAAACAATTATGCTCCTTGGTGGCCGGTGATATGTTGTGAAACCAGCTCCAAAAATAGAATAAAAGAGATATCAACGTCTTATAAATAAGCCACTTTGAGGAGGCAACCTCCAATACATTACATAAATGAACAATTCTTGGATGATTCAATTACAAAACCTCCTTTCTATATATAGGAGTCCATGGGGCCACATTGTAATCCTAGTGGGGCCACAATGTAATCATGGCCAACCTAACAATAATTATTTAAGGGCACAATAATAACAATATGGGGGTTACAAGGGTATAATAATAACAATAATGGGGTTATAATAACAACAATAAGGGGCTATACTAGTAATATAGGGACCTAACATGCCCCTCTCCTTCAAAAAAGTGTTGTCCTCAATGCTTGAGTAGCTCTGGGTGCTTCTGTATAAAATTCTCATCCTCCCATCTAGAATATTCAATGGGTAAGTTTTTCCACTTGATGAGATACTCTTATATTGATCGACTTTGTAGCTGTCGAGTTCTAGTTTCCGTGACCGCTTCAGGTTCCAATATGATTTTTCCTTCCTCATCAAGTTCTGGCAATATTGTTTGAACTGGAAGATTTTCACCTATAACCTTATTTAAGCATGAAACATGGAAAATTGTATGCACTCGTGAAGAAGCAAGAAGCTCCAATTTGTGTGCCATAGTACCAATCTTTCGAAACACCTTGTAAGGACCATAGTACTTTGGTGATAATTTATTATCCTTCTTAGCTTGCTTGAGGGACATTTGTTTATATGGTTGTAACTGTAAAAATACCCAGTCTCCTACATCAAAACTTCTCTTGCTGCGATTTTGATCTGCTTGTCGTTTCATTCGATTTTGTGCCAAATTCAGGTTGTCCTTTAAGAGTTGGAGAACTTCTTGTTGATGCTCGATGTGATCTTCCACTGCTTGAACCTTTGAATTTTCTCTTAAAGATGATGTGATGGATGGTGGATGATATCCATAAAGTGCCATAAATGGGGTCATTTTGGCTGCAGTATGGAAGGAAGTGTTATACCACCATTCAACAAGAGGTAACCACTTGACCCATTGTGTTTGTTTATCAGATACAAAACAACGAAGATATCCTTCCAAACATTTATTTACTATCTCAGTTTGACCATCAGATTGAGGATGATAAGATGAGCTATGAGCTAATTGAGTACCCAAACAAGAAAATATCTCCGTCCAAAAATTTCCAGTAAAAATGGGATCTCTATCGCTCACAATAACCCTTGGGCTTCCATGTAGCTTTTGAATTCTGTCCATAAATGTAGTAGCAACTGTACTTGCTTTAAATGGATGAGATAATGTACAAAAGTGTGCATACTTGGTAAGTCTATCAACTACCACCATGATGACACTCTTTCCTTCGGACTTAGGTAAACCTGTGATAAAATCCATTGAAATATCCTCCCAACGTTGACTTGGAATGGATAAAGGTTGTAGAAGACCCGGGGTCTTAATTGTCTCAACTTTATTCTGCTGGCAAACTAAACATTCTGCCACAAACTTTTGAATATCAGATTTAAGGCCATCCCAAAAAAATTCTTTCTTCACCCTGTGGTAAGTTTTTAAAAATCCCGAGTGTCCTCCTAAAGGAGAAGTGTGCAATTCCAGAAGAATATTTTTTTTTAGTTGGGAATTCTTACAAAGATATAAGCGATCTTTGTACCATAACGAATCATTTTTCCAACTAAATGTATCAGATGTACTAGGATCTTGCTGCAACTTTTGAATGAGTGTCCATACATCTTTGTCCTTCTTCCATTCATCTCTTGCTTCGGTTATCCAATCTGGTTGGATAATAGAAATGGCACAAAGAAATGCTTCAACCTCTTCATTCTTTCTTGAGAGTGCATCTGCAACAACATTAAGCTTTCCTTTTTTGTAGATTATTTCAAAGTCATAACCCAACATCTTTGTGACCCATTTTTGCTGCTCTTCTGACGATAGTCTTTGTTCCAAAAAGTGTTTAAGAATATCATGATCGGTTTTTACCTTGAAGTGTCTTCCCATTAGGTAAGTTCGCCATTTCTTTAGTGCATGCAGTATTGCTAACATTTCCTTCTCATAAATAGGTTTCTGTAAATACTTTCCTTTGATTGGACGACTTTCAAAAGCAATGGGTCTTCCTTTCTGCATTAAAACAGCACCAATTCCATTTCCTGAGGCATCACATTCCACAATAAAGGTTTTTGTGAAGTCTGGCGTAGCTAAGACTGGTGCTAGGCACATTGCCTCTTTAAGATGTTCAAAGGCCTTAGTTGCTTCAGGAGTCCATGAAAATGCATCTTTCTTCAATAATGTTGTTAGAGGTGCTGCTGTTCTCCCATAATTCTTAACAAACTTGCGATAATACCCTGTTAACCCGAGAAATCCTCGCAACTGCTTTATGGTTGTGGGGACTTTCCATTCCTTAATGGCTTTAATTTTGTTAGGGTCTACCTTAACACCCTCGTGAGATACAATATGACTCAGATATTCCACCTCTTGTACTCCAAAGAAACATTTGGATGTTTTTTCATATAATTGTTTCTCCTCCAATAGTTTGAGCACCCTGTCAACATGTTGAACATGATCCTTCCAAGACCTGCTGTAGATTAGTATATCATCAAAAAATACTAGCACAATTTTTCTAATGAAGGCTTTGAAAATGTAATTCATTAACCCTTTAAATGTAGAAGGTGCATTGGTAAGGCCAAAAGGCATGACCAAAAATTCATAATGACCTTCATGAGTTCGAAATGTTGTTTTCGGAATATCTTCAATCTTCATTCTAATTTGATGATATCCTGAACGAAGATCCAACTTGGTAAAATAAATTGCTCCATGTAATTCATCCAATAATTCATCAATCACAAGAATGGGAAATTTATCTTTAATGGTGAGACTATTGAGCTCCCTATAATTGGGACACATGCATCATGATCCATCCTTCTTGTGTACCAATACTATAGGAGCAAAGAAAGAACTTTGACTAGGTTGAATTATACCCACCTCTAACATTTCTGCAATCATACGTTCAATTTCGTTCTTTTGGACACAAGGATATTTATAAGGCCTGATGTTTGGAGGAACACTTCCTAGAATCAAATGAATAGCATGATCATGATCACGAATAGGTGGGATTCCTATGGGAGTTTCAAAAACCTTGGAATGATTGTCCAAGACTTTTCGGAGATCTGCAGAAATAGATGATTTTGATGTTGGAACTTCTAGTGAGCATAATTGTGAAATTACGTCTCATTGTTCTTTCTTTAGAAGCTTTGTCATGACATTAGAGCTTATTATCTTTCCTGGCTTCCCTACAATACCCCGTAATTCGACTTCCTTTCCTTCTGAAAAACATTTCAAGAAAAGTTCTTGAAAATTAAAAGCTACCTTCCCCAAAGATTGTAACCATTGTACTCCTAGTACAAAATTAGCACCTCCCATAGGAATGGAAAGCATTGGACTATTCAATACATATTCCCCCATGGTTAGCTTGATATTATGGCATTTTCCAGAGCAATTTATAGTTCCTCCATTTGCAACCATCACTTGAAATTTGGGTGTTGAGTATAGGAAACAATTCAATTCCTTGGCTACCTTATGATGAATAAAATTATGGGTACTACTTGAATCAATCAACACTATTACCTTTTTCTTCTTGATATGTCCTTCTATCTTGAGAGTTTGAGGAGTGGTAATTCTTGCCAATGCATTACACGATATGGTCGGACTCATTTCTTCCTTTTCTAGGGTTGGTTCTTGGTGTATATCCTCTTCTTGTTCATTTTCTTCTTCTTCTTAACAATCTATGTAAAATAATTTCTTCTCAGCACACTTATGACCTTTAGTGTATTTTCTATCACAACTTAGCAAAGCCATTTTGCTCTTTTTTCTTCCAATTGTTGTGGTGTCAGCCTTGTAGGTTGTTGAAATCTAGGAGTAGCAACACTTCCCTCTTTATAGAAGTGAGTGGTAGGCTTCCTTGTCACCATAATTTTACATTCAATTTTTCTTGCCAACCTGAATGCCTTCTCCAATGAATCAGGTTCCAAAATGTGAATTTCATGTTCAATGTTATCCTTTAAAGTACTTATGAAGAGATCAATCCTGTGTTCCTCTAGAATATCAGTTACCCTTATATTCAATTTTTGAAAGTCCTCAATGTCATCCCCCACTAAACCCTTTTGTTTGAGAGTTATCAATTGGCTAAAGAAGGTCTTGCTCTTTGTATCCTCATAATGTGCTATCATTTCCTCCGTAAAAATTGACCAAGTGACAATTTTTTTACGGGAGAAAAGCCATCGATACCATACAAATGTATTTTGTTCAAAATGTAAAGTTGCAATGCGTACCTCTTGTGTGTTTTCACATTATTGAGATCAAAATACTGCTCCATCTGTAGTATCCATGTTACAGGATCCTTTCCATCAAACTTCCTCATATCCATTTTTAGAATATGGTGGTTCTTGCCGCCAACATTAGAGTTTATGAAATCATGATTAGAATTAATTTTGTTCTCATCATGAGTTTCCTCTACTATATTTTCACCATTAGGAAACATTTGTTGTATCAACTTTGTCAAACCTTCCATGTCTACTTTTAGATCATTCTTCATGTTTTCCATCTTTTCATCGATCTTAGCTTCCATGTCATCCATCTTAGATTCCATGCCATTCTTCAAACCATCCATCTTATATTCCATGCCTTTCTTCAAACCATCCATCTTAGTTTCCACACCTTTCTTCAAAACTTCCATGTCATTTTTTGTTTATCTTTGCGACAGCGAAATTTGTTGCACTTGCTCTTGTAAATTTGATATGTCATGTTGCCATTCTTCGTCTTCATGAGCCATAGTAGAGCCTTCTAAAGGCTTAATGGGTGTTGAATTATTTTTAGGGGCCATTTTAGAATCTAATACTGATATATATTCTACAATATTCCCTTGAAATAAATTCAACTTGATTCTTCAAACAAGACTTATGCAATTCGAGAAAAAAAATATACACACCTTTTACTTGCTTTTGAGGAGCTCTATATTGAAATTGAATTATCTATATAATTTTAGATCCTCAATATCTAAAATTTGGCCTTGTAGTATCCCTCTGAAGCTTCTTTCAAATGTCACAGGTCTGACCTGATTTGGGTTCTTCAAGGAAAAGTTCTGTCCAATCTCCCACAATGACCCAATTATGGACTAGTTCAGTAGAGCGAACTTGTACGAATTGCCACGTGTCACTGTTTCATTTTTTGGCTCTAAAATTGGTAGACAAGAAACTACAGTTCGTGTACTTGCGGCCACTATTTACAGCATTCCAATCTGATGCTCAGAGAGAGATTTATGAATATTTTCCCATGACAACCTCTTTGAGATGAAATTCGGGAGACTAAAAAAGATCTAATTTCCACAGATCATATCTCTGAAAATATTGTGAACCAAGCTCTGAAATTTTTCAATGATGTTCCTCAGGATTTTGGCTTCGCTCTCTAAAAATTTCAGCTTCTGAAACTTCATAGAAAAAAAGTTATAGCGCAAATGTCGAGATAACCTGTTTAGGTTAAATTCGAGAGCTTGCAAAAATCCCTAACTTCCACAGATCATATCTTTGAAAATATTGCGAACCAAGCTCTGAAATTTTGTGACAATGTTCCTTAGGATTTCGGCTTCGCACTCTCAAAATTTTAGCTTTTGAACCTTCGTAGAAAAAAATTTATAGCGAAAATTCCACGATGACCGATTTGGAGGAGCGAAAACCCTAGAATCCAAAGCTCTGATACCAAATGTTGTGAAACCAGCTCCAAAAATAGAAGAAAATAGATATCAATGCCTTAGAAATAAGCCACTTTGAGGGGACAACCTCCAATACATTGAATGAAAGAACAATTCTTGGATGATTCAAATTACAAACCTCCTTTCTATATATAGGAGTCCATGGGGCCACAATGTAATCCTAGCCGACCTAACAATAATAATTTAAGGGCATAATAATAACAATATGGGGTTTACAAGTGTACAATAATAACAATAAGGGGGTTATAATAACAACAATAAGGGACTATACTAGTAATACAGGGACCTAACATGATACCTCATAAATTACCCTCGGATATTCCTAATTTCAATGGAAACCTTGGGAAGGCCCATCGAATCATGCTATGACTTATCATTTGTGGTGTTCATCTAAATCCCTGAATGATGACTCTCTTTGACTACGTCTTTTCCAGCGTACTCTCACAGGTCCGGCCGCAAAATGGTACATTGAGTTACCAAGAGCTTCTTTTGATAATTTCATTGCCCTAGCTATTGTCTTTTTGATTCACTTCCAGTTACCCATATGATAGGAGATTGGAACGGAACTCTTGAATAATTTGAAGCAAACTAATGCTACTCACATTTCTGATCATATTTATGAGTGGCGTCATTGTCGTTGAATGGTTAAAACATTTGTTCCTGATCATCTCCTTGTTGAGTGGTTCATTAAGTCCCTTTTACCATCTATAACTGAGGATGTGCCTAAGGGTGGAATCATCATTGAATAGCAAGTCATTTCTCGTGCCCAATATTTAGACTTGATTTATACTCAGTCTGGCATGCTCTATGAGAATATTCCTAACGCGTCGTGATCTAATTTCATTGTTCCTCCTCCATCAAAGGACTCTCATGCTGGAGGCGGTATGATTGGTATAGCAATCACACATCATACTACTGCATTTGATCCTACGCCTTCTTCTAAAATCCATGTTGTGTCATCTGACAAGGGAAAAATTGACAACTAACCCAAAAGTAAGAAAAAAGGGAAATCAAAGAAAAATCAAACTTCTACCCCTTTGGAAAGATCATCTCATCAATTGTATTGAAATCAGAAACCTCGTTATCCATGCATAATCTGTAATGAGGAACACTTTGTTCGATATTTTCCTCACTGCACTGAAGTCTCAAAAATGGTTAAGACCTCACATCCGTCAGCTGTGTTGACAGATCCGTTTCTGAATCTGTACACAAATTTGGTTGCTACGAATCCAGCTTCTAGTTCCCAATTGCTTATGTTATCTGTTACGAAGCCTTCGACAGATTTTTTGGTGTCACTACATAATAAATAATATGGTAGTCAGTCCACTGATCAACCTACTACCTCAACCACGAATCCTTCCACGGAAATGATACCGCCACCTGCTATTCCTGAATTGACAATCAAGCCACCAAAGGGAGTCATTCATAAATCGATATTTAATCCTCGAGCCAGAGTTGCTCAAAATTATAATATAGTTGAAGATTTGGCTCAATCCCCTTTAGCTATGTCAGCGCTTTAGGTGCTATAAAATTGTCCCTCCAAGAAACAAGCTTTGTTGTCGGCAATTGGTGGAATTGATCGGACTGATTCTAATCTTGTTGTCTTTAATCATACGGGAAATGTGCCTCAATTACCAGCAAAATTAACATTCTCCTTCCAAGTAAATGTTCTCAATCACCTTGTTCATCGTACTATTATTGATGAGGGAGAATCTACGTGCATTATGTATTTAAACTGTTGGAAATCACTTGGCTCACCATGCTTATCTCAATCGCCAATGATGTTGAAAGCTTTCTACGGACGTGCCTATAAGCCTTGCAGTATTATCAATAATATGCATGTTGAACTAGGGGGAAAAATAGTGAATGTTGAAGTTGAGGTAGTTGACGGACCCCTTGACTATAATATTTTACCTGGAAGGCCATGGGTATATGCTATGACTATGATCGTTTCTACATATTTTAGAATGATCGGCTTTCCACATAAAGGTGTTATCACAGTCATCAATTAGCTATCCTTCTTTGCCTCCAGTTCCCAGGTAACTGGAAGTGTTTCGTTAGTTCACACACCCCAACTCGCACTTCAGAACATTGGTGTAGGACTCTTAAAGGATTCCACTCTCATGGGAACCTTTGCATTACTGTCGCAGGTCTCTATACTTGCAATTTATGCGACGTCGGCAGAAATTGCAAGTATAGAGACCTGTTACATGATCTCTTCCACTCCATCTGGCTTAGGGAAGAGTACGGGTGATTCTAAAATTGTTACGTTGGATGAGTTTCTGTTGCCCAGCCCTATTGAGTTGGCATAGCGATAAATTTATCTGGCTTGGGCGGCGAATCCGAAACCATCGTCACCGGTCATTTGGGTTGATCGTTCATTATATCTTGGTACTCCATCTGATCCTTTTTCCTCAAGTTTCTTGACAGATGAGAATATTCTGGAAACCATGATGTCGGAAGGAGAACCATTGGAAGATTATCATCATCGTTCCCATCTTCCTGATTATGAAGAAGATAATCTTAGTGAATTATATCACCCATCGATCAAAAATTTCTTTTAGAATTATTTTCCTTTTAATGCAATCGATTCCAAGCGAAACTTATCAAATATTGAAGAAACCATTTCTATCGATATTTCGACCAAACCTGGCGTTGTAGAAAACATTCATGTTGGTGTCTCTTGTTCTCCATCGGCACTCGAAACATATCACTCTCTCATGCATGAATTTCATGATGTGTTTTCTTGGTATTACAAGGAAATTCCAGGAATAGATACTAGTATCATTGAACACACTATTAATGTATACCCTGATGTCAAGTCGGTACGTCAACGCCTTCATTCTGTTCGTTCGAAGAAGGTCGCTGCCATTAAAGTACAAGTTGAAAAACTTTTGCGTGCTGGTTTTATTTAGCCTGTTCTGCTAACTGAGTGGGTTTCCAACATTGTTCTTGTCATGAAAAAACAAGGAACCATCAGAGTTTGCATCGATTATCGGGATGTCAATATTGCTTGTCCAAAAGACAACTATCCTACTCCCTTTATCGACTAGATTATATACGATTGTGCTGGATGGGAAATATTTCTTTAATGGATGGATTTTCTGGCTACAATCCAATCAATATCTGCCCAGAGGACCAATATAAGACATCATTCATCTGTCCCTGGGGCATATTCGCTTATAGGAAACTCCCATTTGGTTTAAAGAACTTTGGGGAAACTTTTCAAAGAGCAATGGATTATGCTTTCAATGACATCAAGCACATTTTTCAACCCTATCTAGACGATTTACTGGTGCATTCACTAAATCAGATTGATCACCTGATGCATTTGAGAGTTATCTTTTTACGCTGCCGACACTACAAAATATGCCTCAATCCACATAAATGTGTGTTTTGTTTTGGCTCTAGTCGTTTGCTGGGATTCGTCGTCTCAAAAGAAGGAATTCGAATAGACCCATTGAAGGTCCAGGCCATTCTTGATTTGCATGCACCATCAATCAGAAACTTCAAGGAAAGGCTAACTTTCTGAGGAGGTTCATACCCAACTACGACGAAATGGCTAAAGGATTTACTCGGCTCTTCAAAAATGGGATTACCTTCTATTGGGACCAAGTTGTGCAAGATTATTTTGATGTTGTGAAGGATACTCTTGTCCGGGCGTCATTAATGTATCCCCCCAGTTATCAGAGTGATTATTCTTATATATCGTCGCGGCTGGTACGACCATTGCTATGATATTGGTCCAAGTATAAAATGGGATAAAACATCCAATCTATTATTTGAGTCGTAATCTCAATGATACATAAGTGAATTATTCGTACGTAGAAAGGCTATTCAAGATGTCCAAATATTTAGCCACTATATCCTATTCCGAAAAACCATTGTCATTTCAGATTCCAACCCCAAGACTTATATTTTATCACATCAATTGTTGGGGAGGAAATATTCAAAATGGATTGTAATTTTACAGGAATTTGATTTGGAATTCATAAAATCGAAGTCAAATAAGTCTTTAGTTTTGGCTGAGCTTCTCTGTGACCTCCCCTCTAATAGTACTGCTACTACGTCAAAACCATCTATTCCTGACAAGTCTCTATTTCTGATCGGATCATCTGATCCTTGGTATGGCCATTTTATCATTTATCTCCAGACCCAGAATTTTCAGCCTAGTACCTCTCGCTCTGACTAGTGATGTATTCGATACCAAGCCAAATATTATCTGATCGTCGGCGATACACTTTATCATCGTGGTGTCAATACAATTTTAAGAAGGTGCCTCACTCATGAGGAGGCCGAAAAGGTTTTAAATGATTTTCATGCTGGGGCTTGTGGTGGACACTTGTTTGGATATGCTACTGCGCAGAAGATACTTCGCGCCAATTACTTTTAACCTACCATATTTCTCGACTACATCCTCACGAACAAAATTTTTCATGCGTGCCAGATATTTGATCATAAAATCCGCAAACCGCCAACACAAATGCAACTTGTTGTCTCTGTGGGACCATTTTCGAAATGGGGCATTGACTTGTAACCCTCATTCGTCTGGGGGGCATGGATATATTATTGTCGCAGTAGACTACTTTACCAAGTGGGCCGAAGTGATGCCTACATTCAATAACACGGGACAAACAGCTGCATTGTTTTTCTTTAATCATGTTATTGCACGGTTTGGGGTCCCACAGGCTATAGTCACAAATCATGGTAAGCATTTTCGCAATCACATGATGATTGAATTGACTGCCAAGTTAGGACTGTCACATGATAGTTCTACTCCTTATTATCCACAACCAAATGGACAAGTTGAACCTATTAACAAGATTCTTAAACGAATGCTCCAACGAATGATAGGAGTTCATAAACGAAACTTGCATTTGATCTTGTACTCTTCCTTGTGGGCGTACCGAACCTCGGTGAGAAACACAACTGAATTTACCCCCTTTCAATTGGTGTATGGTGTGGAAGCTATCTTACCAATCCAATGTGAAATTTCATCGTTAAAACTCGCAATCGACTTGTTACCTGACACCTTAGATGAAGAAGCATGTCTTTTTAACCTCATTCATCTTGATTAAATGCGTCATGAAGCCCAATTGGCCAACGAAGCGCATAAGAGATGTATAAAGGCGCAATACAACAAGCATGTCCAACCTCACATTTTATCAAAGGGCGACTTGGTCCTTCTTTATGATCAGCAAGCTAATGTAATAGGTACAGTGAAATTTGAGCCATTATGGCATGGCCCCTATATTGTCAAAAGAGTTCTTCCTAAGGGTGCCTCCGAGTTGGTGGATTACAATGGAATTCCATTGGCGCAGCCCCGAAATGAGTTGTATTTGAAACATTACTATGCTTAAACATGAGCGTAGTAATTTTTTATATTATATTGTATATATATGTTGTTGATTTGCATTTACTATCTTAGTTTGTTTTTTAGAGTTTTCTTGACATTAGTAATCCTCTTTACATTTCATTGCAGATCTCTGAATATTTTGAACCATTTGTTGGGTATGTTGATGGTGCTAGTCATAGTACGCAGAATCTATCCTCTGTAGCATGGGCCATTTTTTCTCCGAACAACGAATTAGTAAGTTTTCAACGGATTTGTATCGGTAGATCGACAAACAATATCGTTGAGTATAGTGCATTGATCGAACTTATCTCTGATGCCATTTCATTTGGTATTAACCGCATCATCATAAGGTTAGACTCACAACTTGTGGTATTACAACTTACTAGTGTTTATACTATTAGAAATCCAACACTGCTTCGTATGTTCCTAAGAGTTCGACTTTTGGAAAGACATTTTGATTTTATTCAATATCAACACATTTCTAGAAACTTGAACACATTGACTGATTCTTTAACAAATTATGTTATAAACAGACATTTGCAACACATGTAAAGATACATTCACATAATTGAATAGGATTGCACAATAAACATAGGAAAACACTGAAATCAAATAGATAGATAGTTATAGGTTTTTACAAAAATTTGTGCCCAAGGCACATTGGTCATTTGACCTCAAAATGTATGCAACGTGTCAAAAGTAAACTAGTGATGCTCATGGTAACATGCTATCGATCTAGCTATCCTACGCAGTAACTGCATCCAGCAGTTAGGAACGCCAATAGTATGGCACTGCAGTCGCATGGGTAACTCTTCGATCCAGAAATCTAGAATCCCGAAGGTCAACCCCTCTATGTGCTGTCAAAGCTCAGTAAGAGTCTTAGCCATGTCTAAATCCTGAAGGACTGCTCTCCTGACATCCCTCTCTATTAGCTCATCCACTCCATGTTATTGTTCCTCCACTAGTTGAACTCGACCCACATCTCCATTACATTAAAACTTTCGTTTAGTCTTGGGAAAACATCAAAATACAAAAACATGTATAAACCTTATAAAAATCAAAATTGCACCCCACTGAGCGCCTTCTGTTAAAGCTAAGTATGGATCCCCTCAGAAATTGATGCCTGCATATGCATACTCATCGATGGTGATAACCTGTCGCTTGAACCAAGTGAAGTATGCAGTCAAGAACACGATGGACGATTGGTCTGCATGTCTAGCCATCAATTCTACCCATCTCTGCATCCTCGGATCTTAAGGGTTAGACACACCCAGCATCACATGTTGAGGTTGCATCATTGGAATCCGCTCTAAGGCAAAATAAATGAGGATCGAACCATAACTGAAGTTTTTCTTCCTTCCTCCCATTGCCTTGCTCAGTAGTTCTTTTATTTGAGAAAGTACAGCTTCAGACCAATTGAAAAATGTTCGTTCCATACACCTTAACATATAATACATATAAGATTTGTTCGCTACATGTAGTGTAACGATACCGACAAGCTCTGCGATCATGAATAGAATGGTTGTCAATGGAAAATCATGAACGTCAAAGATGTTTATTTTCCCATCCTTGTTTGGCTCTGCCCCTGGATAGAAATACTCCAAAATATAGTCTCTCACCATCTCTCCTCTGAGAGCAGACCCTGAGAGAGAAATGGGTAAGCCTCTCCTCGACAAGCCTTTCAGAAAATATATGTCCTCCACTGTGATAGGAACCACTTTGTTCCTAATGTGAAATGCCTCAATTTTCATATCCCATGCACGAACAAGGAACTCAAAAAGTTATATTTGTTGCCTCATACCTGATAAGCGGAAATACTTTAATAACCCACAATCTCTTAGGGATATTACTGTACCCGGATCATTAAGGGCAATCATATTTTGTTCTTCATGCTCACTTTCTCTCCAAGTAATCGTCATTCTAGTCCGACGAATCCCTGAAACATAACCATAAGACTCATTAGACTCATTTTCATGCAAAAATTTAGGCAAATTTTGGCTACAATGCAATAATCAAAAATGTGAATTGCACCCAACACAGTCTTGGTCAATAGACAGTGTGTTGCATATGCACCTAGGCTTCATTTTGAGTGCTTTTCAATGCAGTTTTCAATGCCCAAGGTTGCGTTTCCCTCTTTAGAAAAATAATTTACCTTAAGGGGCCCAAATCCCTAAAAAATTGCAATGAAAACAAATGAAATGAATACTGAAAGAAAGAGGGGTTTTATGGCACCAACCTGGATCAAATGGCGCTGAAAACCATCCACAGAATCGATCACAATCAATAGCTAAAGTTCGGGGGCAAATATAGCTTCAGAGCTCCAAAATGCAAATGGTAACTTTCAAATGGTAAAAATGAATAGTAAAACTCTTTTAATTAGTCATTTGATTATTTGAAAATCATATTTATTGCTGTGACTATGGTTTTATACAATTTTTATCATGAAACGGGTATTTTTAATCCATTTGATGTTGTTCTGAACAGGTTTGCAACTGATGAGCAGATTAGTCGCGCACATTTATTTCAAGAATAATCTGACCACAAAGCATACTTTTATCCTTATTTTTTTAGCTTTGATAAAAAATGAAAAAGGACTTGAAGCACACTTTTATCTCTTTTTCGAGCTTCGATAATAGCAAAAAAGAAACCCCTGGAGTCTTCTTTTAGCTCTTTTCAAACTCCGATAATGTGAAAATATTGTCGAGCAATTGTCTTTTCCAGCTCATAAAAGTAAATGAATTGATATCTACTCAGTATAAGTTTAACAATTTTCCAGACTAAGATAGATTATTTAGGAAAAAGGAATGCCTTAGTTGAACATGGCTAGGAGGTTCTCTCATATATTATTTTACACTTTCTCGGATATGAGCAACAAATTTACGAAAAAGTACCTATGGAGCTTTCTTTTGTCCTCTTTTCCAAACTCTCTAAATGTGAAAAAGGAATGGGTTATCACTGTTGTTAGGCTCGTTAAAACATAAAATAACGACGGACTTGTCGATCATGGCAAGAATTGAGTTTCATTCATCGCTAGACTCGTTAAATTATTAAATAGCGACACATTATTCACCCAAAGGGTTGAATTATAGATCAAGCATATGTTATCCTCCTCAAGCTTGTTAAAAAATAAAGAGGTACTGGTCGAAAAATGACCGGGGAAATTTTGGGAAAGTGAACAGAAGTTTTACGGTAGCAGGTCCCTATTGAACATGACACTTCACTCCATCATTGTGACTATTTGGGTTGGGTAATCTTCTTGATGGTTCATTCATACCTATGGTTCATCATACCTTCACTTCGGTTTTGGGTCAATGCTGCCAACTCATCTCAGTGTCGTCGATATGTTCAAGAGAAGTCATCCAGTGAATACTCGTCCTTCTACAATACTCATAAACCTTCATTCTCATGATAGTCATCCATGAACATTGCTATATCAAGTCACATTTTGTCTATAAAATCAGTAACTCCCATTTCGTGATAAAGTGGCTTCCTATCGACGTCAAATCATCATCCAAGAATTTCACTTAGAAACATCATCTTCCAGTACCATGAGGCTTGTTACAACATCGACAAGATATTTGCTTCTGGTGTTTTGACCGAAAGATTTTGTCTGTCGTTCGACATCAAATAATTTATTCATGCCTTATGAAATGTACTACAGTACCTTGAGAGCCATTAACATTAATGCTAGTTCTCTCACGTTTGTTAACAACTCGTATCATTGGCTGGTAATCAAACGATGTCTTACCATGTTCAACTACAAATCATATATTCGCATGGCTAGACTTGTACTCGAACGATCGAGTGAACGAGATAAGAAGACCTCGGATCTAGTTTGAGCCATTCGGGGTGCGATTTCAGGATTGTTGTACAAATCATCTATTTGGTAACCTTACATACAGATCGTCATCCGAACATGAGCCTATATCTGTAGGCATGTCTGTATTGGGCAACATTCCAATGTAGACGAATTTCTGCACTATGTACATTTTATTAGATAGTTTATGTGTTGAGCATGGGATGCCTTCCCTCAGCAATTCGTGATCAAGAGGATATATCATGATGTAATGTATTGTAAGATTGATGCAGGTCACCAATCCGCTTCATTTCTAGCCCATGACATTGTAAAGCATCTCATTCAAAAATTATTGTTATTATTCTGACTTCATGCTTTAGGGGGAAGTTGTTATAGGTCAATTTGGGCATCATTCCCCTTGAATTGGTCAAACTGGACATCATCCCCAGGTCCAAATAAATAGGGTATATCATCCCTTATCATTTCAATTTCTACATGCACTAATACAAGAACAAACCATTCATGACTTCCATTGCAAGGTTTCCAAGGCTCGAAGTATATGTTATATCACCTATGAGCTCACCAACGCGACTTCTCAAGGGACTAACTTCTTTTCATATGTTGCTCCCTCCATTCAAGGGTGCTCTGCAAAACACTTCCCGACATTCAAGGGTGCGTTGGTCAAATGGGAGTGAAATTCTCATTGTTCCAGAATCTCCACATGGCCAGTGCCTTCTAGAAGAGTCCATATGTGTCAAACTTAGAATCCATGTGTCCATATAACACCTATGAACTTAGGAACATGTCTTTCCTATTATTAGAAAGTCATTGATTGAGAAACTACCTTCAGTTGCCCTATAAATTGAGCACAGATCCTAATGTTAGGGAAGGAAGAAATTTGGTAAAGAAATGTTGGATTCTTAATTGAGTGTGTGCTAAGAGTGATATGTTGCTGGTGAGATGCTTATTGTGATGAGGCTAGGATGATGTTGGAGCTGGTGACATCGAGTCGATCGTTGGTTGTAACCTCCCCCATCTATCCATTGATAAAGATTGCAGCTTATTTTCCCATATATGTATCTGTTTATGTTTCTACTTTTCATATGATGGATTCTTAACTGATATATATGTTTCATGTTTAATCGATTTAACCGATTAAGATAAATAAGCGTATGTATATTGCAATCTCTTTGTTGTTTAGTGTTTATACTTGCAGGAACTAGTCTGGCGATATAAGTTGGATTGGAAGCTACGGCAAAAGCGACAGAAGGAGAATAGGAAGCGCTTGGATCAAAAGTAAGTTCCTCTATTTTTCTGTGTGTATATTTACTCTTAGAGAAAGTTCCTACAAAGTCTTTGATCTATTGTTCTAAATGCATAGTGTTATGAAACCAGCTCCAAAAATAGAAGAAAAGATATATCAATGCCTTATAAATAAGCCACTTCGAGGGGGCAACCTCCAATACATTACATAAATGAACAATTTTTCAATGATACAAATGAAAAAACTTCCTTTCTATATATAGGAGTCCATGGGGCCACAATGTAATCCTAGTCGACCTAACAATAATAATGTAAGGGCAGAATAATAACGATAAGGGGGTTACACTAACAACAATAAGGGACTATACTAGTAATATAGGGACCTAACATGCTCCTCTCCTTAAAAAAAGTGTTGTCCTCAATGCTTGAGTAGCTCCGGGTGCTTCTGTATAAAATTCTCATCCTCCCATGTAGAATCTTCAGTGGGTAAATTCTTCCATTTGATGAGATACTCTAAAATTGATCGATTTTGTAGCTATCGAGTTCTTGTTTCTGTAACTACTTTAGGTTCCAATATGGTTTTTCCTTCCTCATCAAGTTATGACAATATTGTTTGAACTGGAAGTTTGTCCCCTATAGCCTTCTTTAAGCATGAAACATGGAAAACTGGATGCATTTGCGAAGAAGAAGGAAGCTCCAATTTGTATGCCATAGTACCAATCTTTTGCAACATCTTATAAGGACCATATTACTTTGGCGATAATTTATTATCCTTCTTAGCTTTCTTGAGGGACATTTGTTTGTATCGTTGTAGCCATAAAAATACCCAATCTGCTACATCAAAACTTCTCTCACTGTAACGTTGATATGTCTGTTGTTTCATTCGATTTTGTGCCAAATTTAGGTTATCCTTTAAGAGTTGGAGAAATTCTTGTTGATGCTCGATGTGATCTTCCACTGCTTCAACCCTAGAATTTTCCCTTAAATAAGATGTGATGGACGGTGGATGATATCCATAAAGTGCCATAAATAGATTCATTTTTGTTGCAGTATGGAAGGAAGTGTTATACCACCATTCAGTGAGAGGTAACCACTTGAACCATTGTGCTTGCTTATCAGATACAAAACAACAAAGATATCCTTCCAAACATTTATCCACTATCTCAGTTTGACCATCGGATTGAGAATGATAAGATGAGCTATGAGCTAGTTGAGTACCCAAACAAGAAAATAATTTTGTCCAAAAATTTCCTGTAAAAATGGGATCTCTGTCACTTACAATAATCTTCGGGTTTCCATGTAGCTTTTGAATTGTTTCCATAAATGCAGTAGCAACTCTACTTGCTTTAAATGGATTAGATAATGCACAAAAGTGTGCATACTTGGTAAGTCTATCAACGACCACCATGATGACACTCTTTCCTTTGGAATTAGGTAAACCTGTGATAAAATCCATTGAAATCTCCTCCCAACATTGACTTGGAATCGATAAAGGTTGTAGAAGACCTAGGGTATTAATTATCTCAACTTTATTTTGCTAGCAAACCAAACATTCCACCACAAACTTTTGAATATCAGATTTAAGGCCATCCCAAAAATATTATTTCCTCACCCTGTGGTAAGTTTTTAAAATCTTGAGTGTCCTCCTAAAGGAGAAGTGTACAATTCCAAAATAATCTTTTATTTTAGTTGGGAATTCTTACAAATATATAAGCGATCTTTGTACCATAAGGAATCATTTTTCCAACTAAATGTATCAGATGTACTAGGGTCTTGCTGCAACTTTTGAATGAGTATCCACACTTCTTCGTCCTTCTTCCATTCATCCCTTGCTTCAGTTATCCAATCTGGTTGGATAATAGAAATGGCACAAAGCAATGCTTCCACCTCTTCATCCCTTCTTGAGAGTGCATCTACAACAAAATTTAACTTCCCTTTTTTGTAGATTATTTCAAAGTCATAATGCAACATCTTTGTGACCCATTTTTGTTGCTCTTCTGAAGATAATCTTTGTTCCAAAAAATGTTTAAGACTATCATGATCAATTTTTACCTTGAAGTGTCTTCCCATTAGGTAAGGTCTCCATTTCTTTAGTGCATGTAGTATTGCCAACATTTCCTTCTCATAAATAGCCTTTTGTAAATACTTTCTTTTGATTGAAAAACTTTCAAAAGTAATGGGTCTTCCTTCTTGCATTAAAGCAACACCAATTCCATTTCCATAGGCATCACATTCCATAATAAAGGTTTTTGTGAAGTCTGGCGTAGCTGAGACTAGTGCTAGGAACATTGCCTTTTTAAGATGTTCAAAGGCCTTAGTTGCTTCAGGAGTCCATGAAAATTTATAGTTCTTCAATAATGTTGTTAGAGGTGTTGCTATTCTCCTAGAATTCTTAACTAACTTGCGATAATACCCTATTAACCCGAGAAATCCACGCAACTGCTTTATGGTTGTGGGGACTTTCCATTCCTTAATGGTTTTAATTTTGTTAGGTTCTACCTTAAATCCCTCGTGAGATACAATATGACCCAGATATTCCACCTCTTGTACTCCAAAGAAACATTTGGATGTTTTTGCGTATAATTGTTTCTCCTCTAATACTTTGAGCACCCCGTCAACATGTTGAACATGATCCTTCCAACACTTGTTGTAAAATAGTATATCATCAAAAAATATTAGCACAAATTTTCTAAGGAAGGGTTTGAAAATGTAATTCATCAACCCTTGAAATGTAGAAGGTGCATTGGTAAGGCAAAAAGGGCGCATGACCAAAAATTCATAATGACCCTCATGAGTTCGAAATGTTGTTTTCGGAATATCTTCAGTCTTCATTCTAATTTGATGATATCCTGAACGAAGATCCAACTTGGTGAAATAAATAGCTCCATTTAATTCATCCAATAATTCATCAATCATAGGAATGGGAAATTTATCTTTAATAGTGAGCTTATTGAGCTCCCTATAATCCAGACACATGCACCATAATCCATCCTTCTTGTTCACCAATACTACTGGAGCAGAGAAAGAACTTTGACTAGGTTGAATTATACCAGCCTCTAACATTTCTGCAATCATACGTTCAATTCGCTCTTTTGGACATAAGGATATCTGTAAGGCCTGATGTTTGGAGGAACACTTCCTGGAATCAAATGAATAGCATGATCATGATCACGAAGAGGTGGGTGCCGTTTGGGAGTTTCAAACACCTTAGAATGATTTTCCAAGACTTTTTGGAGATCTGGAGAAATGGATGATTTTGATGTTGGAACTTCTAGTGAGCATAATTGTGAAATTACGCCTCGTTGTTCTTTCTTCTGAATATTTTTCATGACATTAGAGCTTGTTATCTTTCCTGGCTTCCTTGCGATAACCCGTCATTTGATTTCCTTTCCTTCCTAAAATAAATTCAAGAAAATTTCTTGAAGATTAAAATATATCATCCCCAAAGATTGTAACTATTGTACTGTTAGTACAACATCAACACCTCCCATTGGGACGGATAGCATTGGACTATTCAATACATATTCCCCCATGGCTACCTTGATATTATGGCATTTTCCAGAGCAATTTATAGTTCCTCCATTTGCAACTATCACTTGACATTCTGGTGTTGGGTATATACCCAATTCCTTGGCTACCTTACAATGAATAAAATTATGGGTACTACCTGAATCAATCAACACTATTACCTTTTTCTTCTTGATATTTCCTTCTATATTGAGAGTTTGAGGAGTGGTAATTCCTGCCAATGCATTACATGATATGGTCGGACTCATTTCTTCTTATTCTAGGGTTGGTTCCTGGTGTATATCCTCTTCTTTTGAAGTTTCTTGTTCATTTTCTTCCTCCTCTTCACAATCTATGTAAAATAATTTCTTCTCAGGACACTTATGACCTTTAGTGTATTTTCTATCACAACTATAGCAAAGCCCTTTTGCTCTTTTTTCTTCCAATTTTTGTGGTGTCAACCTTGTAGGTTGTGGAAGTCTAGGAGTAGCAACACTTCCATCTTTATAGATGTGAGTGGTAGGCTTCCTTGTTGCCATAATTTTAAATTCAATTTTTCTTGCCAACTTGAATGCCTCATCCGATGAATCATGTTCCCAAACACAAACTTCATGTTGGATGTTATCCTTTAAAGTCTTTATGAAGACATCAATCATGTGTTCCTCTGGAATATCAGTTACCCTTATATTAAATTTTTTGGATGTCCTCAATGTGTTCCACCACTGAACCCTTTTGTTTGAGATTTACAATTGGCTAAAGAAGGTGTTGCTCTCTGTATCCTCATAATGTGCTATCATTTCCTTTGTAAAAATTGACCAAGTGACAATTTTTTTACGGGAATAAAGCCATCGATACCATACAAATGTATTTTGTTCTAAATGTAAAGTTGCAATGTGTACCTTTTGTGTGTTTTTCACATTATTGAGAACAAAATATTGCTCCATCTATAGTATCCATGTTACGGGATCCTTTCCATCAAACTTCCTCATATCCATCTTTGGAATATAGTGGTTATTCAATCCAACATTAGAGTTTATGAAATCACGATTAACATTTATTTTGTTCTCATCATGATTTTCCTCTATTATCTTTTCGCCATTAGGAATCATTTCTTGTATCAATTTTGACAAACCTTCCATGTCTTCCTTCAAACCTTCCATTTTTTCTTCCATACCATCCTTCAAACCTTCCATTTTTTCTTCCATAAAATTCTTCAAACCATCCATAGTAGCTTCCATCCCTTTATTCAAACCATCCATCTTAGCTTCCACACTTTTCTTCAAAACATCCATTTCATTTTTTGTTGCTCTTTGCGAGAGCAAAATTTGGTGCACTTGCTCTTGTAATTTTGATATGTCATGTTGCATTTCTTCATCTTCGTGAACCATAGTAGAGCCTTATGAAGGATTAATGGGTGTTGTATCCTTTATATGGGGACATTTTAGAACCCAATACTGATATCTATTCTACAATATACCCTTGGAATCAATTCAAATTGATTCTTCAATCAAGACTTATGCAATTCGGAATTTAAAAAAAAAAAAAAAAAAAAGGAGAGGAAGAAGAAGCTTTTGAGGAGCTCGATATTGAAATTAAATTATCTCTGTGATTTCGGAACTTCAATATCTAAAATTAGGCCCTGTAGTAGCACTTTGAATCATCTTTCCATTGCCACAAGTCTGACCTGATTTGGAATCTTCAAGGCAAAGTTATGCCCAATCTCCCACAATGACCTAATTATGGATTGGTTTAGTAGAGAAAGTTTGTACGACGTGCCACATGTAAATATTTCCTCCTTAGGCTCTAAAATTGATATACAGGAAACTACAGTTCGTGTACTTGCGCCACTTTTTACAGAATTCCAATATGATGCTCAGAGAGAGAGTTATGACGATTTTCCCAGGGTCACCTCTTTGAGATCAAATTCGGGACCCTGAAACAACCCTAACTTCCACAGATCATATCTCCGAAAATATTGTGAACCAAGATCTGAAATTTGTAAAAAGTTCCACATGATTTCGTCTTTGCTCTGTAAAAATTTCAACTTCTTAACCTTCGTAGAAAAATATTTATAGTGCAAATTCCACTATGACCTGTTTTAGGTGAAATTCGGGCGCTTAAAAAAACCCTAACTTCCACAGATAATATCTCCGAAAATATTGCGAACCAAGATCTGAAATTTTTACACGATGTTCCTCCGGATTTCGAATTCGCTCTGTTAAAATTTCAGCTTCTGAACCTTCTTAGAAAAAAATTTATAGTGGAAATGCCACGATGACCTGTTTGGAGCAGCGAAACCCTAGAATCCAAAGTTGTGAGACCAAATGTTATGAAACCAACTCCAAAAATAGAAGAAAAGAGATATCAACGACTTAGAAATAAGCCACTTCGAGGGGGTAACCTCCAATACATTACATAAATGAACAATTCTTCGATTATATAAATGACAAAACCTCCTTTCTATATATAAGAGTCCATGGGGCCACAATGTAATCCTAGCCGACCTAACAATAATAATGTAAGGGCACAATAATAACAACAAGGGGGTTACACTAACAACAATAAGGGACTATACTAGTAATATAGGGAACTAACACATAGCACCACATTTTGGGAATGTGTTTTATCCGTAATTCATAATTTCGCATAACATTACCATTACCTTTCAGAGGGATTCAAGCAAACCATTTCAAATAAAAGATGTAATCCATGTACCAAGTCTGAAGAAAAATTTGGTTTCAGTCGCAATGTTGGAGGACAGAGGCTATGACATTGTTTTTTTGTGATGGAAAAACTTTCCTGCAACATAAAACAATGAGTCAAGCCAAGAGGATAGGGATTTGAGTTAAGAATCTCTACAAGTTGGATGTAGATGGTTGCGCTGCCATGGTGGGCAAGGCAGAAAAAGTGGTGATATGGGATGAGGGCGAATTATGGCACAAGAAATTGGGCCATCTTCATCATGGAACCTTGAAAGTCATGCAGCAAATAACTACTGGAATATCAATGGGGACACTTGCTCAGTTAGATCAGTGCAAGGGTTTCACCATGGGGAGGTATGTAAATTCCACCTTTCATGAGAAGGAGAACCGTGCTTTGGGGATCCTCGAGAGAGTTCAAATAGACGTGTGTGGACCATTCTTGGTTGATTCAACAGAAAAACATAAGTACTATGTAATATTTGTTGATGGCTTTTTTGTAAATGCTAGATCTTCTTCATGTAGAAGAAAAATCAAACATTCTCTAAGTTCTTTGAGTTTAAGGCATTGGTGGAGAAAGAGTCGGGGAAGTAAGCGAAGGCTCTTAGGAATGATAATGGTGGAGAATACATCTCTAACGAATTCAAGAAATTCTGCAGCAAATAAGGAATTCGAAGAGAACTCATAGCACCTCATAACCCACAGCAGAATGGAGTCGCGGAGAGGAAGAACAGAACGATCGTGGGTGTAGCATGAGCGATATTGAATGATTAGGGCCTACCAATGCATTTGTGGGCAGAAGCATGAAACACTACAGTTTATATGAAAAACCATTGTCCTCATAGAGTACTTGGCATGAGTACACCTGAAGAATATTTCACTGGTAAGAAACCAAATGTTTCACACTTTAAGATTTTTGGCTCATCTGTTTATGTGCATGTGACCAAGGATGCCAGGAAGAAGCCGGAATCAACTGTTGAAGTTGGGATTTTTTTGGGGTACACAGAAACACCCCATAATTATTGTGTGTATTTTCCAAACATCAGAATGACTGTTGTGCGACGAGATATAAAATTTTATGAGGGGAAAGCCATGCAGTTGTCTCTTGAGAGGGAGTTGGACTTGCATGTGGAGGAGGCACTACTGGTTCCCAAATATGAGTCTCAAGATGTGGATCAGCCACATGAGGAGGTTCATGGAGTGGAGGAATCCACATGCATATCCATCCATCAAAAATGGAAGAAAGCGCACCATGGAAGCTGATAGGCTAAGACTTGATGCTGCATAGAATGTAGAAGCCCCTACTTCACAGTGCAGACAAAGGCAGTCTCTTGACTGATTTACTCGATACATGTCTCTCATGAGAAAATTTATTGTGACTGAACCATCTTCCTTTCAGGAAGCAGTACAACAGCCTACTTGGGTTGATGAAATGGTGGAGGAGTATAACTCCATTGTCAAAAACAGTGCATGGGAAATTAACCCAAGACCAGTTGACAAATCAGTGGTAGGTTCGAGATGGATCTACAAGGTAAAGCAAGCTGTTGATGAGAGGGAGAAGAGCGATGGAGATCACTGGCGATTTTTTCTTTGCCCTAAGTTTTCTTGCTACCAAAAATGTTGCCGCCACTTGCAGGTTTTCGTCAAACAGGAGGTGCTACCATGACCATTGGCACTGTGACTCCCCTGCTAATCCCCGAGGCATCATATCTGTGAGGCAGTGGAACCGGTTATTTATCTTTCGCGCCTACGCAGCGGATGGAAAGGATTCATAATCAAAGGCGGCGACCCCCTGCAGACTGGAACGATGCTCTGTTCTATTGTATTGGCCACCTTCGGACGGAGATGCTGTGTGCGTCCCCTAGTTTGGCTTTAGATACGCTCGGCGCTCTATAGAGATGGGCAGTGACCTTATGACTAGTGTATGCGATGCTCCGTGCCGCTCGAGCCCTCATCTGCATCGATATCACTTGGCAGCTGTGAGTTTTTTGCTCAGGTCTGTATACGAGCTATTGGGCCTGTGTGCGGATCCTTGGTGCAGGGTTTCTTTTGGGCTTTCGAACATCTTCGCATCTGCAAAAGGAACTGCTCCAGACTTGATAATACTGAAGCAGACAAACCAGGAACAACTTGAGCTAAAGACCAATACCAATGCAAAGGATAATCGGGTAAGACCACATTGTTTTCATATTTTTATCAAAACTCCTGAGGGGAATAGTTTATTGGTTTGGGTAAATGAATCCGAACAAGTTACAGACCTAAAGAAAACCATTGGGCAAACAACTAGATACCCAAGTCAAGAACAGTCCCTCATCCATGGAGGGAAGTCACTACAGGACTCCAGCATCCTCAAGGATTATGGTATTTGCCCTGCTTCTACCATCCTTCTCAATCTGCAACTGAGAGGGGGTGCTACTGGACAGCATAGTGCTCAGGGACCCCGAGGACCATACTCTATCAGTCATGAGTTTCCCGGAGGAACATCCTACAAGAATATTCTAAAGGGGAAAAACAAATATGTTGCTCGTATGACACAGACAGCAAATTCCCCTTAACCATACATTGTGGAACAACTCAACCAGATTCCAGAACTGCAGATTGAACTACATGAGATTGATGACTATAGATCTGTCTTTGAATCACAAGCACTCATTTGCAGATTTAATTATTTTTGGCCAAAACCAATGGAGCTTTTTCATTGGATTTTCACCAACTGGACGACGGAATGCGAAATATACCTCTGTTCAAAGGGATTTTTCATTGTTAAATTCTTATCCTCGGAAGCCAGAGAACACATTCAAAAGTCTGGGCAGTGGTTCTGGGGCTCCACCGGTTTATTCACCACACCATTGTTTCCAGAGTTTGATGCAAACACCATGGAGGTCGCCAAAATGCCGGTCCGGGGGCAACTTTATAACCTCTCACTTCTTTTATGGAATGAAGATGTATTGGGCAGCATTGGAGACATGATTGGGAGCTATATAAAAACGGACACCCAACGCATGGAGGAAAGGGTTTACACATTTGCACGCATTTGTGTGGAAGTGGACCTTAGCAAGGGGCTTCCAGAATGCATCCTGTTGACTCGCAAACAACAAAAATGGACGCAGAACCTCGATTATGAGAACACTTCCTTCAGATGCAGAATATGCAGGAATACAGGGCACTTGCAGAACACTTGTCTTGATGCTAATAGAGACCCCAAAAAAAAAAAAACAAACAAACAAAAAGAAAAAAGAAAAAAGAAAAAAAAAAGAAAAAAAAGACAAGAAAAGCTACAAAGGGCTGGCAATTTCCCCCTGATGAACCAGAACAGGAGATGGAAGAAGTTGAGAGGGAACCTACTCCAGAAGAAAACAAACAGACAACAACCGAAGTTGAGACACAAGAAAAAGAGATGCAAGAGCCATCAAACACAGCTCCAGCATCATTGGACCATGAGGCGCCAGGAAGTGGAGGACATAAAATACAACACAACACAGAAACATCTGATTCGAATAAAGACAACGGAGCAAGCATAGTTGAAAATCAGCTCGCACTTATCACAACCATGCCATCACCTGGTCCATGGAGAAAGGTTGAAAAGAAAAAAGGGAGGAAAATTTAATTTTCACTCCCCTCTTATTTAGCCTCTGCCTGCAAATTACTAGTATGTTTTTCTCTTATATTACAGCAAAGTGTAACATGTAATTTTGTTTCAATTAATAAAATTACGAATTTTTCCTTTGTGAAGAAAAGCAAGCTGTTGATGGGAGTGTGGAGAAATAAAAGGCCATATTTGTGGCCGAGGGCTTCTCACAAATCGAGGGGATAGATTATGATGAGACCTTTGCACCTGTCGCAAGGTACTCTTCCATAAGGAACATCCTTGTACTCTTAGCGCATATCGGTTGATGCACTCATCAGATGGATATGAAAATTGTGTTTCTCAATGGGATCATTAAGGAAGAGGTGTGCATAGAGAATCCTAATGGTTTCGAGATCTTCAACAGCAATTCGCATGTGTGCAGACTCAAAAGAGCGTTGTATGGGTTGAAGCAAGCACCCCGTGCTTCGTACACTCAGATAGACAACTATTTCACCGGACTGGGCTTCACCAAAAGTGAAGCAGATGTAGACCTGTACCAGATTTTGGTTGAGGGTAAGCTATTGATTATTGTTATTTATGTTGATGATTTAATTTTGACTGGTGATGAGCAGCTGATACACTCATAAAAGGAGGATCTTGCAAGGGAGTTAGAAACGAAGGATATGTGCCTCCTTCCTTATTTCCTTGGATTGGAAATATCGCAACGGGATGGTGAAATTTTTGTGTCTCAAAGCAAGTATGCAAAGGAGATACTAGGTAAGTTTAACATGGAAAGTTGCAAACCCATGGATACTCCTTTTCCAGGAAACTGGAGGAAATAGGATGTTACTTCTAGAGAGGTAGTGGATGCTACTGTCTATCGATAGTTAGTGGGTTCGCTAATGTATCTAGTGAACACGAGACCGAACATTTGCTATGCGGATAACCAGCTGAGTCAAGCTATGGTTAAGCCTACCAATACCTTTTGGAAGGCGGGGAAGCATGTCCTGAGATACCTGAGGGGCACATCAGAGTATGGTCTATGGTACAGACAGATGGATGGAGTGATGTTGCATGGCTTCACGGATGCAAATTGGGCTGGCAATCCATCGGACATAAAGATCACATCAAGAGGGATCTTTAGTATCGGGTCTACAGTTGTTTCTTGGTACAACAAGAAGCACAGAAACGTGCTACTCAGTTCAGCGGAAGCGGAATACATGGCAACAAGTCAAGCTGCATGTGAGGCTATATGGATGAGAAAGATCTTGGTTGGTTTGTTTGGTTCTTAGATGGATCCAACAGTGATTCATTGTGATCATCAGAGTTGCATTAAACTCTCAACTTATCATGTATTTCATGGTTTTTCCAAGCATATAGATATCTGGTACCATCATCTCAAAGATTGTGTGCAGAGGAGAATCATGTTGCTTCACTACATTCCTATGGAAGATCAAGATGCAGATATTCTGACGAAGGCGCTCACCAGGAGAAAATTTGAATACCATAGAGATAGGATCGGGGTGAAGGATAATCCCTTTCTTGTTGAGAGGGAGTGTTGAGATTCAACAAGAAATTTTTGGCACCCATGATCCTAGTGAAAATTAAGCACCTACACTAGGGTGGGGCCCACAGGCTATTTTTAGGTACATGTCTATTTTTATTATCCCTTAATTTAGATGGACATTAAGTTGTAATATATTCTCAATGTGGACTTGAAATAGTTAACTGAAGTGGAAAAATCAGTTAGTTAAGTGAATTTTGAGTTAGAGGTTGGTTGGTGGGACATGCAGAGTAATTATAGTTGGGACAGAGTTTGAAGTACAGTGGTGCATGAGTTTGTGCAAGTTGTAAATAGTTTAACTCTGTTAAGTGAGTTAAACTCAGTTGTGCTAGTTGTAACTCAAGATACACTAGTGAGAGATCAAGTGAATTAAATATTAATTAATTTAAAATCAACGATCTCACATGCAACTGAGGATTTACTAATATTAGTTGCTTGCATGTCGGATCCAGTGGAGACCTGATTTAGTTCTAGGTGAAAGAGAAGTTTACTATCAGTTGTGACATTATCTGATTGCACACATGCAAGTAAATACACATTGGATGTGCCCATGATATTTGCGTAGTCAAGGTAGACAGGATTGCATCAATTTAGGGATTACATTCAGCAGGGATTGCGCAGTGAAGGCAGGTTGTCTAGAGACAGTAAATTGGTAAGGGATTTGCCAATTTTTGTATGACAGTGTGAGACAATTAGCTGATGTACTGAGGGATCTTGTGAGAAGAGTTTTGTATGTAATTGTTTCATGATCCATGATATAATATACAATAGAAGATAGTGGGGTTTTTAGCTGTAAGCTTTCCCTGGGAAATTATCTGTGTTGTGTGTGATTGATCTTTCTTCATGTTCATGTGATTAGCGATTGTGTTTTTTATTCCGCAAAAGATTTGTAGAAGCGATTCAGTATTTAACTTTAGCACATTGTTAGATCGGGTGAATCCAAGATATACATGCTTATTGTATAATGTTTATAGAAACGACGATAGGGAGGTAAAGAAGCACATGTACCCTTTCAACCCATGGATAGTCATTAGTTAGCTTGATTTAGAATCTCTGAATATTTCTGAAATCCTTGAGAACCTTCCTAGGAAAATGGTAGTAGACTTCATCAAAAGATAGTTACTCCATTTATTAATAGTATTTAATTTGTGTCAACGCCTCCTTTCATGGTTTCACGAGTCTTCAATAAACACTCCATCTAGATCAAAGTGCCTAGCTTTGTGAAACATTACAAGCATGGTGATACTCAACTTTGTCATAATAAAATGGTGCATTTTATGTGAGACTCTCTAATCAATTACATGTATAATTCCAAAACTATGCCATTGATTCCATTAAATAATGCCCACAAAATGAGTTAATAATTTAATTAGGAGATATTTGCATGTGGTGCATAACACTCTACCCTATCATGGATATTATAGTAATAATAAAAATGTGTTGCATGGCAGCTTAGTCCTTGTTGGAGAAATTAGAAAATACACAATGAATAGTTAAACTTAATATGACTAAATACATAACTAAAAGCAAAAGGAGCTTTAGATCTTATAAAGAGCAAGTTCTTATGAGAAATTATCAATTCTAAATTAGGTATTGAAAAGATCGTAACACAATATATTAAAATATTATTTGACTAGTGTTGAGCAGGAAAATACCCTCTGCGGACAAAGGCGATCCCTCTAGCCCTGGGGTGGGTCTAGCAACAAGGGAACACGTTGAATTCCTAAATTCCTAATTTGTAAATGAACTATGGACTGGAACAGATATCCTACCTCATTCCAATGCTTTTGTCGTGGCACGTGGCAACGATCATTCGATCCTTGTCCTTCAAGTCTCACGCTCCTTTGATAGCGATGTTTACACCTGCACAAATATCAAACAAATGTTGACATCATACAAACATATATATTCACCTACAATTATCTAACTAGTCAAGGAGAGTTAGACACTTCGAATATAAATGGAAACAAAGTTGGAACCAGAAACCAATCATGTAATATTGATATATGAAAAAGAAGTTTACAACCTATGCCTTGACATTGTAGACCTCCTTCGACGGGTTCAGTCGGGCATGTATCCAAGCACTTGTTCGTCGTTCGGCTCAATGAGGCAGTGGGCTAAAATTCTCTCTCACAACAATGGAATCTTCTCTACTCTCTTCAGCACATCAGCTATAACTATTGACTGCTCAGCTAGTTAAGTCAATGTGAATAAGAGGAATTTATAGAAGAGGAGGAGGAGGTTTGGGATCCACATAAGGTGTAGGATAGGTTTATCCCTTTGGGAAGTTGCACATTTTTAGGAACTAATAGGCCAAAGGGAGAAACTTGACTTGATCTAATCGAACAAACAACCATGACTCCGCCCACAGAGTTGTTAAATCATGGAAGCTTCATTTCTATTTTTAAAAACTTTCCAAAAGCAGCTCGGCGCGGGTGCACTTCAAAGACAAAGCAATGACGGCGCGAGGCTTAGTGAAAATTTGTCCATGGGCGCGAGGACATAACTACCTACCAGTGCCAACCCAAAAGCATAGGTTTTTGAGGGTCTACTTGAGGAATGATAAAAATAGATTATGTTCTTAACATGCCAAGGGATGCAATGACATTTATGGCAATGTATGAAAGTACACAAGGGTCACTGAAATGGTCCTCCAATGTTCGAAATGGGGATTGCAGGGATGGTGACAAAATATTGTGTAACAGATGCCTCCTAAATCATGAAGTCCGAGAGAGAGGGAGGGGTGAAATGATTTATGAGAACATGCCCAAACCAAAATGCCACTGTCGGAAGACCTGCAAGATCAAGTACGACCGATATCTATGATACATGAACATGTGTTATGCGCGCAACCATTCATAATAGAGAACATGTAATAAGATCCAAGGTATGGACACATCCATCCAGTGAGAAGGATCATCAAATAGATTCAGGTATGGTCACAACCATCTAATCAGGAGAGTCATGCATATATTCATGATAAACCAAATCGTCCCACGGCCTGGATTTCATCAGACAAAACCCAGGGTCTTGCACTTCGTCTCGACTCGAACAAGTACAAGTTAAAGCATGTGAACGAATGAGCTGAAGTCGAACATGCAAGAAAGTCACATGATTACCAGCCAATGATGAAAGTTGTTAACAAGTGCGAGAGAGACCACCAATAATGACAATGGTTCTCAAGGTACTGATAGTACAATCCACCGAACATGAACAATGAGCTTGAATCGAACACCCGCAAAAATCACTCGATCGAAGGCCAATGATGAGAACCTATCGTCGAATGTGAAGAACTTGACATTGAGGCACGCAATCTCTAAGGTACCAGAAGGGAGTCTCTCGATAAGCTTCTTTGCTCTCTTCAACACATCAACTATAACTATTGACTGCTTAGCTAGCTAAGTCAATGTGAGGAAGAGGAATTTATAGAGGAGGAGGAGGAGGTTTGGGATCCACATAAGGTGTAGGATAGGTTTATCCCTTTGGGAAGTTGCACAATTGTAGGAACTAATAGGCCAAAGGGAGAAACTCGACTTGATACAATCGAACAAACAACCATAACTCTGCCCACAAAGTTGTTAAATCATGGAAGCTTCATTTCTATTTTTAAAAACTTTCCAAAATCAGCTCAGCGCAGGTTCCCTTCAAAGACAAAGCGACGATGGTGCGAGGCTTAGTGTAAATTTGTCCATAGGCGCGAGGACATAACTACCTACCAGCGTTGACCCAAAAGCATAGGTTTTTGAGGGTCTACTTGAGGAATGATCAACATAGATTATGTTCTTAACATGCCAAAGGGATGCAATGAAATTTATGACAATGTATGAAAGTACACAAGGGTCACTGAAATGGTCCTCCAATGTTCGAAATGGGGATTGCAGGGATGGTGAAAAAATATTATGTAACAGATGCCCCCTAAATCATGAAGTCCGAGAGAGAGGGAGGGGTGAAATGATTTATGAGAACATGCCCAAACCAAAACGCCACCGTCAGAAGACCTAAAATATCAAGTACGACCGATATCTATGATACATGAACATGTGGTATGGGCGCAACCATTCATAATAGAGAACATGTAATAAGATCCAAGGTATGGACACATCCATCCAGTGAGAAGGATCATCAAATAAATTCAAGTATGGTCACAACCATCCAATCAGGAGAGTAATGCATATATTCATGATAAACCAAATCGTCCCACGGCCTAGATTTCATCAGACAAAACCTAGGGTCTTGCGCTCCGTCTCGACTCGAACAAGTACAAGTTCAAGCATGTGAATGAATGATATGAAGTCGAACATGCAAGAAAGTCACCTGATTACCAGCCAATGATGAAAGTTGTTAACAAGTGCAAGAGAGACCACCAATAATGACAATGGTTCTCAAGGTACTGATAGTACAATCCACGGAACATGAACAATGAGCTTGAATCGAACACCCACAAAAATCACTCGATCGAAGGCCAATGATGAGAACCTGTCGTCGAATGTGAAGAGCTTGCCATTGAGGCATGCAATCTCTAAGGTACCAGCAGGGAGTCTCTCAATAAGCTTCCAGGATAATGAGATGAATTTGACAGGAAGTGATTGGTCGAAGGAGGGCCATGTTGTGAAACCAGCTCCAAAAATAGAAGAAAAGAGAGATCAACGCCTTAGAAATCAGCCACTTCGAGGGGGCAACCTCCAATACATTACATAAATGAACAATTCTTGGATGATATAAATGACAAAACCTCCTTTCTATATATAGGAGTCCATGGGGCCACAATGCAATCCTAGTGGGGCCACAATGTAATCCTAGCCGACCTAAGAATAATAATTCAAGCGCACAATAATAACAATATGGGGGTTACAGGGGTACAACAATAACAATAAGGGGGTTACACTAACAACAATAAGGGACTATATTAGTAATATAGGGACCTAACATGCTCCTCTCCTTCAAAAAATTGTTGTCCTTAACGCTTGAGTAGCTCCGGATGCTTTTGTATAAAATTCTCATCCTCCCATGTAGAATCTTCAGTGGGTAAGTTCTTCCATTTTGTGAGATACTCTGAAATTGATCGATTTCATAGTTGTCGAGTTCTTGTTTCCGTGACTGCTTCAGGTTCCAATATGGTTTTCCCTTCCTCGTCAAGTTCTGTCCATATTGTTTGAACTGGAAGTTTGTCCCTTATAACCTTTTTTAAGCATGAAACAAGGAAAACTGGATACACTCATGAAGAAGGAAGCTCTAAGTTGTATGCCATAGTACCAATCTTTTGCAAAACCTTGTAAGGACCATAGTACTTTGGCGATAATTTATTATACTTCTTAGCTTGCTCGAGGGACATTTTTTTGTATGGTTGTAGCCGTAAAAATACCCAGTCTCCCACATCAAAACTTCTCTCACTGCGATGTTGATTTGCCTGTTGTTTCATTTGATTTTGTACCAAATTTAGGTTATCCTTTAAGAGTTGGAGAACTTCTTGTTGATGCTCGATGTGATCCTCCACTGCTTGAACCCTATAATTTTCCCTTAAAGAAGATGTGATGGATGGTGGATGATATCCATAAAGTGCCATAAATGGGGTCATTTTTGCTGTAGTATGGAAGGAAGTGTTATACCACCATTCAGCGAGAGGTAACCACTTGACTCATTGTGCTTGCTTATCGGATACAAAACAAAAAATATATCCTTCCAAAAATTTATTCAATATCTCTGTTTGACCATCGGATTGAGGATGATAAGATGAGCTATGAGCTAGTTGAGTACCCAAAAAAGAAAATAATTTCGTCTAAAAATTTCCTGTAAAAATGGGATCTTTGTCAATTACAATAATCTTAGGGTTTTCATGTAGCTTTTGAATTGTTTCCATAAATGCAGTAGCAATTGTACTCACTTTAAATGGATGAAATAATGCACAAAACTGTGCATACTTGGTAATTCTATCAACTACCACCATGATGACACTCCTTCCTTCGGACTTAGGTAAACCTGTGATAAAATCCATTGAAATCTCCTCCCAACGTTGTCTTGGAATGGATAAAGGTTGTAGAAGACCCGGGGTCTTAGTTGTCTCAACTTTATTTTCCTGGCAAACCAAACATTCCGCCACAAACTTTTGAATATCAGATTTAAGGCCATCCAAAAAAAATTATTTCTTCACCCTGTGGTAAGTTTTTAAAAATCCTGAGTGTCCTCCTAAAGGAGAATGGTCAATTCCAAAAGAATATTTTATTTTAGTTGGGAATTCTTGCAAATATATAAGCGATCTTTGCACCATAACGAATAAATTTTCCAACTAAACGTATCAGATGTACTAGGATCTTGCTGCAAATTTTGAATGAGAGTCCACACTTCTTCGTCCTTCTTCCATTCATCCCTTGCTTCGGTTATCCAATCTGGTTGGATAATTAAAATGGCACAAAGCAATGCTTCCACCTCTTCATCCTTTCTTGAGAGTGCATCTGCAACAACATTTAGCTTCCCTTTTTTGTAGTTGATTTCAAAGTCATAACCCAACATCTTTGTGACCCATTTTTGCTGCTCTTCTGAAGATATTTTTTGTTCCAAAAAGTGTTTAAGACTATCATGATCAGTTTTTACCTTGAAGTGTCTTCCGATTAGGTAAGGTCTCCATTTCTTTAGTGCATGCAGTATTGCCAACATTTCCTTCTCATAAATAGACTTCTTTAAATACTTTCCTTTGATTGAACAACTTTCAAAAGCAATGGGTCTTCCTTCTTGCATTAAAATAGCACCAATTCCATTTCCATAGGCATCACATTCCACAGTAAAGGTTTTTGTGAAGTCTGGCGTAGCTAAGACTGGTGCTAGGCACATTGCCTCTTTAAGATGTTCAAAGGCCTTAATTGCTTATGAAAATGCATATTTCTTCAATAATGTTGTTAGAGGTGCTGCTATTCTCCCATAATTCTTAACAAACCTGCGATAATAACCTGTTAACCCAAGAAATCCGCGCAACTGCTTTATGGTTGTGGGGACTTTCCATTCCTTAATGGCTTTAATTTTGTTAGGGTCTACCTTAACACCCTCGTGAGATACAATATGACCAATATATTCCACCTCTTGTACTCCAAAGAAACATTTGGATGTTTTTGCATATAATTGTTTCTCCTACAATAGTTTGAGCACCCTGTCAACATGTTGAACATGATCCTTCCAAGAGCTGTTGTAGATTAGTATATCATCAAAAAATACTAGCACAAATTTTCTAAGGAAGGGTTTGAAAATGGAATTCATCAACCCTTGAAATGTAGAAGGTGCATTGGTAAGGCCAAAAGGCATGACCAAAATTCATAATGACCCTCATGAGTTCGAAATGTTGTTTTTGGAATATCTTCAGTCTTCATTCTAATTTGATGATATCCTGAATAAAGATCCAACTTGGTAAAATAAATTGCTCCATGTAATTCATCCAATAATTCATCAATCACAGGAATGGGAAATTTATCTTTAATGGTGAGTTTATTGAGCTCCCTATAATCCGGACACATTCGCCATGATCCATCCTTCTTGTGTACCAATACTACAGGAGCAGAGAAAGAACTTTGACTAGGTTGAATTATACCCGCTTCTAACATTTCTGCAATCATACGTTCAATTTCGCTCTTTTGGAAGTAAGGATATCTATAAGGCCTGATGTTTGGAGGAACACTTCCTGGAATCAAATGAATAGCATGATCATGATCACGAATACGTGGGAGTCCTTTGGGAGTTTCAAACACCTTGGAATGATTGTCCAAGACTTGTTGGAGATCTGCAGAAATAGATGATTTTGATGTTGGAACTTCTAGTGAGCATAATTGTGCAATTACGCCTCGCTGTTCTTTCTTTAGAAGCTTTGTCATGACATTAGAGCTTATTATCCTTCCTGGCTTCCCCGCGATACCCCGTAATTCGACTTCCTTTCCTTCTGAAAAAAATTTCAAGAAAAGTTCTTGAAAATTAAAAGCTACCGTCCCCAAAGATTGTAACCATTGTACTCCTAGTATAACATCAGCACCTCCCATAGGAATGGAAAGCATTGGACTAGTCAACACATATTCCCCCATGGTTAGCTTGATATTATGGCATTTTCCAGAGCAATTTATATTTCCTCCATTTGCAACCATCACTTGACATTCTGGTGCTGGGTATAGGAAACAATTCAATTCCTTGGCTACCTTACAATGAATAAAATTATGGGTACTACTCAAATCAATCAACACTATTACCTTTTTCTTCTTGATATGTCCTTCTATCTTGAGAGTACGAGGAGTGGTAATTCCTGCCAATGCATTACATGATATAGTCAGACTCATTTCTTCTTCATTTTCTTCCTCCTCTTCACAATCTATGTAAAATAATTTCTTCTTACCGCACTTATGACCTTTAGTATATTTGCTATCACAACTGTAGCAAAGCCCTTTTGCTTTTTTTTCTTCCAATTGTTGTGGTGTCAACCTTGTAGGTTGTGGAAGTCTAGGAGTAGCAACACTTCCATCTTTATAGACGTGAGTGGTAGGCTTCCTTGTCGCCATAATTTTACATTCAAATTTTCTTTCCAACCCGAATGCCTTCTCCAATGAATCAGGTTCCCAAATGCGAACTTCATGTTGGATGTTATCCTTTAAAGTCCCTATGAAGACATCAATCCTGTGTTCCTCTGGAATATCAATTACCCTTATATTCAATTTTTGGAAGTCCTCAATGTGCTCCGCCACTAAACCCTTTTGTTTGAGATTTATCAATTGGCTAAATAAGGTGTTGCTCTTTGTATCCTCATAATGTGCTATCATTTCCTTCGTAAAAATTGACCAAGTGACAATTTTTTTACGGGAGAAAATCCATCGATACCATACAAATGTATTTTATTCTAAATTTAAAGTTGCAATGCGTACCTTTTGTGTGTTTTGCACATTATTGAGATCAAAATATTGCTCCATTTGTAGTATCCATGTTACAAGATCCTTGCCATCAAACTTCCTCATATCCATCTTTCGAATATGGTGGTTCTTCAATCCAACATTAGAGTTTATGAAATCACGATTAACATTTATTTTGTTCTCATCATGAGTTTCCTCTACTATCTTTTCACCATTAGGAATCATTTCTTGTATCAACTTTTTCAAACCTTCGATGTCTGCATTTAGATCATTCTTCATGTTTTCCATGTTGTCTTTCATTTTTTCTTCCATGTCCTCCATCTTAGCTTCCACGCCATCCATATTAGTTTCCACGCCATCCATATTAGCTTCCACGCATTTCTTCAAACCATCCATCTTCACTTCCACGCCTTTCTTCATAATTTCCATTTCATTTTTTGTTGCTCTTTGCAAGAGCGAAATTTGGTGCACTTGCTCTTGTAATTTTGATAGATCATGTTGCAATTCTTCATCTTCATGAGTCATAGTAGAGTATTCTGAGGGCTTAATGGGTGTTGAATTCTTTTTAGGAGGCATTTCAGAACCCAATACTAAAATATATGCTCAATAGGCCCTTGAAATCACTTCAAACTGATTTTTTTACACAAAACTTATGCAATTCGGAAACAAATACACGTCTTTTTCTTGATTTTGAGGAGCTCGATATTGAAACTAAATTATCTCTGTGATTTCGGATCTTCAATAACTGAAATTTATCTTTGAGGTAGCCCTCTGAATCCTCTTTCGAATGCCACAGGTCTGACCTGATTTCGATTCTTCAAGGCAAAGTTATGTCCAATCTCCCACAATGACCTAATTATGGACTGGTTCAGTAGAGAGAACTTGTACGACTTGCCACGTGTCCCTGTTTCCTCCTTCGGCTCTAAAATTAATAAACAAGAAACTACAGTCCTTGTACTTACGACCACTTTTTACAAAATTATGATCCGATGCTCAGAGGGAGAGTTATGAAGATTTTCCCACGATCACCTCTTTGAGATGAAATTCGTAAGCCTGAAAAAGCCCTAACTTCCACAGATCATATCGCCGAAAATATTGTGAACCAAGCTCGGAAATTTTGCGAAGATGTTCCTTTAGATTTCGACTTCGCTCTCTAAAAATTTTAGCTTCTGAACCTTCGTAGAAAAAAGGTTATAGAGAAAAGGCCACGATGACCTGTTTGGAGCAGCGAAAACCCTAGAATCCAAACCTCTAATACCAAATGTTGTGAAACCAGCTCCAAAAATAGAAGAAAAGAGAGATCAACGCCTTAGAAATCAGCCACTTCGAGGGGGAAACCTCCAATACATTACATAAATGAAAAATTCTTGGATGATACAAATGATAAAACCTTCTTTCTATATATAGGAGTCCATGGGGCCAGAATGTAATCCTAGTGGGGCCACAATGTAATCCTAGCCGACCTAACAATAATAATTTAAGGGCACAATAATAACAATATGTGGGTTACAGGGGTATAACAATAACAATAATGGGGTTACACTAACAACAATAAGGGACTATACTAGTAATATAGGGACCTAACATGCCATAATTTTTCCCACATCATCGACATGAGACAGAGGAATAAGATGATAGTGTGTCAAGACTAAACAGAGGATCAGGGGTTGAAAACTGCAGAGGGAACTTCTCTTGAACATATTGGTGACACGACTCTGGAATTTGGCAGTATTTGACATCAAGGGATCTGAGGTCATGGTGACGAAACAAAATGCATATGAGAGGTCAAAGATAATCCAAACCCATGGAGACAAAATGACGAATGTGGGATGTCCCCAACCTAACATGAACTGCAGACAAGTGTCATGTTCAAGAGTGACATACTGCCGACAGAACTGAGAACTAGTTCCATTTTCCCCCACCATTTATGGTGAGTACCCCAATTATTTTTGGAAACAAGCTTGAAGGGGATATCACATGCTTATCATGTAAGTTTGTCCTTCGGACAAATCCATCCTAGTACCTTTTATGAGCCCTAGGAAGGAGGAACTCGGTAACGTCATGCTGACAACATCTGATGTCAATTAGCTTTAATGAGTCTGACAAAGGAATAACTCAGCGTCTTTTCATGTTTAGAGAGTTTGAAAAGAAGCGGAAAAGAAAACTCCAACAGGTCCCTTTTTGTAGGTAGTCTTACAGATCTGAAAAGGTAGAAAACAATATATGAGAGAACCTCTTTGCCATGTTCGACTAAGGTATTCCTTTTTCGTAAATAATCTGTCCCAGCCCGAAAAAGGGGTAAACGTATACTGGGCAAATGACGTTTTGCAGTCCTCAACGAGTTCAAAATGACAAGAGTCTCGGCAATCTTTTCAATTTTTGAGAGTCGGAAAAGAGTTGAAAGATGACTCCAGGGGGTGACTTTTTTGTGTTTTTACCGAGTCCGAAAAAGTAATAAAATACTGCAATTTAAGCCATTTTTTATTTTCTTCTTTCACGATTTGATGCATTTCTGGGGAGGTTTTGTAAAATCTTGGTCACGGCAGTTGGTGCGGATTCCGGGCACGGAGTCGCGCCCAACCCTGAAATTTTTGAACGGGGAAGCAACAGTCGGCGCTGCTCTTTGAAAAATAGCGACACCGAATGCCGTGCCTAAAAAATATCGAGTTATCCTTCAAAATGCACGTACCAAACGAATTAATATTTAATCTTATGGCTAATCGGAGCTTGAATTGTGGTGTTGCAGGAAGAATCAGTAGTTGAAATGGCAATAGATTGGAAAGAAAGAGAGCATGGGGAAGAGGATGAAAAAGCCATGGGAAATAATGAATGCATGGATTCCCTAAGGAATTGTGGGCTCCTAAAATTCTTCATGACCCCATGTTTAAGAGCTTAGCTAGATCTATTGCAGTACTTGATTAGTGTATGGGACACTGACCAAGAGAAATTCATGATTCATGACCAAGAGCTAGAGATAGAAGTCGCTAGCATTTACTTCATAACTAGATTATCGCGGAGGGGAGACAAACCACTACTGACAGGTACCCAGGCCCTTGGAAACAACCACACCTTACTAACAAATACCAGTAGTCTGCTACCTGCATCCTCATCGCTTGAACTCCTTCCATGGTTAAAAACTTAGATCCCATAAATTCCCACGCCCGGAGATCATGTTATTCATGAAACACAATATATATCAAAGAGGTTGGTATGAGGATGGAAGATTAAATGGAGATATGTCCGGTATCAGATGTCACCACATCCAAGACATGAATGGGCGCATGGCTTGCACGCGCACCACCAACAACCTCATCCATGCTGACAGACCCTTGATGCCAAATTAAATACAAAATGTTGTTAATATTGGAGGGGGTAGGGGACTTAAAGAGGGATACCTTAGAGACCCTAATATGAAAATTATCTTGGTGTACATATTCAACCACCCTAATGTTGTGAGAAAGGAATAATTCATGAATGTAGAAACTCATGGTATAGCTTTCCATCCAAACAAGACATTAATAACGAACTAACCACTTAAAGATGACAAGCTTGGTTAGTTTGTGCATCCACCTCATTATTTTGAATTCTTATGATGTAATAATAGGACTTTTGAGAAAATGAATCTAGAAGACTAATAATTCTACTGAGAAGGAGGCTAAGGTGGTTGTTCTTAGGAAGAGAACCCATTTGAATTTGTTGAATAGTAATAAGGGAATCGTCTAAGATCACTATCTCGGAGACATCCCGATATTTAGCCAATTGGAGGTCATGAAAGAGCTCGTACATTTTTGCGAGGTTGTTCATCCTCTTGTGTAGTCCCCATGAAAAATTTACTTCTTGGTTTACTTCGGGACTTAAGAGAATCCCTCCCCCTCTTGCCACCCATAGACATATCGTTAACCATTGTATTCATTAGTAGAATTAAAAATCTCATTATATTCAATTTTAGATATCTAGTTATTTTTATGTTTAATATTGGCTTTTATTTGTTTCAAGTTTGAATTTTATTTATGTTCCTACTTTGACTTAGAAAGGATGTACGCTTCCTTTGGCTAGTTATATCTAGAACCTTGTCATGGGAACTAAAACTCCGAACAAAAAATACTAGTAGAACAACCATCGATACAAGACAAGACATAGAATCTAAAAATCCCAGTAGGAACATATGTTCCAATGATGTTTATGTTCAAATACAATGAAAGCAAGAACTCATTTGAAATATAGATTAAATAAATACATTCACTCAACTTCTAGTATCATCAATATTTATATCATTCATGCTTCCTCTTGAGCTCTTTACAAGTTCGCCACATGGGACAACTATGATCGTCCAAAAACATCCACAAATCTTACTGGTTGCAGGATGAAAAAGTGGCACACTTTAAGTTTAAAATATTATGGTTTCCTCACATTATTAAAACTAATTTATGTAATATAATTTTAGAAAATTTCCCTTTCTCATGATGAAAGAAAGTTTGGGAAAGCATAATATTTCACAAATAAACAAAATTTTCCTTAAAGCAATATGTCACGACAAAGGAAAATTTGAAGCAATATGATATGCCATAGCCAAAGACATTTTGCATACAATACACATTGTATTATAAAGAAATAAAGTTTGTGAGAGTACAATTTTTTACACAAAAATAAACTTTAACATCATGCAACTTGTCGTGACAAATAAAATTTTGGAGCAATGTGATATGTTGCAAGGTAAGTTTTGGAAAGTGTGATGTAATACATAAAAAGAAATGTTTCCACGTTACAATACGTCACGATAAAGGGAAGTTTAGAGCGATGTGATATGTTACAAGCAAAGACATTTTAAGTGTGATATGCATTGCATCACGGTAAAGGAAAGCTTGAGAAATTTTGATTTGCCACATGTAAAGAATCTTTGACATAATGTGATATATTATAGCTAAAGGTGTATTAGGTGTGATATGCATTATTGTGATGATGGAAATTTTGAGAAAGTGTGATGTGTCACACACAAATAAACTTTGACATAATGTGATGTGTCGCTACAAATGAAAATTTGGAGTGATGTAGTATGTTACAACCAAAAAAAGTTTATGTTTGAAATGGTTAAAACAAACAAATTTCTATAAGATTCAAGAAGTGATTTGCAAGAAATATGATATGATGTGGTGCATTGTGCTACAAATCTAGAAAGTTTAAAGAGATGTAATATATCACAAGGGAGTTCTTTTAGACATTTTCCCTTTGTCATGAGAAAGAAAATTTGTAGAGTATGTGATGTGTTAGCTCAAGAAAAAGAATATGCAATGTGACATGTCTCAAGAAAGGAAATTTTTAAGCGATGAGATAGATTGTGATGTCACATGAATGAAAAAATTTATGCAATGTGATATGTGACATGAAATAAAACTTTTATGCAATGTGATATGTGACATGAAATTAAACTTTTATGCAATGTGATATGTCATGACTATACAGAGTTTACAATCATGCAAAGTAAATTGACCAAAGAAAGTTTATTTTTGTACAATAGAATACACGTAAACAAGTTTTCCACCATCACGACATGCCCCACCAAGGCTTTTAATATATACAGGCCTAAAATAGGTTCGATACACATGAAACCAAATTTCCTTTTAGCGTGTTTTGCACAGGCCAAATTTTTCTTTAAAAATTTGCTTTGAATACAAATGTTTTCTTAAGAATCTGTTTGAAATAATTAACTCTACGGTGTTAAAAACCAACATTGGCATTAAAGCGTGGAAGAACAACAGCTTGAGTGGTAGATAACAGGTTTAATAAAACCTCCACCTAGGTTCTATTCTATAGAGACATGTTAGCTTGTGTGGCAAAAATTAAACATGTTGAAAATCATAATGAGTAATTACTATAAGGCTTAAGGGGTAGGAAAATTTGAATATCTTGATATTGAGGTGAATAGTGGAAGTTGTTGTGATTATATTTTGTGTCTTTCCTAAAACAATCCTCCGATGTTACTGATTCACCAATTATCATTAAAAAAATGGTATAAGAGCAGTTTAGCTTCAAGGGACACCTTTTTGGCTTAGGGTTTTGACTTCAACCTATGGAAAACCTTGTTACAATTGGATATTTGTGGTATTAATTCTTGTGGTGAAATAAAATGGAAATCAATTGAAAGATAAAGATCGAGAAATTCAATGGATAAAGTTTTGAGTTGGGGAATCTCGAAATACAACATCTTTTGGTGGAAAAATATTAGTGGACCACTGTGGATTTGAGTATTGCACTGACAAGGATGTCAATAGAAGATTGGACCAAGTTGGATGATAAGGCAAAGACCATAATACAATTATGTATCTCAAATTCACTATTATTGAATGTTTTAGGAGAAGCTACAACAAAGGCATCATGTGACAAGTTAGGGGCTTTCTATCAGTCTAAGTCCCTTGTGAACAAATTCTTCCTGCAAAAGAAGCTATATAACATGAGGATGAAGGATGGATATTTAGTGGCAAAGCATTTGACCACCTTCAATACTATTGTAAGTTAGCAATTATATGTTGACACTAAGATTTTAGATGAAGATACGTGTATCATTTTGTTTTGTTCTCTATTAAACTTGAGGAATAGTTTGGTTGTTGTCATAGGTAGAAATGCGAGAACTTTAAGTTTTGAATAAATAATACCCTTGTTCTCCAAGGAGATGAGATAAAAAAACACGGAAATTCAAAATGAATATGCCTTCTCTATAAGAGGACACTCCTAAGATATAAACAAAAATAACTCTTCAAGACTTGGGAAATCTAAATTCGAGGAAGATCCAAATCTTTAGGAAAATCTGTAAAGGTATGTTGGAGATGTGGAAAATAAGGGAATTATAAGAAACATTGCAAACCCAAAATTGTTGAGAAAGGGAAGGGATTTGATGATGATCCTTCTACAGAAGCAAAAACCTCCTTATACAAAGAAGGGGTCGTGCACTTGGCTTCTTTAAGCACACATGAAAATCATGAGTCATGATTGGTCAACTTAGGTGCATCTTTTCATATGAATTCTCACATGGAGTTGTTTTGTGACTATGAAAGGTAGGATGGTGGTGATGTTTTCTTAAGAGATGACTCAATAACAATAATCATAGGATGAGGAAAATTCAAGTTTAAGCTCATGTTTGGAAGTATTGGAACACTCCGTAGTGCTATGCACGTCCCAAGATTTCCCCAAAAAATGATTTATTTAAGCACGATAAGTAATGAATGTGTAAAAAATAGTGTTTGAGAAGGAGTCCTATAGGATGGTTCAAGGAGTATTGGAATTGTTGAGCGGAATTCAAACTAGAACTCGGTATAAGCTACAGATAAGCAGTATTAGAGATAGGTGCAATAGTTTCAATGTTCTTGAGAGTTAAGCTAAAAAAGGAAAATATCCTACAATTTTTGTAGAAAAGACTCAATCGTGAGATCAAAGATTGGGACATATCAAAGAGAAGTTCCTTCAAGTACTACATGGTAAAGACATGGTTGAATATAGGTCTAATTGCTCTCTAGATTTTTATTTTGATGAATATTGATTATATGGGAAGCGTAGTTAGGTAATATTAAATTTTGTTGCTATGAAGGTAGAGGGAATATTACAATTTGTGCACAATGACGTGTTTAGACGTGTGCCAATTACATCACTTGGTAACTCTATGTACTACATCTAATTTATAGATGAATTCTTAAGGAACACATGGATTTATTTCCCTGAGAAGAAATATGAAGTCTTCGACAAATTTAAAGAGCTTAGGTATCTTGTGTAAAATCATATAAAGAAGAAAATAAAGTGTTGAGGATGTATAATGGTTGAGAAATATGGTAATGAATTAAAGGAATTTTGTAAGAAGTGTGGTATAGGAAGGCAAAATTTCGCTTCATACACACCTAAGTATAACTGAGTTTCCAAAAGGACACTAATGGAAAAAAAGATGAGCATGCTTCGTGTGTTGGGTTAGGAATTATAGGCAGAGGCAATTGATATTGCATGTTACCTAATAAATTGATCACCCTCGTCAACATTGGATGACACAACTCCACATGAGTTATGGATTGGTATGAAACCATCTCTTAAACATCTAAGGGTATTTGGTTGTGATGCTTATGTATATGTTCCAAAGGAAAATACAAGTAAGCTATATAATAAATGTGGAAAGTGTACCTTTATTGGATATAAAGATGGTCTAAAAGGTTATAAGCTTTGGAACCCAAAAGTAAGAAGGTTGTGTATGGTCAAGATGTGGTATTTAGAGAAATCAAAGATGTTATCAAACACGAAGACTTGCCATGGGAGAAAGAAATAGAGAAGATGGAGCTTGAATTGAAGGATTATGAATCAGACTCTATAGAATAACAAGAAATAAAAAAGAAGGACCACATATTATGATACAAAGGATATTCATTCAAAAAATAAATCAACCAAAAAAGTATACTTCATGTGATTTCTATTTCAATTTTACTTTGCTTGTTACTGATGATGATCCTATAACCATTAGGGAGGTAGTGGATTTAGAGGATGGAAAACTCTGGAAAAAGGCTGTGGTTGAAGAAATGGTAGCCTTGGATAAGAATGAGGGTTGGGGTTTAGTGGAGTTGTTAGTTGAAACAAATCCCAACTTTAGCAAATAATTGTTTAAGAATAAGTTTAACATAGAAAGCAAATCAAAGAAATACAAATCTCGATTAGAAGCAAAAGGTTACTCCTAGGTAGATGGAATTGACTTCGGTGAGATTTTTTCCGCTATTGCCATGTTAACTTCTATTAGATTTATTTTATCTATTGTTGCTACTTTTGATTTTGAAGTTAAACATATGAATGTGAATATAACATTATTGCATAGGAATATGGAAGAAAAAACCTACATGAAATGGGCAAAAGGCTTTGTAGTGAATGGAAATAAAGAAATAGTATGCAGGTAAAAAATGTCCTTATATAGGTTAAATCAATTACCAAGGATGTGGTATTTCAAGGAGAAAAACAAATCACTGTGTATATTTCAAGTTAGTTGGTGATCATCTTATTTACTTGGTCTTATGTGTGGGGATGATATGTTGTTGATCGGAAATGACAATGAAATCATTTAGGATGTGAAAACTTAGTTGTCCTCTAAATTTGACACGATGGATATTGTTGCTGCAAATTTCATTTTGGGCATGGAAATTAGACGAGATCGAGTGAAAATTTGAGAAAGTATGTTCAAACAATATTCAAAGGTTTAATATGTAGGAATGTAAATTGGTAAATGTCCCTCTTCCTCTATTTGTAAAGTTCATATGTAGATTAGTGTATCAAGACATGGGAAGAGGAAGAGGGCATGTCCCATGTTCCATATGCCAATGTAGTTGGTAGTTTGATGCATACAATGGTTTGTAATAAACCAAACATTAATGCACATGCAGTGGGAGTATTGAGAAGGTATATGTAAAAACTAGGGAAGGAGCATTGGGCAACAATAAAGAGGGGTTTTATGTATTAGTGTGGCATTGCTAGTTATGGATTATGATACCAAGGAAGATTGAGATTAGACAAAGTGTTGGACATACATGGATTTGTTGATGCAGATTGGGTTGGAGATTTGCATCACATAAGATTTAGAAGTGGGTGCGTTTTTAACCTGTTTGAAGGAGTAATTAGTTGGATGAGAAAGATATAGTCTATAGTGACACTCTTAACTACAAAAGTTAAGTCCATGGTAGTGACTCATGCAAGAAAGGAAGCAATATGGTTACAAAGAATGTGTTTAGGAATTGGGTTGGTAGAAAAGTTCTAAGGATAAATTGTGACAATTAAAGTGTAATCTTTTTGCCAGAGAACCCAAATTATGATTCTAAAACAAAGCATATTGATGTTCAATATCACTTTGTGAGACACATGTTTGAAAACAAGAAGGCGCTGCTAGTAAATGTGGACATGTTGAAGAATCTTGTAGATTCATTAACAAAGTTTGTGAGTCGTTGAGGAGTTCTCTTGGTGTAGATCAACAATGGGCACTATTGCCCTGAATTGTTGATCATGTACTCTTGTGACCTACTATATGAAAAGAAAACAACAAGTGGGGGAATGTTGGGTATGCATACTATTGTTTTCATGGCTAACCCCACATGTGATATGTTGTGTCAGGTGCATGAGGGTGGGGGCACAAGAGGGGACATAGCCCCCAATATTTTTTGGGTGCTTTTTGGTATTCATTTTTGCTGGTTTTCACTTCTAATAGTTTTGTGGTGCATGGTGGTTCAACCCATGATTCTGTAATTTTGGATAGGGAACCTTAGTTGTATTATAATCTAGGGTTAATGATTTGGGGGTTTATGGATGTTGTAGGCTATACATATTGTATTCTGATATTGCAAAAGATAGAATGTATTGTTTTTTTTTTCTATTTTTCTTGGTTTGTGTTTCTAGGGTAAAATATATGTGTTAATGTGTGTGTGCCCTTGCATCTTTTCTATTTTTATGAAGAACATGGTTGTAGTAATTAATTGTGTAGAGTAAAAAATCAACGTGATGAAAAAATTGTAGCAAATATTGTCATAAACATAGTTAACTATTGGACATCCCCTCCACATTCAAACTCCAATATTAATTTCAATTAACCATTATTGTATGGTTTATAGGAGATAAACAAGTGGCTCAAGGAGATGGAAGAAGAAGCAAAGGCCCTCATAGATATGTAATCCAATGTAGAAAGTTTTACATCATTCAAGATATTAAGTATTGTGGGTTTTGGTTTTATGGCCCACAACCTTTATACTCATTTTGTGGATCAATGTTGGTGGACTATAGGGCATATTTTCCAAGATGTGATCTTCAATGCCATGACGAAGAGATAAACATAAACTTCACATAATTTATTTTGACACATGATTGCTCATTTTAAATAATCTCCTCTAGTCCTATAGTACTACAAATACTCTAGATTTGCAAAATTTAAGGGTGAATGCAACATTTCACCGTATTAAAATAAATCTTTGTATTATATGTCTTATCTTATATTCCTACTCTTTGTATAGAAACAATCTTTGTTTGTGTTTATGTTCTTTGAAGGTCACAAAGAATATTAGATTGACATATAAGACTTCCTTATTTGTTATAATGTCCACTAGTTAGTTGAATTTGTAAAGTATTTGTAAAACTTTTATTTCCTTAAATGGTGCTTTAGTGTTTCTTAATCACAAATGGTTGATACAAATAGGAAAAATTAGGTTTAAAAGTAGCCGTTGTAGTAAAATCACATGATTCCACATGCATGATCTATGTTTAAATTGACAAAAGGCACATTATATTTTAGCACATTGTTTTATTATGACATCCTTTACATGATGAAGGACAATTATTAATTACAAATGTTTTGAAAATCAAATCTAATGTACTTGTAAGCCATATGTGGGAAATTCACATGAAGAGGTAGCCATGTTTAATTATTGAAAATTACAAGCACATTATCTCTTTATCATGATTATGAAAGAGTTTTCTTTGATGACATACTTCAAAATTTAATTAACAAATTATTAAATTTTGAAGCGAGTTAATAAGTAGGTAAACTCAACATTTATGATGAAACCAATTTTTTCATGGCAAAGTAGAGTCTTAGTCTCACTATTTTCCAATTTTTTTATAATACAAGTAATGTTAAAATGGGCTAAATCTCGAGGTTCAAAGTTTTCATTGATTAAGTGAAACTCTTATTTCCAACAAAATTCTTGTTAATTTTATAAGAGTCTTTCCTTTAAAAAGGAACATGATTCCTTTCTTCCTCCAAATTTTCACCCATGAATATGGATACATGGATTAGATCCCACTATGGAAGGGATGTATTAATATTTGCAATTTTTTTTTGCAAAACTAATAGCTGGAGCGAAATAGACGGTAGATCTTTATTTCCTTAATTGTTGTCAAGTAATGCGTGGAGGTTGATTATAAATCAAATCAAATTCAAGCACATTAATGATTTGGTCATCCTTGAGACTGACCCTTTCCCAGAAATATGTCGAGAATGTATTTATATCCTCATGTTAATGATAATATCTCTCATCTATGCTCAATTGTGCTTAAATTGTGACCCTTAATGATGGGCTTTATTTTATTAAAGTCTAAAATATTGGAGTAGAAAATCATCACACATGATTTCCTTCCTTTTTGAATTGTTTCACTTGTGAATATGAATGCATGAATTAATCCCACCATTGAAGTGGTGCATTAATGGATACTTATTTGTTTAAAAAATTGAGATCGAAGAGAGTGAAGTTGATGCAAATTTGGATTTAAACATTGCTAAGCAATAAATGGATATCAGTTCTTAAAAATAAATAAATAAATAAATAAACATTCATGTTGATGGTTTGGTCTTACTTGAGGTTGGCCATTATTTTTGAAAAATCACTGAAAACTTACCATATCTTCATCTTAACCATAAGATCTCCCATTCAATCTTTGCATTACAATCCTTGATAATGAACTTCATTTTAGTAACTCTAAAATATTTATGTGAAAAAAAACATCCCATGTGATTTCCTTCTTTCTTCAATTAAATAGATACAAGGATTGAATCAAATACATTAATAGATACACATTTGTTTCAAAAATTGAAAGTGAAGAGAGAAGTTAATGCCAAGCTTGGATTTTCTTAAATGTCATTGAGCAATAAGTGGAGGTTAGTTATAACCAAATAAAAATTTGAAAATATGCATGTTGATAGTTTGATCCTCCTTAAAGTAAATTCTCTTCCAAGAGAATGTAGGTTCTCATCTCAACCATATACATTTAGTAAAATTTTATATCATGATTTAGGAAAATGACTTTTATTTAATAAATTTCACAATGTTGAAGTAGAAAAAAAAAACACTATTTATTTATTTATTTATTTTTCACTTAAAAAGTTACCTATATTTTTATCATAAAAATACATTAATATAATAAATTTTAATCTCTTATTTTAATTTTCATAATACAATTATATTTAAATACTTTTTTTATTATAACAACACATTAATATAATAAATATTAATCTCTTATTTTAATCTTTATAATACAATTATATTTAAATAAAATAATAATAATAGAGATTGTATATTTGTTGGAATAACTCTTTTACCATTGTCGGTATGAAATGAAATTTTAACATCCAGGAGACTAAAAATAGTCTATGAGACTATGAGTTCCCTATTTTTCGCCTTTTGCATTTTAGTTTTTTTCTTATTCAAATTGATGATGAGCAGGCCCATCCTTCCAACAATCCCATCGCTGAAAAGACAATGCCAAGAAACTAATGCTAACATATTCCCATAACTTTCTATGATGTCTTTGAACGCATCACATTCCAAAATGAAATGTTTTTTCGATTCCACTACCCCAGACATGTAAAATGTACACACTCGTTCTTCCCAAGCTTCTTTGGGCATTTTCCACTGTCTTGTTTCACACCGAAGATGATGCGAGTTGGTTCTTAATTGAGCAATAAGAACCTTTGCCCTCCATGGAATATTAGCTCCAATGTACTCTTTTTGTTGGAGATCATATGTAGGGTTGAATTCTTCAATGTAGTAATTCTTCTTTCTACCCTACTCTTTTCCCCATACCTGTTTACGAAACTTCTCCATAACAAAATTATTTAGGTCCTTGCTATTTGTGGGACAAGCATTGGGGTAGATATTCCATTTTTACATCAATGTGTAGTTTTGTCTCATCCACGTTTTCTTTATTTCACTCATGCCTTCCTTGAAGATAACATTACACCATCTACCTACTCCCATTTGCTCAATTCTTTTTAGATATCTTATGAGCCGCACCATAGCAATTGCTTCGATGGGAGTTGCTCTTGTTTCACTCAACATTATCTCATAAGGTACTGAACTTTTTATTTTGAACTTGCTCATGATCAAGCGTTTTTGGATTTTCTCAAATTTATTCCATTTTGAGACCGGGGTGCTGCTAGCCCACAATTCACACCCATATAGCATCACTGGACAAAATAGGAGTCCAAAAAGCACTTTTAATCGTTTTCCAATTTCATAACTCTGCCTCTCTGCATCTGTTTTAAAGAGCATATAATGTTTTCCACCCTCCTAAGATTCTCTTCTTTCTACAATCCTCCCAATTAAGTTTGTTGTTGAAATCAATCCCGAGGTATTTGTACTCATTTACTTCTTCAAGAATGTTGCCTTCAAAGAAGAACATATGCTGACTTTGCTTCCTTTTATTAGAGAAAGTCATTATCTTGGTCTTGCTAATATTGAATTGCGTTCCCACTGCTTTACAAAAATGCTCAAGGGCATATTGGTGCATTTGCAATCCATGGGTCAATTTATAAATCAATACAAGATCATCAACATATAAATGAAGTTTTATCACAAACTCCCCCAATCGAACACTATCCCCACCTTGCAAATTTAGCCACTCTTCCAGTTTATCAATATATAAACCAAAAAGAGTAGGGGATAGAGGGAAACTCTGCTTGAATCCAATGTCACATCTAAAGCTTTCTGAAATACCCACTGAGGTTTTAATTTTGACTTTCACCTCTTCATAAAGTCTATGGACAACATCTCTATAATGCAAAGGAATTTCAAGTTCTTCCATTCTACGCCACAACTTATCTATAGGGACTGTGTCAAATGCCTTTTTGAAGTTAACAAAACAACATAATACTTCTTCTTTACCCCCCCAAACCTTTTCAATAATGCGTCTCATCGTGATGCTGTGATCCACTGTAGAATGCTTCGGCCTAAAACTCGTTTGTCCTTTTGCCCTCTTTTCTTTTACTTCTACCCACTTCTTGATTCTATTTTCTACCATGTTGCCGAAAAACTTTGCAAACAAAGGATTGATCATAATGGTTCTATAATTAGATGGATTATTAATGTCTCCACTTTTAAAAAGGAGTTTTGCTAGGCTACTTGTCCAGTCTCTTGGGAATCCTTGTTGAATATTTCCATGATGTGCAGTGCAATAGTGTTCCTTCCCCATTTTAGATACTTTGTTTGAAGTTCAACCAAGTCTTTTGCCTTTCTTGTTTTCAACTTCTTAATTCCAATCTCCACCTCCTGTAATGCGAAGAGCTTTGTAGTTGTGTTGAGCCCCGGGGGAGGCTCAACCTCTGATTCTTTCTCATAAAGTTGTTTTGAATATTCAAACCATTGATTGGCTATAATATTATTTTCGATTTGCTTCTTCCTTGGTTGAAGTTCCTGCCAGAAAAGCTTTGGGTTATTTTTGCCTAGAAATATTAATTCTTCTTGCCTTGTTTGCATGAACTCATCTTTTTTCCCTTTTAGTATTTTCTTATATAACTTTACATTCATCTTCTCCTTGCCTGTCTTTTTCAAGGTCCTCCTTGCCATTTTGCATTCCTCATCAAACCAAGAATTTACAAGAAAATAATTTGATTTTGATGTCCTATTTTTTGCTCTTTTGCACTTCTCAAGTGCCCTTTGAATTATATTTGTTAACTCATGACTGTTTGACGCTTTGGAAACCAATTTTCTCTTTCTAAATTAATCTCTCGAGCATTGTCTTGAAGATAGTACAATTTTATTGTGTTAGAAGAATTTTGCCCCTTGGTAGTGATTGCCGAGAGCATTGGGTTTTTCTCTTATGCTATCTTTCTTCTACCTATGATAACTTCATATAAATTGAGTTATGGCTTGATTTTAAGTCCCAACTATGCTATCCAATCTTAACTTCATCTATCTTTTCTATCAAGCTTTGTGTACAAATCACATAATCACCAACACTTGCCCCATTGCATGTGTTGCAAGTGAAGTTCCTAAACCTTTTCCATTTGTGCAGACCATTGCAAATAATTAAGTTGAAAGCCCCACATAGCGTAAGCAATTCCTCTCCAAAATGATTGCTAACTTTGTCATCTTTTGAACATCTCACCCATTGGGAATTCTCCTCTTCAGTGAGCCAAATAGGATTATGATCCTCTTTGCAATAAAGAAAAGTAGCTTGCTGATTTGTTGTTCTAGCATTAAAATCACCCACTATAAGCACTTCTCCTCGCTGATAGTATGCGAAAATATCTTGCTTTAAAGCTACATACAGATCCTTGCTGTCTAGCCCCTTATTTTTGTAAGTTTTTGAGACTTGAAGGGCAAAATAACACGCTGCAATTCTTATGTGATTCTCATTCTCTAATACTTTGAACCATAAATATTGTTTATTTTTATCTTCTTTCATCAACTAAATGTGATGACCTTCCTTTTCTTTCACTAAAACTAGTATTCCCCTATACCCTTTGTCATTTTCTGCTACCTTGTTCTAAACTGCTAACTTCAAATAACTGTCAAACATAGGAGTTTTGCAACCATCATGTTCATGAGTTTCTGTGAGACAAATTATGTCTCTACCTTCCGCAATAAGCCCTAACCCAGGTCCCCTCCTCCAAGGGTAATCTCTACAATTCCAACAAACTAAACTTAGGTAGACCTGGGTAGGATTTGAATGTTATGCAATTTGACACATAAGACTCAACTTTGAGTCTTCGCCCCTTTCCATCTATGTTGCTCTTGTTGTTTTCCACCCTATTATTGAATTCTCTGTCTTTTTTTTACTGCTAGCTTGCTGCCCTGTTTTGTCCTGAGTCCCAAACACTGCAATAACCGCTTTACCGTTGTACAACTATGCCCTTTTCCCTTCATTTCTTGCTGCTCTAATTTTCCGCACTTCTTCCCTTCTCTCCTCTTGTTGTTTGTTGGGTAAATCTTCATTTAAGAAGAAGTGTGAGTCTTTCAAGAGTTTCTTGTTGCTCAAGAGATGGTGTTTGTCTTGCACGATTTCCATGGTGACTTTTATGAGATGAGGCCTCTATTCACATATCTTCCCCACCCTCTTTGCTTGGCAAATTTGCCCTTTCCAATGTAGTTTATTTTTCAGAAAGTCCCTTGTCAAATTGAGTGTACTTTCATTCATCCCATAATATCTTATTCCCCTGATAATAAAGTTTGTTTCTATGTCTTTTTTTACTTTGTGTTCTCTTTCCTGTGCTCTATGAGCACTTGCGTCTTCTTCTTCCCCTGTCCTTATGTAACCATTAGCGTCTTCAACTCTATCTTTGATTCTTTTGGACTGCCATCCCTATTGTTCTTTTTTGTCTTCTCTTTTGAAAGATATGTTTGTTGAGATACTTGTGTATCTACTTGAGTTGCTTTAGTAATTATCACATCCTTGTTTGCTGCCCTTGACCCTGTTATGGTTTGCAGCGTTTGCCATTCTTGTTTTCATGTCTGTAGAGCCTCTTGTAACATTGTTACTTGTTATTTTAAAATCCTATTACCTTCCATTAAAAACCGATTTGCAAATGCGACCTCCAAAATTTTGTGATCCCTTTTTTGTTCTTTAGCTTCCTTGTTATTATCCGTATTAAGCTCATTCACGCTATATTTCGATCATTATGCATTGTTTGTCCGTTTGTACAAGCAGTGTTTGACACAACTCCTTCCGAGCCAACATTGCGACGCGCGAATCTAGATCCGTAGACCTATACAATAAATGTTAAAGCATGGTTTCAGCGTGACGAAAAACCTTTAAATATACGTTTCTACACAACTCTACAAACACGGGCACAAGAATTGTCGTCCATAGAGCTAGATTAAACAAATCCCATCAGATCCTCCTGAACTCAATTTGGCGGGCAACTATGGACAAAGGCTCCAATTTCTGTTCGTCATCTCCGTCCAATTCACCGATTCGTCTTTCGGAATATTTACCCCATCTCCTCCAGTTCACGCTCTCATTGGCTGTGCAAGGGGATCGGGATTTGTCTCGTTCTTTACCGCCCGAGTTTTGTGCAAAACTTCTGCAAAATGAGCCCGAGGATGCCTGCATTTGCCTGCAATCGCATGAAGTTAAGCAGGATGGAGAGCAAAGCGTCAACATCTGTGACTGTATATGTCACGGTGAGTTAATTTATTACACGTGTTTTAAAAAATTGTATGACTCTTTTCTTTCTTTGTAATAATATTCTTGGGGTAGCAATGTATACCTTGGTATCAAGCCAGTAAAGGGTCCCAGTATGAAAAGGCCGGTAACTCAGAGATAGAGTAGCCCACCACCTGGGGCAGGTAACTCAGTGAAAGAGTAGCCCACTACCCCGGGCAGGTAACTCAGTGATAGAATAGCCCACCACCCGGGGCAGGTACTGATTTTGATTCATAGGCCATGCAGTTTATAATAAGTTATTGGTATATCTGTCATGCAGGCTGTCGGATATACTCTTGGATTATAGAAGCAGCCCATAGGTGTAATCTCAGACCGAGCTTAGATCACTCCAATGAGTTGCTAATTCCCATTGCTAGAAAAACAAAAAGCTTGTATTTCAGTTTCAATGGATTTTTATTCAGAAGAGAGAAGCTTCGTCAATTGTAAACTTCTGTGATTATTTTCCCGGTGTTGTGTTTTTTTAATTGTCCCTTATGAGTAAGTTGCATTATATAATTTTAGAAAAGAAGTCTAGTGTGTGGTTAGAAAACCATGATAACAGATTTAAAGGGTAGGTTGATTTTTGAAGTTACCACACCACTTTAGATCATTAACTACTCTTAGGATTATAGCGGAAGACCTCAATACGCTTACTTGAATTAACCTTTGGAAGGGACTAGAAGATATTGGGTCCCCTTTGGGTTGAGAGCTGTAATGATAAGGTCATATGAGAGAGTTGTTGTGAAATACAGAATTGTTAGGGTTAGTTGGAAGAAAGTAACATTAATATAAGGGTAAAACAAGGATGTCCTTTTTCTTTTGTGTGACTAGTGGAATTGATGACCAAGGTGATCTCATACTCACGTGACATGGGGTCGATTATGTTTGTAGCCACTATAACCACTAGGTGCACCATGCCTGCCCCTAATGTGGACACATGTTAATCGGAGGGATTGAACCAAGCACCTCATAATATTTTACATAGCACATTTACATGCTTTGCCAAGTGAGCTACCCCTCGAGGGCTAAGCAAGGATGTCCTTTGACCTCTACTCTTTTAGTATTTGTATGGGCAAGTTAGAAGCTTGCCTAAAGGAAGTAGGGCGTATGGGCACAAACCTTGTAGAGCTGGTTATCACCTTCCTATATGTAGGTGATATTGTTCTTTTAGCAAGGAACCTTTCTATCTTTGAAAGGCAGCTTCAAATTCTCAAATATTTTTGCACTAGCTTTGGGATGTTAAAACAAAGATAATGATCGTCATGTCTATAAATATCACTTAACTCATTTGGCTACAATAATGATGACTTGGAAGAAGTCCCTTCATATAAATATCTTGAATTTGTTACACCTCAGATTCTTTGCATTGTACCCTACATTTTTTCGCCAGATGTGACCACCACAATGAGCCAAAAGTGTGCTTATTGTTGTATTTATGTAGTGTATTTGACCACGTTGGGATGCTTGATATAAAAGTTTTTGTCTAATCGGTAGCCCAGACCCTTTCAGTGGTTGGTCATGACCCATCCTTCTAGTTTCCATTTCAAGGTGCTTGGTTTGATTGCTCCTTTCAACTACCCCATCTTATCATGTTGGGCATTTATGGCTTGGGTTTGTATTTGGGTATTTTGAAGTGGATCTACTAGAACACATGATTTATGAGAGCCCCTAACCACTTTCTTATTTTATATGTTATGTAAAGGTTGTCACACCTATGGTTTAGGACACATGTTTTATACCCCACATGGACCACCTCCTATGCACATTCCACATTGAGGAATGAAGAGTGTTGTCCAAATTGACCATTTTTGAGTCTATTATCATTATTTTTGAGGGCCGACCTACACTTGGACTACTTATGACAACTGTGGGGTAGTTTGGAGCATGATTATGATGTGGTGGGGCACTTTCCATGCCTTGTGGAGGATATTTGCTTGAAATAAGGACATGATCATACATTGGAGGCGCTTTTTGAGTATTCTTGACCACATTTAGAGGAACCGTCCATTTTTTGGGACATCATTCACCATTTTTATGAAGTTGTTCCACCTCGTGAATTTAGACATTGGACATTTCTTGAATTGGGAGGCTACTACATCGTATTTTGTGCCTTGGACTTCACTTATTTAAGGGTATTACTTACATCTACACCAAATTGCCTTCCTCGTGAGCTAACCACCTCTCATGAGGGTTGTGTGCATATGTGGCTTCATTTGTTTGTATTTTGGAATGAGGACATGTAGGGTTTTTAACTTTTTAGCTCTTCCATTCTCCTTTGTGTTGATTTTTAGGTAGCATCAGATGTGCTCTAGCTTGAAAATTTTGTGGAGGGGTTAGAACACATGAGATCTCCAAGACCAAGAAATCGTTTGGAGAAATTTTGCCCGGAATGAATGTTATTCAAATAATCAATTATTTTTAATGGAGCCTAAGTTAAAACTTAGGAAATTAAAATAATTAAAGTGAATTAATATAAATGTGGGTGAGGAGCTTCTAAGTAACGAGGATCAAGTCTAATTTAATCTTAGCCAATTGATTAAGGATTAGATCACAACCATTGATTCATCAAAGGAAGGCTTGAGGGTCAGTTGGAGAACACAAACAATGAGTGAATTTGGAGATCGATTTCTTCTGACGGAGCAGTGCTCGGACGAAGATAAGATCTGAGTGATTCAACAACAGTGAGGGGCAGAAGTAGTATTAGTCGGAGGACCAAGAGTACGTAGCAGAGCAAGGGCAATAGAGACAACAGAGGAAGCAACACAACCACCAGGAGAAGTGACGCAGTCCCCAGAGGGGGTGACGCAGGCCCACGCAGGGCTCAGGCAGGGGCAGCGCAGAGCTTCTGAGAGACAGTCCAAGATTTGCTGGAGATCGGGGTTTTTGAGCAGAGAGGGCTGAAACTCGATTTTCTGAGAGGCAGATTAGCGCAGAGAAGAGGTGACGCAGTCCTCAACCGTTCCCAAATGGGCCTATGCCTCTACTGCGCAGAGGCAACGCAAAGGAAGCTGGGGTTTCGCCAGTTCATATCCGAATTAGCCAGGACTTGCAGTGTGAGGTAAAACTCACTATTTTATCTGTCTGCCGAGGATTTTCTCTGTTGGGTGAGTCGGATTTGGCACCCTAGTTGTACTCAGAATATTGCTGCTTAATAATACAAACCCTCAGATCTGCTGCACCGGTTTTCTCGCATTGGGTTTTTTCGGGGATGTTAGTCCAAAAATAAGTGTGTCCTTTGTGTGATTGTCTCATTTATTTTTCAGTACTTGATCTGTATATTGGTGTAGGCTGTTTAGTATTTTCATTAATATTTTACTGAAGTATTCAAAAAGTAACTTTTTAAATGGAAAATACAAGTAGGTAATGCAAATCAATTAACTACAGTAAGATTTTTGTTTGTAAGATTTAGAAATTTTCACATGGTATCAGAGCGATTGCAGATCAAGTAGGACTGAAGCCATCAATGAAAGGACAGAAGAAATTCTGCAGCGGGAAAGCAGCTGTCCCGAGAGATAGCACAGTCCTAGGTTGGAGAGGCAGAGGAAGGGTGACACAATCACCTGGGAAGGCTCACGCAGAGCCCTGCGTCAACTTGCTAGGGTGACGTTGTAGCTGCAAAAGGCAGCGCTGTGCTTGCTAGGTCAACGCAGAGCCTGTTGAGTCTCAATTTTCCGGTTGCCTGGCTGGAAGTGCAATACAGTTTCTTTCTAGAGTTGCTGGTGGGGCGCTGATTTTGCTGGTGCAAAACAATGTCTAGTGGGGCAGAAGCAAAGTAGAGGGAATCGGTTCCTTAGAAGATTTCTTGCCGAGAAGTCTAGATCCAGTGTTGAACAACAACAAAGAGAGATCAAAGAGGAGTGCTTCGACATTTGTTGGCAGAAGGAGTTCCGTGAAGGAAATCAAAATTCAGAGGGAACTTGTTCCTTAGAGGGTTTCTAGTGCCAAAGAAATCCAGATCCAGTTTTTGTTGGGGCTGCAGAGGAAGAGGGAGAAAGGAACTTGTTCGACACTTAGTTGAGTAGAGATGGCTGTGAATGGACTAAGGGATCAGGACAGGTTGGATGGAGCATCCAAATTTGTCATCTGGAAGGCTAGGATCTTGATAGTTTTGGATGAACATAGCATCAAGGATCATGCCTTGAACACGATTGCTGTTCCGATAGATGTTGATCCTCTCAAGAAGTACGAGGAGGCTCAAGCAAAAGCAAAATGCATGATCATGGACAGAGACAAGGATCAGGTGATCCCACATATTGTTGAGAATAACACAATAAGGGAAATGTGGGAGGCCTTGACCACTTTGTACCAGGGATCTTTCGTCCAACGGAAGATGTTGCTTGAGAATTAGCTAAGATTGTTTCAGATGCAGAAGGGAGAAGAAATCGATCCTTTCCTTATCAGATTGCAAGGGATTCGAGATCAGCTAGCTTCTGTAGGGGCTACACCAAATGGTGGACTTATGGTCAAGATTGCCTTGAATGCAGTCACTGAAAAGTGGGAAACTTTTGTCCAAGGTATTTTGGGCGGGGCAACTCTTCCAAGCTAGGAGGAGATGTGGGCAGCTCTTCGACAAGAAGAGATCAGAAGATGGACCAAGGCAGGAAGCAACGGTAAAGGGATCAAAGCCAAGAAAGAGGAAGAGGAAGACGTGGCTCTCGCTTATAAGGGACAGCAAGGGCAACAAAGAAGGAAGAAGAAGGACCTCTCGAAGGTCAGATGCTTCAGATGTGGGGAAATGGGACACTTCGCCACGCAGTGCCCTTTGAAGAAGAAGGGCAAAGAAGAATCTGGCTCGAAGGCTGTTCCAGCTCAGGCTGATGAGGATGATGATGATGGGTGCGCCATGAGTGCTCATGCACATAAGAAGTGGGGCGATATGGAGTTGTAGATTGAAACTACAGTATAGGGGCAGGATCCTTGAGGTGCCCAAACTTTTGAATCACATACGACTACGGAAGCCCTTAATGACAGTAACAAAATGACGAGAGTCAGTTGGTTCGAGGGATGATGGAGCGACAGTGGTAGAGCTAGAGCGCCAAAGTCTGAAGTAGCGCAGAGCAGAGGCAACAACAACGTAGCAGCCGCAACGTAGTGCACAATGGTGTAGCGTAGTGCAGAGAAGCAACAACGTAGTAGCATTAGAGGGTCAATGCAGATTAGCAGTAGAGGAAGCTTCAACATCGAGGTGTATCCAGACTGATCAATATGTCAGTGTTTGGGATGTCTTTCAGTTGCTTAACTCTCAGCAACTGAGTTGCAGTTCAACAGTTAGTAGTGGCAGTGCTATGGGCAGTATGATGCAACATTTTGAGAGGGAGTTGCAGTACAGATGCAGCAGCGACAGTGGCAGAGTCATGGGCAACAATACAGATTATAGCAGCGCAGTGGATGAGGGGCAGCAAGCCGAGCACTAGCAGTGCAAAAGACCGATGCCATGGATCAGGGTGATGCTTCTGGTGAGAAGTATTGCTAGAGCACATTCCTTGCTAAGAGAGAGTATTGATTTTTGGGTAGCATCAGATGTGCTCTAGCTCCGAAATTTTGTGGAGGGGCTAGAACAAATGAGATCTCCAAGACCCAGAAATTGTTTGGAGAAATTCTTCACGGAATGAATGTTATTCAAATAATTAATTATTTTTAATGGAGCCTAAGTTAAAACTTAGGAAATTAAAATAATTAAAGTGAATTAATATAAATGTGGGTGAGAAGCTTCTAAGTAACGAGGACCAAGTCTAATTTAATCTTAGCTGTTGATTAAGGATTAGATCACGACCGTTGATTCATCAACATGAAAAGTATAAAGGAAGGCTTGAGGGTTAGTTGGAGAACACACACAGTGAGTGAATCTGGAGATCGATTTCTTCTGATAGAGTAGTGCTCAGATGAAGATAAGATCTGAGTGATTCAGCAGCAGTGAGGGGCAGAAGCAGTTATTGGTCGGAGGACTAAGGGTACATAGCAGAGCAAGGGCAGCAGAGACAACAGAGGAAGCAACGCAGCCACCGGGAGAGGTGATGCAGGCGCACGCAGGGCTCATGCAGGGGCAGCGCAGAGCTTCTGAGAGACAGTCCGAGATTCGCTGGAGATCGGGGTTTTTGAGCTGAGGGGGTTGAAACTCGATTTCTGAGAGGCAGATCAGCGCAGAGAAGAGGTGACGCAGTCCTCAACTGTTCCCACATAGGCCTACGCATCTACTGCGTAGAGGCAGCGCAGAGGACGCTGGGGTTTCGCTAGTTCAGATCCAGATTAGTCGGGACTTGCAGTGTGAGGTAAAAATCAGTATTTTATCTGTCTGCCAAGGATTTTCTTTGTTGGGTGAGCCAAATTTGGCACCCTAGTTGTACTCAGAATACTGCTGCTTAATAATACAAACCCTCAAATCTGTTGCACCGGTTTTCTCGCATTGGGTTTTTCCGGGGACGTTAGTCCAAAAATAAGCGTGTCCTTTGTGTGATTGTCTCATTTATTTTTCAGTACTTGATCTGTATATTTGTGTAGACTGCTTAGTATTTGCATTAATATTTTACTGAAGTATTTAGAAAATAACTTGTTAAATGGAAAATACAAGTAGGTAATGCAAATCAATTAACTGCAGTAGGATTTTTGCTTGTAAGATTTAGAAATTTTCACACTTTGTTGGCTTGGTAAGTGCACAATCTCTTGCCCTTAGGTTCCTTGGCAAGGGTTTTAAGTATTATAGCCAATCCAAATTTATTTTGTTGTTGAAGGCTTTCTCTGGAGTAAACTCTTCTTGTAGGACCTTCATTTTTATGTATTATCTTGATTAGACAAGAGATTATTTTGCCCTAGGGCTCTAGTCTCTTATTCTAATCCATAAGCTTGGAACAACCAATTCTACAAGGAGCATACTTCTTGACCCTATAAGCCCTAAGCAAAGACAAGGGACTACCCCTAAGCGAAGACAAGGCACTAAGTCTACTCCCAACAAGTAATGACAAAAGCCCCATAACCCAAAATTTATGTATTTTTTTTGTTTCATAAAGATATAAGTGCAGAAAAAATCAAAAGAACAATCAAATAAAAGTATTTATCAATGTTACCAAACTCGGAATCGGCAATAAATCGGGGAGGCAAAAGAGTGAAGAGTTTTAATCGGATCGGGAAAAAATCGGTGAATTCAATAAATAAAAATATACACATATATTGAATTAAAAAAAAAAAAAAAACATTTTTTATTGATATTCAATAAAGGCATATCCAAACAATGCATATTATCAATAGATGTCCAAAATATCATAAATGAATAAGTATCTCATATATGTTATGAGTCCAAACACGATCCAAAGTACAGAGTCCTGACTCCTAACCAGTGACTACACAGAACCAGAAGCATCTGCTTCTAAAAGTTTACAAAAAACTGCATACTTATCAGTAAAAATCCAGTAACTAAGAGTCTAAGACTCTTAAGAGTGAGAACTAGAAGCAATTCCTCCCACTCCTTCGCTTGCTTGACTCTCAAAGTTCTCCAGGTCATGTAGGCTTAAAAGAGGAGCCTCCTCTAATTGGACCGAATCTGCTGCATTTGTAGTTTGCAGATCTATCTCTTCAAGGTCGATTGGTGAATGATCCAAACCTGTCATTATCATGAGACATTGAAATGTAAATTAAATTTTGAACTTTGAACTTCAAAGTGCAAATCAGATTATGAAACCTTCAAATTCAGGCTCTCACCTAGGATTTGCTTGTTGCGAAGTCGTAGATTGTAATGGACAAATACAAGGTCATTTAAGCACTTTTGTGTCAATCGGTTGCGCTTCTTAGAATGTATTTTCTCAAACATGCTCCAGTTGCGCTCACAACCAGAAGCACTGGATGCTTGGTTTAAGATTTGAATGGCGAATCTTTTCAAATCTGGTGTATCACTACCAAAGTTTTGCCACCAAAGACCTAGCAAGTGGCTAGGGTTCGTGTCATCGTGAGTAGAAGTACTAAATAGTAAATAGTAAATACTAAATAGTAAAAACTTAAAAAGACAAAACAAAGTTTGAAGTTTGAACAAATTTAATGAATTGATGAAGCCTTCAAGCCTCAAAGGGTACCTTGCAACATCTTGGATCTTCTCGCATAGCTCTGTTATAAGCAAATAATTTAGCTGGCGCCCTATAATCCTGTAGTTGGGAAAAGACACGGCTTTGAAATTCTGGATCAGGGAAGCACCTTTCAATGCATGTCATAAGTCCTCTGCCAACCTCCCCATCCTCGTTAAATTTGCTCTTATCATAAAAATAGTGTGGGTTTAAGAAGTACCCAGCAGCATGTAAGGGGGAATGCAATTTCCTATCCCAACGTATCCCAACGTGCATCAATAATGTCCCAAAGAAGCATATACTTTGCCTCCTCATCCCCATATCTTCTTTTGATGGCCTCCTTTGCGAGATCCATTGCCTCATAAATGTAACCCATAGCGGGTTTGTCACCATCAACCATCCTGAAAGTTCAAGCTTTCAAATTTAAAGAAATATGAAACAATGAAAATAAAAGAAAGCTTGAAATGAAATTTTAAAAATGAAAAAGTTAAAAGACTTGAATTACCTGAGTACTCTAACAAGGGACTTCGTCACAACAATAATCTCTTCGGCATCTTTCCAGAAACCGTCATTAAACACAAGTGCAACAATTTCAATGCCTTCAAGGGTCTTGGAATGTTTAGATGCCATCCACTCAGGTCCCAAGAAAATCCTCTTCAGATTTATCTTTTGCTCAACCACAAATTGCAAAGATATGAAATTTGTTGCAAATCTAGTATCTGCAGGTCGAACAATTTCTTTACCTTCAATGTATTTTCTCATGGTGGTTAGGACAGTAGTGTGGTTGTATAGGTATTTGGTTATGGATTTTTCCTTCTCCACCACCTCATGTGTCCAATGAAGCTTACCATTGTCCTCAAGCATTAAATCTATGCAATGGGCAGCACAAGAGGTCCAAAAAATAGTGGGGTGCCTAATCTCAAAAAGTCTACCAGTAGCCATATAATTAGTTGCATTGTCGGTGACAATTTGTACAACATGTTCTTCTCCCACTTCTTGAACAACTTCCTCCATCATTTCACAAATAAGTTGGGCAGTCTTAACCTTGTCTGATGCATCCATTGATTTGAGAAACATTGTGCCTGCTGGACAAGATACAAGGAAATTTATTAAAGTTCTATTCCTTTGATCTGTCCATCCATCACTCATGATGGTGCACCCTATTTCTACCCATGATGAACGAAACTCAGATAGGACAAGCATGACATCTTCAACACTCTCTAACAACAAATCTGTCCTAAGGCTCTCTGATGTAGGGGCTTTGAACCCTGGACCTACAATAGCAACTGCATCAATCATAGCTTGCCAATAAGGACTTTTGGCACAATGGAAAGATATGTCAGAATAGTACCAAAAGTTAGCAATGGCCTTCCTTGCCTGACTATGGATATTTTTTTTCCAACCAGTTGCATCCAAGGTAGGTTGGGAACCAGGTTTTGTGTGGGGAGCAAAAAAAGTGTTTATGTTTCCACCTCCAGTGTTGAATGAAGGAGGATTCCTTTGGCCTTGAGTTTCTCCTGGACTTGGAGCCATGTGTAGGAAACTTGGGAATGGCATTGAGGATTCAACAGAGGGAGATGACAATGGGCATGGGGCATTGGAACAAAATTCATCAACTCCAAGAGTTCCTATTTCTTTATTTTGCTTTGCTTTCTTGGCATTATGCTGACTCAACATTTCAATGGCCAAGGTTGCTTGGTGTTTGACATTATCGTCAACATCTTTGCAGAGACCTATATCATGGTTGGGTATCTGTGCAAGGTGGTACATGAATCTATAAATGCCTCTGCTACATTTCGCTTCGCAAAATTTACAATGGAGCTTGGGGTCTCTCGGAATCTTGTCACAATAAGCCCAAGCAAAGTCCTTCTCCCTCGGCATTGTAGTTGTTTTGGACTTGTGTTTAAATTGTGGCTTCTGTTAAGATTGAAGAATCGAGATTTGAAGTTGTGGCTTTGCTGCTTTTGTTTAATTTATCACTCCTGCTGCCTGCAAGACAAAAAAAATTTAAAAATTAAAAATGCAGATAAGTGGGAGAGAGGGTTTTGCTGCTTTGCAGCTTGCTGCCAAGTATTCAATAAACTTATAAAGATATATATTTAAAAATTAATAAATTTTAAATAAAGTTTTAAATTTTAATAATAAATTTTTAATGGAATAGGTGACATCACTTGGCTTAGAACTAGGTGATAGTGCCACTGCGAGCGATAAATATTAAATAGACAGTCTCTGCTATAGTTTAGGAACTTGGTTTCAAATTTCAATACCAACAGAATTTGACTTAGTAATAAAATTATAAATATAATAATGCAGATTGCACCCACCTATTTTGTTGTTTCCAACTACAACTATGCAGAGATTGATTTCCGAGTGACATTATATTTTATTACTGGTTAAAAACTTAAAAGTATAATTGTAAAAAATTAATATTCATTTTCTTAAATATTTATTTCGATTCTACATGCATAAATTTATAGATATCAACTACGCAGAGATTGATTTCCTATTGACATTATATTTTATCACTGGTTAAAATAATAGCAACTTAAAAATATAATTTAAAAAAATTAATATTCATTTTCTTAAATATTTATATTCTGCAGGCATTATAGATATTGATTTTCTTATGAAGCTGGGTTTTCCAAGAAGTGAAGCTGATCCAAACCTTTACTTCAAGGTTGAAAATGACATGCCTCTCATTTTGGTACCTTATGTAAACGATCTCTTTTTGACAGGTGCAAACCCTCTCATTCATCAATGCTAGAGGGAGTTGGCTTCTGAATTCGAGATGAAGGACCTAGGGTTGATGCACTACTTCCTAGGCTTGGAGGTCTGGCAAAATCTAGGTGATATTTTCCTTTCTTAAGGAAAATACAGTGTGAAGCTACTTGAAAGATTTGGGATGGTGGACTGCAAGTCTGTGACTACTCCGATGGAACTCAACTTCAAGAAGCTATGCGAAAGCGCTGCTGGCTTGATTTGGGAAATCCTTCTGAGTATCGTCAACTCGTGGGGCCCTGATGTTCTTGGTGAACTCTCGTTCGGACATATGCTTCGCAATGAATACGTTGAGTCAATTTATGTTCGAGCCTCATCACATACATTGGATTGCTGCCAAGAATCTCTTGAGATATCTCTGGGGCACAGTTAACTATGGATTGAGATACACTGTCGGTAATTTGATGCCCCATGGATATACCGATGCTGACTGGGATGGCAGTGTGGTGGATCGTAAGAGCACATATGTATGTTGTTTCTCACTAGGTTCTGCTTTGATATTTGGGATATGGTACAACGGGGAGCAACAAGGCTCCATCACATTGGGACTGATGAGTAGGTCACAGATATTCTCACGAAGCCCCTGGGGAAGGTCAAATTCTTAACCTTTTGTGAGAGACTTGGAATCGTGTAAAGACTCGCCTATGAGGGTCCCACATGAGTTTGACATTGAGCTCTGGGAGATCCAGGGGGCTTGGGGGTACTTCTTGGAGCTATGAGCGACCATAGGGTGAGTGGTTCATTTTCCCCTTGTGGTGCGCTATGTATAGGGTGAGTGATTCACCTTACCCTATGATACCCCATTATGGTTGGCATATGCATAGGGTGAATGGTTCACCTTCTCCTATGGCATATGAGTAGGATGAGTGGTTCACCTTCTCTTGCTGATGCACCAACATACATCCTACCCATGTAGTCTCGGACTCATGGGAAGTACCTCTCATCTGGCCAATGAGTTGGGAAATGAGGATAGAGACCATAGCACTATCGATGGACGCATTGTGTATTGCCGTACCCTCTATGCTAGGATGCATGGTGTTCAAACATCTTGATTTGGGATCAATTGAGGTTTTACCTCTGGACTGACTTTGGGTTAGTGGAGAGTGGCAAGGTCTTGTGACTCACTCTCGATCAATTCTTCTTCATTATTTCTTCATGGTTCAGCAGAGCAGTGTAGAGCAGAGCAGAGCAGAGCAGAGTAGGGTTGACATAGATGGTACAGGTTGGCAGATGGATTGGCAGGCGGATTTCTCCCTAGTTGAAAGGGAGTGTTAAAATTGGCAACTATGGCCAAACTCCACCTTGGACAACTCATATGATGGAGGTGATATTTTTATTGGATTCCTCTTTTCGAGAGGTGCAAGATTGATCTAAAGATCTTGTTTGGATGAGCAAAAGTGTGATTTTGGATTTATTATTCACACGTGCAAATTTTCAAGGTCAGCCAGAATCAAATGTAGCCTCATGAAGCCCAACAGTTGTGTCTCCACACCCTCAATGAATTGTATAAATAAGAGTGACCTTCTCCTCATTTGGACATCAATCACTCATCACACATCTCTCTCTCCTCTCCTCATTTGTTCGTACAACTTGGAGTAGCTCTCTACCTCACATGTGTGAAAACAGGAGGACGAAATTTTAGGGCAGATTGCAGGTCGAATTTCAGGAAATTAGGCCAACGTTGACCAGCGTAAATATAGTAAATATTAGTACTATATTTTATAAATATAGTTAATATTTTTGAAAATTGCAAGATAGTAAATATTAGTATTATATTTTATAAACATAAAATTAAAAGATTTATTTTTTAATTTTTTTTTTAAAATTTTAAGAAAGATAGTTTCTGATAATAGCTTACATTAGCCACAATTTACCTCTCAAGTGCCAGGTTATGAATCATAACCACTCTTATGTCAACCTTTTAATATGGACAGTGAGGTGAGTTTGGAGTCAAGAAGACGGAGTTGCTCCCAACTTTGTCTAAGATATTTCAGAAGTTTCAGTATCCAACTAGGAGCGACTTCTAGCGAAGTGTTCGACCTTTAGGTCGACTATGGGGTAGAAGAAATCTTCAACCTCCAACGAAGGAAATAACGAAGACTAGCACATTGGTTATTCCCTCAATGTGACTATGTAGCCCGTTAGTGGATTGTCCCTCCAACTTTTGTGTAATTTGTACTCCTTTTGTTTATCTTATATTTAAACTTGTTACAACAAGAGCCAAGAAAAAACAAAATAGAAAAAAACCAACCCATGAATTGTACACAAAATGTTTGCAAATAAGAGTTCTATTATGGAATAAAATGATTTCACAGTTCATCAACAACTGAAATGAGAGGAGGGACTAGCCTTTAATATTTTTCTTTAGTAACGGCTAGTTGGACCTCACTTCCAAAATAATATTTTTTATTTGTAATCCACAACTTGGAAAATAAGTAATTCAAAATACAATATTTTATTACAATGCTTGTCCACAAAAGAGAGTTTGACTTGGCTAGTTCGACACTTGGAAGTGTAACGTCCCCTTGGCTTTGACCCCAAAAAGGCAAAAGATGAAGAATAGTAGACTTTTATGCCTAAGATCCTCCTCAAGATGACCCAATGGCTCAATGAAGCAACTAGACTTTAGTTGGATTGACTTGGTGCTTTGGTGGCTCGATTTGGTATGTGGAAGTTTGCTTTGGTTAAAAGGATGTTGATTTGACTTTGTAACGACTAATTTTTTGTCCACAAGAAGGTGCGATGGTCCATTTGACCCATAAATAACACCAATATTCCACTTTGTTGATAGCTAGTGTTGAAATGGCACCCCAAAGGGGGCTTTTGATTTAATTTTCCCTTAATTAAGTTGGAAGAGAAATTGTAATTTCATCTCATAACAGCTTGTAAGTGTTAACTGAGTCAGAAAGACTTAGTTAGCTCAGATAATTCAAGTTGGAGGTCAAAGAGGAGGCATGTAGAGTTATTCCTAGATTTTAGGGGGGTCCAGTTATAGTTATTTGTGAGTTGTAATTAGTTAACTCAATTAATCGAGTTAAAATCAGTTTAACTAGTTCTAACTAAGAGATGAGCTAGTGATAGGTCTAGTGAATTAAATCTGGTTTAATTCACAAGTAGTGATCAATTAGGTAACTGATAATTCGCTATAAATAGCTGTTGCATATCAGTTCTAAGGAAGGCCCAGTTGAGATTGAGGTTAAAGAGAAGATAACTATCGGTTGTATAATTAGAAAATTGTACAGGTCATACATGAGGTCATCAGGATGCCTTGAAGGAATTGCACAGTCAATTCTTGGGAATTTCCTTATTAATAGGGACATAATTCCTCTAGGAATGCGTAAGCAAGGTTGGTCAGACAGAGACTGAGAATTGGTTAAGTATTGGACCTATTTTGCCTAGATCATAGTAAGACAGTCAACAGAGTGCAGAGGTTTCTCAGTGAGGGAAATAACATTGTATTGTTTCATGGTCTTGACTTTATGCAATATACAAGTAGCATGGTTTTGAGTAGTTGCTTTCCCCATATACATCTTGTGTTGTGCGATTGATAATTTCTTTCTCTTACTTGTTATGTGAATGTGCAATCTTAATTGGTTTCCGCAATTTGTAGAAGGATTCAGTATTTTGTTTTAGTACATTACAAGATCAGATTGAATCCCTTTTGTAATGTTCCGTGTGCGGGTAGGGCCCACAGCCACGTATCCGGGGTCTGTGTAATGAGGGGTACTGCGCAAGGGTCCCCGCCCTCAGATGCTCCGGTGGGCCTTAAGACCCCACCCTTAACACCTTGGGATGCTGCCCTCACTAATAGGCCGGTCTTTTGGTGTAGTGGTTGGGCCTTAGTAATATTAGAGCTGAGGTCTCAAGGTCGAGACTCGCAGAGCGTGGTGGGCTATAATGTCCCGTGTGCGGGGAGGGTCCGCAGCCACGTGTCCAGGGTCTGCGTAATGAGATGTACTGCGCAAGGGTCCCTGCCCTCAGATGCTCCGGTGGGCCTTAAGACCCCACCCTTAACACCCTGGGATGCCGCCCTCACTAACAGTCCGGGCTTTTGGTGTAGTGGTTGGGCCTCAGTGGTATCAGAGTCGAGGTCTCGAGGTCGAGACTCGTGGAGCATGGTGGGTTGTAATGTCCCGTGTGCGGGTAGGGCATGCAGCCACGTGTCCGGGGTCTGTGTAATGAGGGGTACTTCAAGGGTCCTCGCCCTCAGATGCTTCGGTGGGCCTTAAGACCCCACCCTTAACACCCTGGGATGCCACCCTCACTAATAGATCGGTCGTTTGGCGTAGTGGTTGGGCATTAGATACCACAAAGGCCCAACCACTACACCAAAAGCCTAGACTGTTAGTGAGGGCGACATCCCAGGGTGTTAAGGGTGGGGTCTTAAGGCCCACCGGAGCATCTGAGGGCAGGGACCCTTGCGCAGTAACCCTCATTATGTAGACCCCAGACACATGGCTGCGGGCCCTACCCACACATGGGACATTACAACCCACCACGCTCTGCGAGTCTCGACCTCGAGACCTCGGCTCTAATACCACTAAGGCCCAACCACTACACCAAAAGACCAGCCTATTAGTGAGGGTGACATCCCAGGGTGTTAAGGGTGGGGTCTTAAGGCCCACTGGAGCATTTGAGGGCGGGGACCCTTGCGTAGTACTCCTCATTACACAGACCCTGGACACGTGGCTGCGGGCCCTACAGCACACGGGACATTACACTATGCATGCATGATGGCCAACATCTCCTTGTTGTATATAGCATACAACCTCTCATGTGGCAATAAATTCCGACTCTCGAAAGCTATGGGTTGGCCTTCCTGCATCAACACTGCGCCTATCCCCTCCCCTGATGCATCGCACTCTAGGACAAAGGGCTGCGTAAAATCTGGCAATGCCAAGACCGGACAACTGCTCATCACCTCCTTGAGCTTGTCGAAAGCCCGCTGCGCTGTGTCAGTCCAACTGAATGCCCCCTTTTTGGTAAGGTTTGTAAGGGGTGCAACAAGTTGGGAAAATCCCTTAACGAACTTCCGATAGTAGGTGCAAATACCTACAAACCCCCGAAGCTCTGTCACATTCTTTGGCTCTGGCCAGTCCCTGATGGCCCTGATCTTCTCCTCGTGGACCCTCACTCCGTCCACCCCAATGATGTGCCCCAAGTAGAGCATCTCTGTCAGCCCAAACTCGCATTTGGAGAGCTTAGCATAAAATTGCTGCTCTTCCAATATGTGCAATACAACCTCAATATGCTGTAGGTGCTCCTCCCACGTCCTGCTATAAATCAAGATGTTATCGAAAAACACTAACACAAACTTCCTCAAGTGACTGCGGAAGATGTGATTCATGCATGACTGAAAAGTGGCTGGAGCATTGGTTAGCCCAAAGGGCATCACCAAGAACTCAAAGTGACCGTAATGACATCTGAAAGCGACCTTGGGAACATCATGTACCCTCACGCGAATCTGATGGTACCCGGATCTCAAGTCAATCTTCGAGAAGAACTTCGATCCCCTCAGCTCATCCATCAACTCATCTATTCGTGGAATGGGGTACCGGTTCTTCATGGTCTTCTTGTTGAGAGCCCGGTAGTCAATGCACATCCTCAATGTGCCGTCCTTCTTCTTCACCAATACTACTGAAGAAGAAAAGGGGCTAGTGCTAGGACGGATGTGCCCAAGGGCTAAGAGCTCATGAATGGCCCTCTCAATCTCATCCTGGTAGGCCTTAGGATGCCTGTAGGGTGTAGTGATGACAGCCTGGATGCCCTGCTCCAGCTCAATCGTGTGCTCAAATCCCCGATCTGGTGGCTGCCTTGGTGGTATCTCTCCAAAAACCATGGCATATATGTCTAAAATGGACTATACATCTGGGTGTACGACCTGCCCTGTAGATCCTGCCTCTGAAACACGAAGCTCCATTGCCCACTCTATGTCTCCCTTCCGGAAATCTGCCTCCATCCGGTGTGCTGAAACTGTCTATGGTGGGTAGGTGTGCATACCCCGAATATTCTCGTGCCTCCTAGTCTTCTTATCTGTCCACTCCATCTCCAAGGTCTCCTATTCCGTGGTGATCTTCCCCAGCGTGATCAACCACTGCACCCCCAGTATCACGTTGGTGTCCAAAATGTCCACCACGAAGAAGTGATCTGTTAGGGTGTAAGTCCCCATAGTCACTGCCAAGGCTGGCACATACTTGGCACATTGCATGGTCCTGTCACCTGGAACCACTATCGAAAACCCATCAAAGCTCTCTGTTGGTATGCTTCTCTGCTCTACCAACTGGGCATCAATAAAATTGTGGGTGGCCCCACTGTCCACTAATACTGAAACACGTTGTCCCCGCATAGTGCCTTGGACACGCAGTGTCAAGTATTTGGGAACCCCTCGCAAAGAAGCAAGGGCTCCCTCGGTAGGTGCAAATGTTGCACCTCCGGCTCGTGGTGGTGGAGGTGGCAGATGATCTCCCCTCTGCGTTGCACTGCTGCCTCTTGCCTCTATCTCCTCATACTCCTCTTCCCCACTACTGTAGGAGAAAACCTCGATGTAATGTGCCTTCCCTGTGGCACAACGTGTCCTGGTGCCCATGGCTCCTGGCATGTGAAACATAGTCTCTTTCGCCTAAGATCTCTCCTGGTATCCTCATCCAAGGGCCCTCTGCTCTGGTTCCTCTTTGGAGGTGGAACCCTCATGTCCTTCCCCTTCGGCTGGAATGCTGGTCTTTGGGGAAAAGGAGCTCTAGTCCGGGGTAGTGCATCCTGCAAGTCCCGAGTCCTCCTGACTGCATTGTGGAGTGTAGCTGGCCTTGTCGATTTGACTAACCCCCGAAGGGGCTCTGCCAATCCATCGATGAACATGTAGATCATCCGGGTTGCAGATAAATCAGGCACCATCATGGAGAGTTTCAAGAACTTTGAAATGTACGTGTTTGGACTCTCGGTCTGCTTGAGCTTAGTTAGCTCAACAAAGTGCTCCTCTGGATCCCTTCGATCAAATCGCTCTATCAGCCTCCGTGTAAACTCGGCATATGCTGTCACCCCTGAGGGCCCCAGCGTAGCCATCCCGTGAAACCACCAGTCATGGGCCTCGCCCTCCAGGTGCAACGTTGCCACCTTGATGGTCTCTGTCTCTGCCATCTGGTTAAGCTGGAAATATATATCCAACTTCTCCACCCAAGCCTTTGCCGAACACTTGGTGGACCCATCAAATGTCGGTAGATAAAATCTGCCTACCGTGCCCTATACATCCCCATCCTGAAAATGCCTGTTTCCCCTGTGATGGTTGTGGTGTTTGCTGTCCCTCTTGAGCTGTACGAAATCATGGAATGTGAGGGCATCTCTGAACTCCTGTCCGTAGGACTGATACTCGGCAATGTAATCTCCCATGTGAGCCGGTTCTTGCTCCTGCTGTGCTCCTGCCCCAGTGTTTGCGGCAAGAAATGTGGGCATCGTGGAACGTGGAGGTGTATGTGATGCCATTTGCTGCACTGTGAGGTGCTCCTGCAAATGATGGGATGTGCCCGATCCCTCTCGGATATGGAAACCCCAAGACTGTCTAGATTCTGCAGTGAACCTTTGACCCATCTCTTCTATTCGCCTCGACAAATCCTGCACTGATTTGAGGAGAAGTTCATCGAACTCCTTCCCGGCATCTCTTTCCTCCGCCATTGGTTCCTCCTCTTCTGCGTCCACTACCGGAACGCAGTCACCTTCCCCGAAAGTGATCTCTAACCTCCGCTCTTGGTCTTTATACTTCCTCCCTCGATAATAGATATATGGTTTTCCTGCTGGTGTCATAGACAATCTGCTCCACAGGCTGAGCCAAGTCTATGAGCTCTGATACCACTATAATATTCCGAATAGAAATAAACAACAATATAAAGCACATAAACAAAGAACTACAACAACTAGAGAGTCATCACATGAACAAGAGACAATATGGAGAACGCTGAGCCATTTTATTAAATACTAAAAGATGAAATGAGTATAAAGGTGATCAGAATGATGGCACCTTGGCTTACACTAGGAAAGCGTAGAAATACTCTCAGAATCTATCACTGAATGGCTGCTCCCTCAATGACTGCGTAATCTCCAAAGCTGTTGGTGCTGCTGCTACTGCTGGAATGAACTAACTATTTGGGGCTGCTCCCCACCTCAGAAAATTGTGAAACTTTGGGAATGGCCGCTCCACCCAATACCCAGAAAAGCCCAGAGAGCTTTTCGGAAATGGTCGACCTCTGAAAATGACCTCCCTTGAGGCACCACGCTGTCCCAATGATAAACGCTGGCCCTGAAAAATTTGCTGCAAACAACGGCCTCAAATCCCCTGATAGACCCTCAATCCGGAATCACCTCCTCCAAAGACTGCGTCCTCCCTCTCACTGACTGCGCTATCTCTGCAAGTGAATGCTCCCAACTGTGGATGCTGCAACTCTCTCCGGCAAAACAAGGATAAAACTCCTCACCCGAGCAGGCACTCGAAGTCCCCCGGGGCTGAGGTTGGGATCTCTGTACGGAGACACCTGGTGTGCTGAACAACACGTGCAAACCTTGCTAAATAGCAAAAGCGTGCTCAATGTCAAGAGACAAATAACATAGATGCATAATTGAATGATCAAAATCAGGAGTCTCTCTCCCTTTTTATGCTTGGAGAGCCTTGCTCTCACCTAGGCCCCACCATCAACTGTGTTGTCTCCTTGGGCCACGTTGTCCCTCTAGCTCTGCACTGACTTGGGCCCACGTCGCCCATGCTAACATCTCCTCCACACTGCCACTTCGTTCTCTAGGCCCCACGCTGCCAAGTAATCACGTCTCCAAGTGACTTTAGGAAATGTTTTTATCCTAAGTGTGAGTTAAGTGTCCCTCTTCACCCACTTTATTTCTAACTTAACTTTATTTAAGTGAAATAGTCAAAAATTAATTTTTCCAATTAGCTATTGCTAATTGGGAATATTACAGTATCCCACGAGGGATGGAGAAGTGTATGAACCACAAACGTCCAAATAACCCAAGTCCAAGATGCCCTTGGCTTAATTTTCACTGATGGGAAAGGACGTCTTGGCATACTTTCCAAGTGTGCAACCCTTGCACACATCATGTTCGTGCGTGTTGCACTGTGGCTATTTCCCTAAGGATTTTCAATCCCCCATGGTGTAAATGGCCCATACGCTTGTGCCACAGTTCCCCAAGGTCTCGGCCTTGGTCACGATCCTCTCTACTACTGAAGGCCGCGACTGTCTCAAACTGTAGCCTGTAAAGTTTCTTCACCCTCACTCCAATTTGCTTCATGGCTCCAAAATTTAAGGGCTTGAGGTAGGTCTTTCCTTCGTTGAAGATAAATTCATAACCATTGTCCTCTAGGGCTGAAATTGAAACAAGTTTCTTTTTAAGACCTGGAACATAGAGGACATCCTTGAGATGAAGAAGGTTACCAGAGTCCCTCTCAAATTTGACAGTGCCCATGCCCTTGGTCAAGTACCTGCCATCATCTCCTAGCTTAGAGTGAAATTGCATGTCCTTCGCCTTCAGCTGGTTGAAATATTCCTTGTTCCCAGTCATACGGCTGGATGCTCCACTATCATTGTACCATATGCTGCGGGCCAGTGAGCTTGCCATGCAAGCTATGAGTGAGAACTCCTACTCAAACTTGGAATTGAACTCGTCCATCTCTGCCAAAGCTGCCGCTTGGTCATTCGTGGACCCCTTCCTCCTTTGAGGACACTTAGTGGCATAGTGTCCAAGCTAATGTCACTAGAAGCATTTTATCTCGCTGATATCCTTCTTTTCTCTCTTGTCTTTGGAGTTAGACTCAACCCCTCCCGCACTCTTCTTGCTCTTGGCCTTACCCCCTTGCTAGCTAGGGCAAAGTTCTACTTGTCTTCATGCTTAACATGAGTTCCAGATCCAACTTGCCACTGAATCTCCTCCAGAACACAATCAGACCACAACCGCTCCCAGTATGGAAGCTTTTCTTTGCCTCTCATCGTGTCCTTGAAGTTATCCCACGGTTTGTGACGCCCTAATAGTGCAAGGCTCGCCATATCTACTTCAGGTATTGTCTCCCCCACATCGGCCAACTCGTCCTTTCCCTGGGGGAACTTGGTGAGATAAGAGATTATGGGCTCAAACTTGCCCATCCAGATATTTATGTGTTTGTCCTTGAGCACGAGTTTTCTAGCATCACTTGAGCCCTAGTAAAGTTTCAATATGGTTGTCCACATTTCTTTCGTAGTCTTCTTGTCGTAAAGATGTGGCACAATATGGTTTTTGACTCCTTCAAGAATAACGCTCCTTTCTCGAGGATCACTCTTGTTATGCTGAGCCAACTGTTGAGGATTAGTGTGGCTGATGGGTTCTCCACAAAGTCCTTTACACCTTGTTCCTCAAGCACCACATAAATCCTCTCCTTCCATGAGTAGAAATTTGCTTGCTCCCTCCAAACTGTGCTCTAGTCTCAAACTCTGGTGAAATATTTTGTTGCTCGAATTCTTCAGACACCCAAGCACGTTGGTCTGACTGGTAAAAACTGCGCTCTGTAGGTCACAACCCGAGGTCGCACTGGGTGAAACCCTAACACAACCCTTTAGCTGTATTGTGGCTTCTTTCTGCTCCTTAAACTTGTTCCTGAGGTCGAAACACGAGTGTTGGTCTTCACTCAGAGACATGTTTCTGATACCATGTTAGTTTTCTTAAAACTCAACTATCTAATATGTGAGTTATACTAAGCAAAGAGCTAAAAAACTGAACCTTAACTTTAACCCACAAATATACCGAGTTTACTATTAGCATGCAACGAAAATAAGGAACAAATGAAGACAAACACACCATAAAAACATACGCAACAAATTTACCCAGGAAACCCCAACTGGGGAAAACCTGAACTCTTGGTGTTTAAAATTATTTGGCTCAGCAAATCTTCAAAAAAATGATATGTGAGGGAAAACTTCCCTTCACTCAGTTAGTCCTCTGCGCTAATGATATGCACACTTCTCACCAAATCGGCCTCCATTTTGCGCTTTGTACGAACTTGTACGACCCTTTTGCACACTGAATGCGGCCATGGTAGAAGTCTGCACTAGTTGGAAATGATCTGTAGTTGAATCAACCGCTCTTTCTCCCTCTATCTGTGCTGATTTGGAGCCCTCGCCACTGAACAAAACTTCCTTCTCCTTTGCTAAGCAGAACACCAAGCTCTCTAGTGTGTAATGACCAAGTTCTATGCCTTTTTTCTCTCTTAGAGATCGACCTGGGCCCACCACTACCACGAAGGGCTGATATTAATTCTCCTTAGACGGTTGAGATTGCTCTAATTCTTGATTATAGGAAAATTTAAAATTTCCGAAGTCAAGAAATAATAAAAATGTATAACTATGCCTTGGATTTGGTCCCACTTGTGGGTCCCCCTACCAAATTTAGTGCACTTGCTAAATTTAGTTGAACCCTTCCTCCTCTAACTCAATTTTACAAATGGATAAAACACCATAAGCTGGAACTCGACCTCCTCACAAATCAGAGACCAACCTCTAAAATGTGGTAGAATCAACCTCCAAAATTGACAAATAAACTCAATCTCCTGGAAGGATAAACTCAACTCCCCTTTTGGAAATTTGACCCTCTTTAGCAATTAATTGTCAAGATGAATAACCCCGTCTTTGATTGACAAATGTAGCCTTCCAGAATTTTGGCTACAGGATGAGCAATTTTGGCCTTCAAATAGTAGTCGCAGTCTCTTGAAATAATGTGTAATTCGTGTGCAAATTGACCTCACAGGTACTGAACAATTGCAACCTTCAATAAGGGACAACTCGGCCTCAACAATCGACAATAAAACTCGGCCCTCTTGAGATAAATTTGACCTCTTAGAACACCAATGTGTCCCAGCAAAACTCCTATCAAGATAATTCGATCTCCTAAGAAGAAAACGACTCATCCCCTGGAAAGATAATAACTTGATCAACAATTGCCTCTGACAAATAGTATCAATCTCATCCAATGAAGATCTGTTCCCAAAGAAAAACACATGCAATGAAGATTAGATGAGAAACCTGAATGATTTCTTTGCAATACCAACTAGGGTAGCAATGATGTCCACCGAAATTGGATAATTACCAGCTAGGGTGGCAATGATGGCCACCGAAACTAGTGTGAGAATCTCACCTGAAACCCTCAAATTTGACTTCCTTGTTCCAATATCCAATCACAAGAGAATAATCAGCTAATAGAATGAATGAGGAATGACTCTCAATCTCCTTTTAAAAGACTTCACCGGATCTTCTCCAAGAACTCTCCCTTTTAAAACATTTTACTGATGAAGTCACTTATTTCCTCCAACTTTTCACCCCTTTTTATTAATAGTAATTTTACCCCTTTTTATTAATAATAGTTTTCCATTTTTATTTATAATAATAATATCAAAGTGCGTTGGGAAATCCTCCCGTAGTCTTCTTGATAATTCCCCCCTCTTGCCAGCCTAAAGGAGACAATTAGGCAAGCAGGAATGATAACTCCGTGTTTAAGAAATCGGGGACATTACATGGTCAACAATCCTGGGCCTAGGACATCTCAATACAAAGACTTGCATGGCCTTTACAAGGCTTGAACTTGCATCCTTGGGCTTACAATGGCGTTATGCAAAGTGAAAATGTATCTGTATATGCCCTTGTTGAAATGAGGGGTAATAAGATGTTTTCTTGAGTCCCTTTTACTTTGATAGGCATGATAAATATGGGACTAGGGTGATGGCTTCACATGAGTGGGTAGAGCTGAATTTAAATTAGCTTTTAACATTCATCCCTTGCCATTTGCGTTTTAACATTTTGGCACATGCTTTTATCTTTTTCTTTCTTTTTGTAGTTGCATCAACCTCTAGGCAATTTCCGAGCCCCTTTTCTCATAAAATCAGGCAAACAAGGAACCAATGTGAGTGACTAACGACAACTAAACAGAAGAAGGGACAACAGATCAAGGAAAATGGAAAGTGTTAAGTATGGAGGGATATGGACATGCTACCTTTATCCAAGCATCCTATTTGTGCCCCTCCTAGTTAGTGAAAAAAAAACCCCAAGCAATACACTTGATTAAGAAGAAAGGATGACCTCCAAAGTGAAATCAGGCAACAAGTTCAACTTCCAAACATCATGATCTATTATCTGATTTCAACTCGTGATTGTTAGATTCCCTAAAACATTAAATGTAAGCACTTTTTATGAAATAATGTTTAATGTACCTCATGGTCATTGACCTTCCTTCATCTGGTGACTAATCTTGATGAAGTGGATGAGATGACCATTGTGTGGGTGAGAGGATGCTAGTAGAGGATCATATGAAGTTGTTGACTGGAAATATGCATCTTACGAGACAAGTTTTTTCCTAGGGTTACCCCAAGTATAGGTCGTCATATATTACTTTACAATATCTTCTTACATTGGATTGTGTGCAAGCGTAGTGTAGTGAAACATGCTAGCGTATTTAACATGATACAATGAAATACAATAGATAAATCAAAGGCTTGACGATCTTTCAACTCAACATGTTATCATAGCTCAACACTATCTAACGCTAAGCACTTGCTTTGTCCTAAAATGCATGGTGGGATCAACACAATCTGGCTTTGATGTAGCTATCAATGGAAAGCTTGTGGAAGGTTAAATAATGACTAGCATTTTGTTGGGTGTTGTAGAGTTGACGTTGCATATTGAAACTTGTAGAGCCATTAATATTAAAAGTAGAATGTGTAGAAGTTGGTGCTTAGTGATACAAAATGAATAGCCTATCGAGCAAATCCACCAAACTAATCAACCAATGTTTTGAGTGTGGATAAGTTACCATATGACGCTTCAGCTACAAACCAATTGATGATTGATTAAATGGAGCTAGAGGGAAACTCTATGTATTGAGTTTGGTTTTCATTATTTAGAACATTGTAATTTGTAAGCTATCATATTTAATGTTTGGTGCTAGATAATTGACACTATGGTGTGTGAAAAGCATGAGAATCAAGAGAAATCAAGGCAAATATGTCTCTATGAAAACAATATCTAAATTGCTAAGTAGATGCCATGGAGGATAGGCTCTACAATGTCAAGCTAGAAATTGCATCTTTGTAAGTCTTGAGTTGGCATAGGGCACCTGAGCATTGTCTAGTTATTCGATCTGCTCAGATTGTAGCATGATTTACAAAGTTGGGTCAACTAGGGATTATGTCTACAATCTCGTTAAGTCGCGTTGATGGTTTCTCTAGAGGATTTTAGTGGATGTGTTATGAATAAAATATTCGTATATATATATATATATATATATATATATATATATATATATATATATATATATATATATATATATATATATATTAAATAAAAAAATATTAATAATTAATAAATTAATTAAATTAAGATGCCCAATTAATTATGGACCGGCACTTATGACAAAAGACATGTAATATTCCCAATTAGCAATTAGCAGCAGCTAATTCGTAATATTAATTTTTGGCCAATTTACTTTATAAAGTTAAAGTCAGTAAACAAAGTGGGTTAGGAGACACTCAATCTACACTTAGGGAAATAAAACACTTCCTAAAGTCACTTGAGTACCTTTAATTAGCATCGTGGGGCCCAAGGGGGGTCAAAGTGACTGCGTGGAAATAGTGGCAGCGTGGGCAGCACGGGTCCTAGGCAGCGTAGAGGTGGATGGATAGCGTGGCCAAGAGGGACAACACAGTTCTGGTGGGGCCTAGGGGAGAGAAAGGCACTCCAAGCATAAAGAGGGAGAGAGGCCCTTCATTTGCTCATTCGATTATGCATCTTTGTTTTGTCTATTGACATTGAGCACGCTTTTGCTGTTGGGAAAAGCACACCAGGTGTCTCGGAGCGGAGATCCCAACCTTAGCCCCGGGGGACTTCGAGTGCCTGCTCGGGTGAGGAGTTCTATCATTGGATTTTCAATTTGGAGCTATAGCATCTACAGTAGGTATTGCGCACTTGCTTGTGCAGTGCAGTCTTGAGGAGAGACCACGCAGTTCTTGGAGGAGGTAGTGCCAGGAGCTGAGATTTGTCAGGGGATTCAACCCAGAATAGTGAGAAGGGATCAACCCTTAGCTATTCCATCATTTTGACAGAGGAGGAGGCTACCATTTGTAGAGACATCTTCAGGGCCAACATATTCCACTGGGACAGTGTGATTTCAATAGGGAGGTGATTTTCCGGGGTCATCCATTCTGGAAACCCTTTCTATGCTTTTCTGGGTATTGAGTGAGGAGCTCATTCCCGGACTCCCATATTTTTTTGAGCAGGGGAACAACCCCAAAGAGTCAGCTATTCCAGTAGCAGCAGCAGTCCGGCAATAGCAACAACAGTAGTTTGGAGATAACGCAGTCATTGCTAGAGCAGCCATTCCGGGAGTATTTCCGAGAGTATCTCTAGCTTACCTTGTGCAAGCCAAGGTGCCATCATTCTGATCACCTTTGTACTCATTTCACTTTCAGTTATATAATAAAATTGCTCAGTGTTCTCCATGTTTTGCATTCTATGTATGATGTCTCTCTATTTGATGTAGTTTCATGTTTATGTTGCTTTATATTGTTGTTTATTTCTACTTGGAATATTACAGTGGTATCAGAGCTCATAGACTTGGCTCAGCCTGTGGAGCAGATTGTCTATGACACTCGTAGGAAAATTATACATCACTTACTGGGGAAGGAGGTATAAGGAACAAGAGAGGCAGCTTGAGGCCACTTTTGGAGAAGGTGACTGCATTCCGGTAGTGGATACAGAAGAGGAAGAACCCATGACAGAGTAGAAAGATGAAGGGAAGGAGTTCGGGGAACTTCTCCTAAAATCTGTGTAGGAATTGTCGAGAAGGGTAGAGGAGATGGGACATAAGTTCATCGCAGACTAGAGACAGTGTGAAACCCCAAGGGGTTTCCACACCGGAGAAGGGTCCGACACATCCCATCACTTGCAGGAGCACCTCACAGCGCAACAGATGGCATCACTGACTCCCCCACGTTCCATGATGCCCACATTTCTAGCCACGGGCACAGGCAGGAGCACCTCAGGAACCGGAGACAATTCACATGGGGGATTATTTTGCCGAGTATCAGTCCTATGGACGAGAGTTTGGTGAGGCTCTCACTTTCCACGACATTGTGCAGCTCAAGAAGGACAGCAGACCCCGCAACCAGAACAGAGGGGCCAGATACACACAGGATGGGGATGTACAACGTACAATGGGCAGATTTTACTTGTCGACATTTGATGGATCCTCCAAGTGTTCGGCAAAGGCTTGGGTGGAGAAGTTGGATATTTACTTCCAACTTAATCAGATGGCAGAGGGAGAGGCCATCAAGGGGGCAGCGCTGCACTTGGAGGGCGAGGCCCATGATTGATGGTTCCATGGGATGGCCACGCTGGGGCACTCAGGGGTGACAACATATGCTGAGTTTACACGGAGGCTGATAGAGCAGTTTGATCGGAGGGATGTAATATTCCTAATTAGCGACAGCTAATTGGAATATTCGATTTTGTTTAGTTTTGCCATCTATAGTTTATAAATAAATAAAAAGTGAGTGGAGAGGGTCTAACTCACTTAAGTGGAATAAATTATAAAACACCCTCCTAGTAGCACAACGTTGTGACTTAAGGGGAAGCCAAAGGAGCCAAGCACCACGTAGAGAAGGGGGCCCACATACACTCTAGAAGCTACTGCGCAGATGAGGATGAGCACGTGGAAGAGAGAGAAGCTACGTTGGGGTTTTGGAGGGAGGCCAGCGTTATAAAAGATGGAGGAGCCTTCTCATTTCATTCATTCTGTTGTTGATGATATTGAGCTAGACGTTTTGTCTTCTTGAGCACGCTGGCTGTTTAGCCTGTTTGCAGCACTGTTTAGTGCATTGAGTGTCTTAGGTCGGAAATCTCGCCCTTAGCCTCGAGGGACTTCGAGTGCCTACTCGGGCAAGGTTATTTCTTCAGTATTTTGTGAGAGGTTTTGGTGTTTGGGTTTGTTACGGAGCTGGGCTTTCATAGAGATTGCGCAGTCACTGGGAGAGAGGACGCAGTCCATTTTGGAGGTGCTTCGGATCGGGATTTCTGCAGGAGATTGAGCCGAGATTTTGAGCAGAGGACCAGCCTTTGCTTGTGGGAGGATTTTGGTGGAGTTTGAGGCAGTGTTACAGTGATTTCCATTTAGCCTCTGCGCAGAGCCTTGGAGGCCAGCGTAATTCCCCAAGGGGGTGTTTTCTGGAGGTTTTTGGGGGTCGGCCATTTTTGATATGGTTTCTGGGTTTTGTCGGGATTGGTGAGTAGAGGAGGATTGTAGATTTTCAGCTCATTCCGGCAAGGGGATCAGCCCCTAGAATTCAGTCCATTCCAGAAGTAACAGGTACACGACAGTTTTCCAACAGCTGGGACGCAGTTCAGAGAGCAGCCATTTTCTGTATATTCTGAGAGTACTTCTTCACTTGCCTTGAGCAAGTTTAGGTGCCATCACTCTGATCAGCTATTGTACTTCATTGTATTTCTTAGTTTAATAAAATGGCTTACCATTTCCTCTCTATATTTCTGGATGAGTTGCCGTATATTTTGTCTATGTTATTATATGTCTGCTGCACTGTTATTTTTATATATTCTTGAGCATTCTAGTTCTATACCACTTGGTGTGTTTATCTTTCACTCTTAGACAGAGTCTGGAAAGGGCCAGGTAGCCTCCGGATCTCGTCCTCTTTCCAGAGGTGGTAAATGCCCTCCCAGTCTATCTCTGGTTGGAGTTTGCCGTGTTTTAGAGATATCCCTGAAACGGGATATTACAAGGGATCCGGAGGAGCACTTTGTTGAGCTGACTAAGCTCAAGCAGATCGGGTGTTCGAACACATACATTTCTGAGTTTTTGAGACTCTCCATGATGGTGCCTGACTTGTCTTAGGCCAAGATGATTTTCATGTTCATCGATGGATTGGCAGAACCTCTTCGGGGGTTAGTTAGATCGACGAGGCCTGCTACACTTCATGATGCAGTTGGGAGGACCAGGGATTTGCAGGATGCCCTACCCAGGACCAGAGCTCCTTTCCCCCGAGACTGACATTTCAGCCAAAGGGGAAGGACACGAGGGTTCCGCCTCCAAAGGGGAACCAAAGCTGAGGGCCTTTGGATGATGAGACTAGGAGAGATTTGAGGCGGAAGAAGCTATGCTTCAAATGCCGGGAGCCATGGGCACCAGGACATCGTTGTGTCGCGGGGAAGGCACACTATATCGAGTTTTTCTCCGACAATGACGAAGAAGAGGATGAGTATGAGGAGATGGAGGCAGGAGGCAGTGGTGCGGTACAGAGAGGAGATCATCCGCCACCTCCACCACCAGGAGCGGGAGGTGCAACGTTTGCACCTACCGGGGGAGTCCTTGCTTCTTTGCGAGGGGTTCCCAAATACTTGACACTGCGTGTCTGAGGTACTGTGTAGGGACAACGTGTTTCGGTATTAGTGGATAGTGGGGCTACCCACAATTTTATTGACGCACAATTGGTAGAGTGGAGGAGCATACCAACAGAGAGCTTTGATGGGTTTTCGGTACTGGTTCCAGGTGCCAGAACCATGCAGTGTGCGAGATATGTGCCAGCCTTGGCAGTGACTATGGGGACTTACACTCTGATAGATCATTTCTTTGTGGTGGACCTTCTAGACACCAACGTGATACTGAGAGTGCAGTGGTTGATCACGCTGGGGAAGGTCACCACAAATTGGGAGACCTTGGAGATGGAGTGGACAGACAAGAAGACCGGGAAGCACGAGATGATTCGGGGCATGCACACTTATCCACCACAGACAGTTGCAGCACACCGGATGGAGGCAGGCTTCCGGAAGGGAGATATAGAGTGGGCAGTGGAGCTGCGTGTTTCGGAGGCAGGGTCTACAGGGTAGGTCGTACACCCAGATGTGCAGTCTATCTTAGACATAAATCCCACGGTTTTCGGAGGTATACCACCAGGGCAACCACCAGATCGGGGGTTTGAGCACACCATTGAGCTGGAGCAGGGCATCCAAGCTGTGATCACTACGCCCTATAGGCATCCTAAGGCATACAGGGATGAGATTGAGAGGGCCATTCATGAGCTCTTAGCACTGGGGCACATCCATCCTAGCACCAGCCCATTTGCTTCTTCTGTTGTACTGGTGAAGAAGAAGGATGGCACACTGAGGATGTGCATTGATTATCGGGCTCTCAACAAAAAGACCATGAAGAACCAATACCCCATTCCACGGATTGATGAGTTGATGGGTGAGTTGAGGGGATCAAAGTTCTTCTCGTAGATTGATTTGAGATCCGGGTACCACCAGATTCGCGTGAGGGACCAGAATGTTCCCAAGACCGCTTTCAAATGTCACTACGGTCACTTCAAGTTCTTGGTGATGCCCTTTGGGCTAACTAATGCACCAACCACTTTTCAGTCCTGCATGAACCACATCTTCCGTGGTCAGCTGAGGAAGTTTGTGCTGGTATTCTTTGATGACATCTTGATATACAACCTTATATGGGAGGAGCACTTGCAGCACATTAAGGTTGTGTTGCGCATATTGGAGGAGCAACATTTCTATGCTAAGCTCTTCAAGTGTGAGTTTGGATTGACGGAGATGTTCTATCTGGGGCATATCATTGGTGTGGATGGAGTGAGGGTCCACGAGGAGAAGATCAGGGCCATCCGGGATTGGCTAGAGCCGAAGAATGTGACAAAGCTTTGGGGGTTTGTAGGCATCTGCACCTACTACCGGAAGTTCGTCAAGCGATTTTCCCCACTTGCTGCACCCCTCACAGATCTTACAAAGAAGGGGGCATTCAGTTGGACAGACACAGCACAGAGGGCCTTTGACAGGCTCAAGGAGGTGATGAGCAGCTGCCCAGTTCTTGTGTTGCCGGATTTCACGCTGTTAGCCACCTATAATATTTTGTTATACCAAAAGGTGGCTAAGATCTTTTTTGAGCCTCCAAGGAACAAATTTTATCACTAAAAATTGTTGGCTCTTGAAGACTCCTTGTAGGCCTCACGCCTCTGTCCAAAATCCTCATTTACTGTCCCTTTTTTTTTCAGAAAATTCTGCTGATTTCGTATAACAAACTGCTGAAGAAACCATCATTTTTCCCCTTTCTCCCACTCATAACTAACCTTCATTTACTTCCCCTTTTTTCCATATTATTTCCCTACTTTTCATAAGTTTCTCCTTCCATTCATGAAAATCCTCCTGACAGGGTTTAAAACTTCTTTTTGAGCTGTGCCGAAACCCCCAAATCCATTTAAAAACCTTGAAAATTTTCATAAAAAACAAAGTTTCATTGCTATGGACCTAAGCCCCTTGGGCTAAGCCCTAAACCACTTCCCCACCATACGCTTTGGGTCTGGAACCACTTGCTAATACGACAAAGTGCTAATCGCATCGAAAAGAATCAAAGAAGTAAGTCTTTGCCATACTCCCAAAGTTTCGATTGCGATTAGCCTTGCTGCTTAAAACCCGATCGCATCGTTTATTTTATATATCCAGTAAGCCCGCCTACGGCGCTTAAAAACATTGTAAATTTTCATTACTATTCTGCTTTTTCCTTTATAAAACCCAAGAACCCGCTTATCCAAAGTTTCAACTTAAAAGCTTGAAGTCACGTGTTAAATATAAAATGGTTAGATTAAAAAGACCGATCGCGCAATCGTAATCGGGAAAATTTTAAAATGGGTTGATCAAAAAGACCGGGCCCGAATGTTTCGATTACGATTGGCCCTAGTTATATAAAGCCCGGGCCCATGGCACTCCATACACCCAGTGGCCCCGCAATCGGGCGCCAGCCTATCATATATATATTCCGCCCATTTCACTCAAAACCTTGCTTTTTATTGAAATTTATGGGTTTCTTACGAAGTATAAGGGTCCCGCCGGTGCAAGAAAACAAAGGATCTAGGCCGTCGATCTGATTTGCAGATCGAACGGTTATCGCCCAATCGAAATTTTCCAATCGAAATGTTTTCAATCGCAAGTTTCCAATCGCATACTTTATATCTGTACCCTCGATCGGCCCACCCCTCCGATTTACTCCCCGCCGTCGATTTGATCTGCAGATCGAACGGTTATCGCCCAATCGAAATGTTCCAATCGAAATGTTTCAATCGCAATGTTTCAATCGCAATGTTTCAATCGAAATGTTTCAATCGCAATGTTTCAATCGCAATGCTTTGTTGCTGCCCTCCTGATTGCGATCCTTCGATTGAATCTGGACCGTCCACGTGTCCAGATCGGACGGTCCAAAACTACTCCTCCTTATTGTTCTCCCGCTATCCTTTTTGCTTTTTATGCAGATCTCCACCGTTGGTTGTCTTCATCCGACGGCTTCGCTCCTCCCCCGCCATCTGAAGCAGTTTAAACCTATTTCCGCAGGATTTCTTAACTATTTTTGTGTTTTGCAGGTGTTTTAATGGTTTTCTATTGTTTAATGAAAGAAAGCCGAGGTTTGGGAAAGACGTTTCCTGCGCCTTCGAGCTGTTAAAGAGAACCATCTGCGGGGTTTCGCTCCATTGTTTTCTCAATGCTTCATAGGCATTGATGCCTTTAAAAGCCCAGTGCGGCCTGCACATCGACAAGACACTGTTTTAATTCAAAAGCAGTTATAGAGTATCAGTTTGAAGACATAGCACAACAGATGAAGATTGAAGACGGTTTTTATGGGGATTACGGCTAAGACCGTTATCAAAAGCCTAATCCCCAATCTAAAACACAGTTTAAAGGAAAAACCTAAAGTGTTTCATCAGACAGAAAGCCTCCACCGCCACATCTGAGGCAAATTGATTCCTCAGCTACCACCGAGCCACCTGTCGCCTCAAACCTTTCAAACAGAGGCCGAAGTTATTGAAGAAAATCAGATATTCGCCTCCAGCGCTGCCAAGAAGTTAATTCTGCCAAAGGAGTGTAATAGAAAATAGCTGCAGAGTTGCTCCGGACAGAACATAGAGCCTCAAAGTCAAATAAAGCTCCCACCGAGCTTTGATATTAATTGTAAAACATTAATACAGTGATCCACCTGTACACTTCTCCATTGAACCCCTCAAGAGACCGAGAAGTCATTTAATCTGTATTAATGGTTCACGAGATATTTTTGTTAGTTCTCACCTCCTCATCTTCCTATAAATACTTCCGCATAAGATGAGAAGGTTGGTTGCTGTTTGATCACAAGTTGTAATGTCGAAACTCTCTGAAATAAATATACAAGTCTGTTGAAGTTGAAAATAATTTGAAGTCTTGGATGTCTTGATGATGCCGTTGCATGTCTGTTCCTGAGAAGGCTCTATCATTTGATCCATGAGCTTGGCTGTTGGTGAAGTGCTCTGAACTGTTAAATGTTTTTTCTTTGTTTTCATTATGTTCCATAATTTCTTACTACAGTAGGCTGAAAGTTTTAGGCTAAGAAATGACTCCTGGAAGCACCTTAGACCTGTTCACCCTTCATTGTTTTATGTTTTCTTCTGCTGAAGTATTTTAGAGGCTTTAAAACTTCTCTTTAGTCTTCATGCTCGTTTATTTCCTTGATAGCTCAAATAGTTGGTTTCAACATGTTATGGTTCTCCCTGCTTGTCTGCCATCACTTGAAAGCCGTTATCGAAATCTCCCTTCGAAGTACCATTGTCTTAAGTTAACCAAAGAGGTCGGTTTTGATCTTACCCTTTGCCCCTGCTTAAACAGTTGTTTTGAAGGTCTTTATAGTTGCAAACACATATGTTATTTAGGTGTTCCCTCTTCTATGAATGCAACTATCAGTGAATCTTTTATGTTTTCTAAATCCTTTAAAATAAGATCTTTGAGGAAATAGGGTGTTCCCCGAATCTTAGATCTCATTTTAGAAGTTGTCTTGAAATCATTATTTGCTTAAAGAATGTTTGTAGAATTTATGGTTAGCCCTGTCTATCAAATATCTCTTTATTGCTAAGTCATGTTTCTCAAGTTCCCTTGTTGAGAATTAAATTTTTTTTTCCAAATCATTAATGTCCATCTCATTCCAAAACAAAGGATCCTGTGGCCAAGTTAGATTTGCCCTTTGATATCCCATATCCCTTGAAGAGTTTGTCATGATCTTATTTTGACTCCATTGCCCAATGAACCGGATATTTCCTCTTTCTGTCTATCTTTCCTAGACCTTTCATATTTTGTTGTATCAACTCAACCCAACCAAACAAACATCCGCACGTAATAACTAGTCTAAAATCCATAACCAAAGCAAACAAGATAAACCTTTGCAAACAAATATTTGAGAGATCCCTCTCTGAGAACAGGAGGACTAGATCCTGGAACTCTAAAGATTGGTTCTGATGTTGCCTTGTCTTTTGATTTGCCAAACTGTCAAAACACGGGACACCAACACACGCAGCCTTTCGTCCTTGAGTGTGATGCATCATGAGAGGGTTAGGCGCAGTTTTGATGCAGGGGGGCCACCCCATAACTTTCGAGAGCAGAAAGCTATTGCCGCATGAGAGGTTGTATCCCATATACGACAAGGAGATGCTGGCTATTATGCATGCACTGGCCAAGTTTCGACAGTACCTGGTGGGGAATAGATTCAAGGTGAGGACTGACCACAACAACGTTCGGATCTTTTTAGAGCAGAAGCAATTGCAGGAGAGACAGTAGAATTGGGTCAGCTTGATCCAGGCATATGATTTTGACATCGAGTATGACAAGGGGAAGAACAATGTGGTGGCCGATGCTCTCTTATGTAGACTGACAGTGTTGTCCTTAATGAGTTTAGACACGGATTGGAGGGCTTAGTTGTTGATGGAGTACTCCAAAGACCGTTTTGCCTGTGAGATATTGGACGGACATGTCATAGATGACAGGTACAGGGTGATGGATGAGGTGATATACTACAGAGATCAGATCTTCTTGACTGGGGGTTCTCAGCTCAAGGAGAAGGTGCTGCATGCCTCACTTGACTCACCACTCTCAGGTCACCAGGGGTTCACCAAAACCTATAGGGCCATCAGGGAGAGGTTCTCTTGGAAGGGCCTCAAGGAGGACGTACTCCAGCATGTCAGGGAGTGCGAAGTATGTCAACGGAACAAGGGGGAGATGAGACATCCAACAGGGTTACTACAACCTCTTCCCATTCCAGAGGGGAAATGGGAGAGCATATCAATGGATTTCATCACAGGGTTGCCCGCAGTGCAGGGCAAGGACTGTATCTTTGTAGTCGTTGATCGGCTGACAAAGTATGCACACTTCTTTGCCATATCAGCACGGTACACACCAGCTCAGGTGGTAGAGTTGTTTTTCAGGGATGTTTTCAGGTTGCATGGTCTTCTAAAGACTATTGTCAGTGACCGGGACATCCGTTTCATGGGCGGCTTTTGGCAGGAGCTCTTTCGGTTGGTGGGTACAGAGTTGACTACGAGCACCAGTTACCACCCCCAGACGGATGGGCAGACGGAGATAGTGAACAAGTGGCTAGAGGGATACTTGTGAAACTATGTGACAGGGCAGCAAAAGGCATGGTTACGGTGGTCGCACTTGGGGGAGTACTGCTACAACACGACATATCACATGTCCATTGGTATGTCTCCATTTTATGCTTTATATGGATACCATGCTTTGTCTTTCGTTGATGTGATGTTTGGTGCTAGTAAGGCCCCCAGGGCCAAAGACTGGATCCAAGAGAGCCAGGATGTACTCCGGGCCCTCAAGGACAACTTAGCTACAACACAAAATCAACAAAAACTGTATGCTGATAGAGGACGGGTTGAGAGGCAGTTTGAGGTAGGGGACTTGGTCTACCTACGACTTCATCCATACCGACAGTCCACACTGAAGCAGAAGGGGGCCGAGAAGCTCAAGCCCCGCTTCTATGGACCCTACAGGGTGATACGCAGGATCGGGGAGGTTGCATATGAGTTGGAGTTGCCCACAGGTAGCAGGATCCATAACATCTTCCATGTATCTTGCCTGAAAAAGGCATTGGGATAGTAGGTGACCGCAATAGAGGAGCTTCCACCCACAGATGATGAGGGGCATTTGGTGCTACAGCCAGAGGCCATCATAGATACCCGGGAGAGACAACTGCGGAGCAGGACAGTCAGGCAGTATTTGGTAAGGTGGAGGAACTTACTGGATGAGGATGCCACTTGGGAGAATGAGAAGATTTTGTAGCATCCATCATTGCAGTTGCTTGAAGACAAGCAACGTTTTGGCGGGGAGGATTGTAATATTTCCCAATTAGCAGTAGCTAATTGGTAATATTAATTTTTAGCCAATTTACTTTATAAAGTTAAAATCAGTAAATAAAGTGGGTTAGGAGACACTCAACCTACACTTACGGAAATTAAACAGTTCCTAAAGTCACTTGAGCACCTTTAATTAACATATTGGGGCCCAAGGGGATTGAAGTGATTGCGTGGGCAACGTGTGTCCTAGGCGGCGCAGAGGTGGATGGACAACGTGGCCAAGAGGGACAGTGCAATTTTGGTGGGGCCTAGGGGAGAGAAAGGCACTCCAAGCATAAAGAGGGAGAGAGGCCCTTCATTTGCTCATTCGATTATGCATCTTTGTTTTGTCTGTTGACATTGAGCACGCTTTTGCTGTTGAGCAAAGTCTGCAAGTGTTGTTTAGCACACCGGGTGTCTTTGAGCGGAGATCCCAACCTCAGCGCCGGGGGACTTCGAGTGCCTGCTCGGGTGAGGAGTTCTATCATTGGATTTTTAGGTTGGAGCTATAGCATCTACAACAGGGATCACGCACTTGCTTGGGCAGTGCAGTCTTGAGGAGAGACCACACAGTTCTTGGAGGAGGTAGTGCTGGGAGCTGAGATTTATCAGGGGATTCAGCCCGGAATAGTGAGAAGGGATCAACCCTTAGCTATTCCATCATTTTGACAGAGGAGGAGGCCACCATTTGTAGAGACATCTTTAGGGCCAGCGTATTCCTTTGGGACAGCGTGATTTCTCTAGGGAGGTGATTTTCCGAGGTCATCCATTCCGGAAACCCTTTCTGGGCTTTTCTGGTTATTGAGTGAGGAGCTCATTCCCAAAGTCCCATATTTTTCTGAGCAGGGAAGCAACCCCAAAGAGCCAACTTATGCCATTAGCAGCAACAGTTCGGCAGTACCAGCAACAATAGTTTGGAGATAACGCAGTCATTGCTAGAGCAGCCATTCTGGGAGTATTTCTGAGAGTATCTCTAGCTTGCCTTGTGCAAGCCAAGGTGCCATCATTTTGATCACCTTTGTACTCATTTCACTTGCAGTTATATAATAAAATGGCTCGATGTTCTCCATGTTTTGCATTATATGTATGATGTCTCTGTATTTGCTGTAGTTTCATGTTTATGTTGCTTTATATTGCTGTTTATTTCTACTTGGAATATTACAAGATATGTCTTTAACCCTCGAGGCCAGTTAAATCCTATAATGGAGAACCGTCTAAGGGCTTGTAATCATCATCTGAATTTGAATAAAATATATATAAATTGTTTATGCATATCAATGTTTCTCGAATTGGCAAACTCAGTGAACAAGGTTAATTGTTCTAGTGGTATCATAGTCATCGAATCCTTCCGCCTGTGCTGGTTTCACTCACCGTCTGCTTTGTACATTTTTTTGTTGCTGTCACTGTCTCTCATCCACATCCATCAATCCGTCTGTCGATTGCATTCCCTACTGTGCTTTAATTCCTGTCTCTGTGTCCGCTGCACCTCCTGTCTCCTTGTTCGCTGCATTCCACATACACCCGTGCCACTGAATTCCACACTCCTCTACATTGTTCTTCCTTACGTGCCTGGCTAACCATCTCCTCATCATCTGAGGTGACATCTCTTTGTGCTCCCTGCCGCTACTGCCAATACCGCTATCCCTGTTGTGGCATTCAAACCTTTCTCGACGACTGGCTAAACACCCGTCCATTGTCCCAACAGGAAACCCTGCTCGCCCCGATCGCTGTTCCGACACCGTCTGACCTGCCGTTTTGTGTTGACTGTGAGTCAAACGGTGTGACCCCCGTTTAACCTTTTCGAACCATTGCAATTAATAACAATATATTCAATATAGTTACAAAGTATATAATTTAATTTATATATATATATATATATATATATATATATATATATATTATTTAATTAATTATAAAAAAAAATTGGGTTTACTAAGGAAAAGAAAAACAAAATGGGGAGTAGCACTAACGATGCAAATTCACGGAAATTTCAGGAGGAAATTGATAGGATGTGCCAACGCCTTGACAATGTCGAAAGGAAGCAGGATGAATTCGGAAAGGGATGTCAAAAAAATAGAGAGCATGATGAGCAAGTTTATGGGAGGAGTCTATCCGCCCTTTAATCCCTTAAGCACACAAGAATCACCACAAAGTCCCAAGACTCCAGATGGCGAAGTTTTTCCAAGTCATGAATTCTTGTCGATGCACGAAGTTCCACGAATACCGAATATACAGTTCCAAGGAAGTCAACACTATACAATGTTTCTCGAAAGATACTACCACAAAATTAAAAGGGAATTACCTAAGTACGATGGTAAGGACCATAAGGGCACCATGGACGTCATGTTCGGAGCAAACCCACTAATAGGTGAACAAGAGAAGGTCATGATTGCATCCAACAACCTAGAAGCTAGAGCATATGATTGGTTCCTATGGTGGTCCAACAGATGCGAGGCTCGTTCGTTGAATTGGAAATTTTTTGTAGATACCTTGCTCAAAAGGTTCCATGACGAAGAAGAAGACAATGTTTACGAAAAATTTGTTCACCTCAAACAAAAAGGATCTGTAAGCGAATACACCCACGAGTGGGAAGTATTAGTTGTAAGGCAAAGGGGGTTTTCAGACGAAGAACTGCAAAAAATGTATAGATGTGGGCTTAAAGAATATATTCGAGAAGAATTAAAACTATATAAACCCAAAACCATTGAAGAAGCTAGACATGTAGCAATAATTATTGAGTGAAAGTATAAGCTACATAAAACACCATATGCCTGTAATGGAAAATCAAACAACTACTCAAAAGGGAAGTCAAGTAAGCCATCTTTAGAAAACACTGGTAAGTACATACCACCACCTATGCGCGAAGGAGGAAAACAACAGTGAAATTTCGAAAGAAAAAAAGATGGCAAATGTTGGACATGCAGAGATAAATATTCCCCAGGGCACAGGTGCACTATGCAAAAACTCTACAACTACGAAGCAAAACAAGAAGAGGAATCTTTAGAGAATAGCTCTAACGAAGAAACCAATGAAGAAAACGAGACTCCTAATCTAGATCCAGAAGAAGAAAATATGCCAAGAATTTCTCTGGTAGCTATTACAGGGATAACTCAACCAGAACATTAAAACTTCAAGGACATATTAAGAAGCATAATGTTATTTTGTTAATAGATTCAGGAAGTACACAACTTTATAGATGTCAATGTCGCAAAATGTTAATTTTGGACAACTAGGTCCAAACTCCATGTTGTGATGCTTAAATGAAGATGCCAGTATTTTTATTAGACTCCTCTTTCGGAGAGCTGCAAGATCGATCTAAAGATAATCTTGATCCGATGAGCAGAACATTTATTTTGAATCTATTCAAAATATGTGCAGGTCGGCCTGAAGGTTTGGAGCCCCAGCAGTTGTGTCACACACCCTCATTGATGGATATAAATTGGTCAACGTTGGAGGACATTTTCACTCATCACATCCTCACACATTTCTCTCTCATCATTTGATTGGTTCGATCACTTGGAGGCTCTTCTCTTCACACGTGGGAAATTGCAGCAAGGAGAAAATATGTTTTCGGCCTAGGGTTTACCGCAGCGTTGACCAATGTTGACTTTGGTCAACGCAGGTCAAATTGACCTGAAACTCTCCCATTCTTTCGATTTCCTCAATCTGCATTTTTTGGCACAATTCCGAGGTTGGGCGTTGACTTTGACTTGGTTGCATTGACCTTGCTGCTGCTGCTATTTTGCGTTGACCGTTGACTGACAACGTTGACTTTCATTGACTTTTGGGGTTGACTAATCTGGCTGTCCTAGAGGGTTGTGTGACACTTCGGTTGGCTTACCGTATTGAGACTTTGCTAGTTTAGGCATTTGGCTCACTGCCGTAACGCACCAACACACATATTTTGGCTTGTCTTCTGTCGATCTACTGGTATGTTCTATCAACATTTTAATTTCTTGTTTATGTGATTGCTGACTGATATTGGATAAAAAGTAAAGTTGCATCAAACATAGAACATGTACAAAAATTTACATGGCTTCAGAGCTTGGTACGAGAGGATATATAGCTACCTGATGAAGCTGCGCTTCACTCGTAGTAATGCTGATCCAAACCTTTACTTCAAGGTTGATAGAGAAAAGCCTCTCATTTTGGTGCTGTATGTGGATGACCTCTTCCTGACAGGTGCTGACCCTCTCATTCATCAGTGCAAGAGGGAGCTCACTGCTGAGTTCGAGATGAAGGACCTAGGATTGATGCACTACTTCTTAGGCTTGGAGGTCTGGCAGAGACCTGGCGAGATTTTCCTTTCTCAAGGAAAATATATTGTGAAGCTTCTGGAAAGATTTGGAATGGTGGACTGTAAGTCCGTGTCGACACCAATGGAGCTCAACTTTAAGAAATTGAGTGGTAGCGCTACCGGGCCTATGCTAGCAAATCCTACTGAGTATCGTCAACTCGTAGGGGCCCTGATGTTCTTAGTGAAGACCCGTTCGGACATATGTTTTTCAGTGAACACTTTGAGTCAACATATGGTTGAACCTCATCACATTCACTGGGTTGGTGCCAAGAATCTGTTGAGATATCTTTGGGGCACGATAAACCATGGGCTGAGATACACTGCCGGGAGCGTGACACTCCATGGATATACTGATGCTGATTGGGCTGGCAGTGTGGTGGATCGTAAGAGCACATCGAGATGCTGCTTCACATTTGGTTCTGCTTCGATATCATGGATGAGCAGGAAGTAGAAGTCGGTAGCTTTGAGCACCGTGGAGGCCGAATAAATTGCAGCGAGTACGGCCTATTGTGAAGCAGTTTAGTTGTGAAAGCTCTTTAGTGAGCTGTTCGGGTATGTGCTAGATACCACCATGATAGTCTGTGATAACCAGAGTGGGATTCGGTTGTCCGAGAGTCTCGTGTTCCACGATCGATCCAAGCATATTGATATCAGGTACCATTTTATTCGTGATATGGTACAGTGAGGCGCTGTAAGGCTCGATCATATAGGAACTGATGAGCAGGTTGTGGATATTCTCACAAAGCCCTTGGGGAAGATCAAGTTCCTAACCTTCCGTGAGAATCTTGGAATCGTGGAACGACCCTATGCTGAGGGTCCTGTTGGACGATGAGCTCTTGGAGCTCTGGGGGGCTTTGGGGATAGCTTCTCGGAGCTATAAGCAACCACAGGGCTAGGCTTGCCGAACCTTGTTGGTGTGCTTCTGCCCCACCGTTATGATGATTGAGTTGGTTCACCTCTCATTATCTGTGCCCCGTATGCATCCTACCCATTGAGTTTAGGGCTCATGGGAAGTACCTCTCATTTGGCCAGTGAGGTGGGAAAAGCTAGAGACTAGTAGCAAAGACTAATGGACACATCAGAGATTTATATACTCTCTATCTAGGATGGCACAGTCCAACCACTTGATTTGGGATCAAGTATAGTGAGGTTTCGGACCTCCAACTGACTTCAGGTCAGGTAAACCAACTTTGGGTTGGTACGGGACTTTTTTGAGTCTTATAGAGGTTTCTGCACTTCCGGGGCCGAATCCTTCACCGAGGATGAGATGTCTGTGATGTCTTTGTGACTGACCCACCTTTGTTCTGAAATAAAGAAAACAAAAAAGAAAGTTACGATGGGATGACACATGATGTTTGGATTGCACAGGTGGATGGAGTTCTCCCTAGTTGAGGGGGAATGTTAATTTTGGACAACTAGGTCTAAACTCCATGTTGTGATGCTCAGATGAAGATGCTAATATTTTTATTGGATTCCTCTTTCGGAGAGGTGCAAGATCGATCTAAAGATCATCTTGATCCGATGAGTATAACATTTATTTTGAATTTATTCAAAATATGTGCATGTTAGCCTGAAGGTTTGAAGCCCTATCAGTTGTGTCACACACCCTCATTGATGGATATATATTGGTCAACGTTGGAGGACATTTTCACTCATCTCATCCTCACATTTCTCTCTCCTCATCTGATTGGTTTGATCACTTGGAGGCTCTTCTCTTCACACGTGGGAAATTGCAGCAAGAAGGAAAATTTGTTTTTCGGCCTAGGGTTTACCGCAGCATTGACTAGCATTGACTTTGGTCAACACGTGGTCAAATTGACTTGAATCTCTCCCAAACTTTTGATTTTTTAAATTTGCATTTTTTGGCACAATTCCCAAGGTTGGACGTTGACTTTGACTTGGCTGTGTTAACCTTGTTGTTGTTGTTGTTTGCGTGGACCATTGACTGACATCGTTGACTTTTGTTGACTTTTGGGGTTGATTGTTTTGGCTGTCCTAGAGGGTTGTGTGACACTTCTAATTGGCTGATCGTATTGAGACTTTGTTGGTTGAAGCATCCTATAGACCGCCGTAACACACCAACACACTTATATATTTTGGCTTGTCTTCTATCGATCTACTGGTATGTTGTATCAGCGTTTTACTTTATTGCTTATGTATATCCGAAGGGGAAATAGACAATAATACAAAGCATACAACAAGATATAAAATGCTAGAAACCGCATCATGAAGCGTATGCACATGAAATAGAGAGTGTGCTGTCATTTTATTATACCAAGAAATAGAAATGAGCACAAGAGGCATCGAATGATGGCACCTCGACTCGCACCGTGCAAGTGTAGAACACTCTTAGAATATCAATGGAAATGGTCGCTCTCTCGCTTTGTGTCCAAGCGGCCGGAATACCGCCGTGCCGTCGCTACCGCCGGGAACAAAATGAACATTTGGGGTCGCTTCCCCCCACTCGGAAAAAAATCTAATACCTCAGAATCGGCCTCTACTCGACAATGTTCGTGGTGCCTAGAGAGCGTTTCTGAAATGGTCGACCCCCGAAAATGCCTCCCTTGAGGATCTATGCTATCCTCCCAAGGGCCACACTGGTGCTGAATGCTAACCTCCAGAATATGGCCTCCCTCTCTGTCAATAGTCTCCAATAGGCAAGGGCTGGCCCCTTGCTCAATCCTCTGGCCTGAATCCTCCAAAATGGCACCAATCCGGAGCTCCCCCAAGATGAACTGCGTCCCCCCTCTCAAGACTGCGCAGTCCCTAGATGCTCTGCTCCTCCACGAATGCAACCACCGATCCTCCTGCAAAATGCTGATGGAAATACCTCACCCGAGCAAGCACTCGAAGTCTCTCAAGGTTGAGGGTGGGATCTCCGAACGAAGACACCCGATGTACTGAACAGTACTGGAGACAAGCTAAACAACCAGTGTGCTCCAAGTCAAAATGACTAAGAATTCTCGGACTGTCTTGCTCCGCAACTGCCTCTCCCTGGTATCAATAATGGCCTCCGGCTGTAGCACCAAGTGCCCCTTATCATTTGTAGGCGGAAGCTCCCCTGTCACTGTCACCTGCTGTCCCAGTGCCTTCTTCAGGCACGATACGTGAAAGATGTTATGAATCTCACTGCTCCAACTCATAAGCAACCTGCCCAACTCTGCGTCTCACCCTATGAGGCCCATAAAAACGGGGCTTGAGCTTCTCAGCTCCCTTCTTCTTCAGAGTCGACTGTCGGTACGGCTGCAAACGTAGGTAGACCAAGTCCCCTACCTCAAACTGTCTCTCCACCCGACCCCTGTCGACATACAGCTTCTGCTGGTTCTGCGCTGTAGCCATGTTATCCTTGAGAGCTCAGAGGATGTCCTAACTCTCTTGGATCCAATCCTTGGCTCTCGGAGCCTTGCTGGCACCAAACATCACATCAACAAAAGATAAAGCATGATAACCATATAATGCATAAAACGGAGACATACTGATAAACATGTGATGTGTGTTGTTGTAACAGTACTCTCCTAGGTGCAGCCACTTCAGCCATGCCCTCTGCTGCCCACTGACATAGTTACGCAAGTAGCCCTCCAGCCACTTGTTGACTATCTCTGTCTCCCCATCTGTCTGTGGGTGGTAGCTGGTGCTCGGTGTCAACTTTGTCCCCACCAACCGGAAAAGCTCCTACCAAAATCCGCCCATGAAGCGGTTGTCCCTGTCACTGACAATGGTCTTGGGAAGACCATGTAACCTAAAGATGTCCCTGAAGAACATCTCCGCCACCTATGCTGGTGTATAATGTGCGGATATGGCGAAAAAATGTGCATATTTCGTCAGTCGATCAACGACGACGAATATACAGTCCTTGCCCTGCACCATGGGCAACCCTGTGATGAAATCCATCGAAATACTCTCCCATTTCCCCTCTGGAATGGGAAGAGGCTGCAACAAACCGGTCGAACAGTTCATCTCCCCATTGTTGCGCTGACAAACCTCGCACTCCCTGACATGCTGGAGTACGTCCTCCTTGAGGCCCTTCCATGAGAACCTCTCCCTGATGGCCCTGTAGGTTTTGGTAAACCCCTGATGGCCAGACAATGGTGAATCATGAGAAGCCTGCAATATCTTCTTCTTGAGCTGAGAGCCCTCAGTCAAGAAGATCCTGTCCCTGTAGTAGATGATCTCATCCATCACCCTATATCTGTCATCTGTCACCTGTCCATCCAAAACCTCACAAGCAAACCTGTCCTTGGAGTACTCCACCAATAGTCGAGCCCTCCAATCTGCGTCCAAACTCATCAGAGACAACGTGGCTGGTCTGCGTGAAAGTGCATCAGCCACCACGTTGTTCTTCCCTTTGACATACTCGATGTCAAAGTCGTAGGCTTGGATCTTGCTGACCCACTTCTGCTGCCTCTCCTGTAGCTGTTTCTGCTCTAAGAAAAACCTGAGGCTGTTGTGGTCGGTCCCCACCCTAAATCTGTTACCTACCAGGTACTGTCGGAATTTGGCCAATGCATGCATGATGGCCAGCATCTCCTTGTCGTATATGGCATACAACCGCTCATGTGGTAGGAGCTTCCGGCTCTCAAAAGCTATAGGGTGGCCTCCCTGCATCAACACAACGCCTATCCCCTCTCCTGATGCATCACACTCCAGAACGAATGGCTGCGTGAAGTCTGGTAATGCTAGCACAAGACAGCTGCTCATCACCTCCTTGAGCCTGTCAAAGGCTCGTTGCGCTGTGTCTGTCCAACTAAATGCCCCCTTCTTCATCAGATCCGTAAGGGGTGTAGCAAGCTTAGAGAAACTCTTGACGAACTTCCTGTAGTAGGTGCAGATACCTACAAACCCCCGAAGTTCCGTCACGTTTCTCGGCTCTGGCCAATCCCTGATGGCCCTGGTCTTCTCCTCGTGGACCCTCACTCCGTCCACCCCTATGATGTGTCCCAAGTATAGCATCTCCGTCAACCCAAACTCGCACTTGGAGAGCTTAGCATAAAACTGTTGCTCCCCCAAAATACGCAACACTGCCTCTATGTGCTGGAGATGCTCCTCCCATGTCTTGCTATATATCAAAATGTCATCAAAGAAGACCAACACAAACTTCCTCAGGTGATTGCAGAAGATGTGGTTCATGCATGACTGAAAGGTGGCCGGTGCGTTGGTTAGCCTGAAGGGCATCACCAAGAACTCAAAATGGCCATAGTGGCACCTGAAAGCGGTCTTGGGAATGTCCTGTTCCCTCACGTGAATCTGATGGTACCCGAATCTCAAATCAATCTTTGAAAAGAACTGTGCCCCTCTCAACTCATCCATCAACTCGTCAATCTGAGGAATAGGGTACCTGTTCTTCATGGTCTTCTTGTTCAGGGCCCTTTAATCAATGCACATCCTCAATGTGTCATCCTTCTTCTTCACCAACACTACCGAAGAAGCAAAAGGACTGGTGCTCGGCCGAATGTGTCCAAGAGCTAACAGCTCACGGATAGCCCGCTCAATCTCGTCCCGATAGGCCTTGGGGTGCCTATAGGGTGTGGTAATGATGGCCTGTATGCCCTGCTCTAGCTCAATCGTATGCTCAAACCCCCGATCTGGTGGCTGTCCTGGTGGTATCTCCCCGAACACCGTGGCATACCTATCAAGGATGGTATGTATCTCTGGATGAACTGTCTGCCCAGTAGTCCCTGCCTCTGATGTACGCAGCTCTACTGCCCACTCTGTCTCCCTTCCGGAAGTCTACCTCCATCCGATGAGCTGAAACTGTCGGGGGACGGCCCGTATCTTCTCGTGCTTCCCGGTCTTCTTGTCATCCCACTCCATCTCCAAGGCCTCCCAATCTGTGGTGACCTTCCCTAGAGTGATCAGCCACTGTACACCCAATACCACATTGGTATCTGGTATGTTAACCACGAAAATGTGGTCGGTCACTGTGTAGGTGCCCATCGTCACTGCCAACGCTGGGACATATCTGGCACACTGCATAGTCTGATCTCCTGGGACCAACACTAAAAACCCATCGAAGCTCTCTGTCTGTATACCTCTCCGCTCTACCATCTGTGCATCGTTGAAATTGTGGGTTGCCCCATTGTCCACCAGTACTGATACTCGTTTCCCCCACACTGTACCTCGAACACGCAAAGTCAGATACTTGGGAACTCCTCGCAATGCTACAAGGGCTCCTCCGGTAGGTGCAAAGGCTGCATCTCCTACTCCTGGTGGTGGAGGTGGCAAATGATCCTACGCTGCATGGTTGCCCCCTGCCTCCACATCATCATACTCATCTTCTTCCCCACTTCTCTCAGAGAAGACCTCGATAAAATGTGCTTTGCCAGTAGCACATCTGTGTCCTGGTGCCCACGGCTCCTGACAAGTGAAACACAACCTCTTCTTCTTCAACTCCTTCCTGGCATCATCATCCAACTGTCCTCTACCCTGATTCCGCTTACGAGGCGGAATCCTCACATCCTTCCCCTTCGGCTGGAAAGCCTGTCTCTGGGGGTAAGGCGTCCTGGTCCTGTGTAAGGCATCCTGCAAGTCCCGGGTCCTGCCAACTGCATCATGGAGTGTGGTTGGTCTAGTGGATCTCACCAATCCCCGAAGCGGCTCTGCTAGCCCATCAATGAACATGTAAATCATCCGTGCCGCGGATAGATCTGGCACCATCACCGAAAGTCTCCAGAAATCTGAGATATATGTATCCGGACTCCCAGTCTGTTTGAGCCTTGTCAGCTCAACAAAGTGCTCCTCCGGATCCCTCCGATCAAACCTCTCTATCAACCTCTGAGTGAACTCGGCATATGCTGTCACTGTCGAATTCCCGAGTGTAACCATCCTGTGCAACCACCAATCCTGGGCCTCGCCATCTAGATGCAGCGTTGCCACCTTGATGGCCTCCATCTCCGACATCTGGTTGAGCTGGAAGTATATGTCCAGCTTCTCCACCCAAGCCTTTGTCGAACTATTTGATGAGCCATCAAACATAGGCAAATGGAACCTGCTCATTGTACGCTGAGTATCTCCCTCATGATAATGTCGGTGTCCCCTGTGATGGTCGCAGGGTCTGCTGTCCCGCTGGAGCTGAACAAAATCTCGAAATGAAAGGGAATCCCTGAACTCCTGCCCGTATGCCTGGTACTCAGCAAAGTAATCACCCATCTGGCCAGGCTCCGGCTCCTGTTGTGCTCCTGCCCCTGTGTCTGCAGCCAGAAAAGTGGGCATAGTGGAACGTGTGGGTGCATGTGATGCCATGTGCTGAGTAGCATCGTGCTCCTGCAAATGGTGGGATGTGCCTGATCCCTCACCAATCTGGAAACCCCTTGGGGTTTCACGCTGTTTAGCCTCTACAGCAGTGAATCTCCGTCCCATCACCTCAATCTGCCTTGATAGATCCTGTACTGACTTGAGGAGCATTTCCCCAAACTTCTTCGCATCACTATCATCTGCCATCGGTTCCTCCTGCTCTGCGTCCACTACTGGAATGCAGTCACCCTCTCCGTAGGTGATTTGCAACCTTCGTTCTCTGTCACGGTACTTCCTACCCCTGTAGCAAATATACAGCTTCCCTCCCGGTGTCATAGACAACTTGTTCCACAGGCTGAGCCAGGTCTAGGAGCTCTGATACCACTGTAATATCCTTAAGGGGAAATAGACAGTAATACAAAGCATACAACAACATATAAAATGCTAGAAACAGATCATGAAGCAGATACACATGAAATAGAGAGAATGCTAAGCCATTTTATTATACTGAGAAATAGAAATGAGTACAAGAGGTGATCAGAATGATGGCACCTCGACTTGCACCAGGCAAGTGTAGGAATACTCTTAGAATATCAATGGAAATGGTTGCTCTCTGCTCTGCGTCCAAGCTGTTGGAATATTGCCGTGCTGCTGCTACTGCTGGAACAAAATGAGTATTTGGGGCTGCTCCCCTACTCGAAAAAATCTGATACTCTGGAATCGGCCTCTACTCACAATACCCAGAAAAGCCTAGAGAGCGTTTCTGAAATGTTCGACCCCCGAAAATGCCTCCCTTAAGGATCTACGCTATCCTCCCAAGGGCCACGCTGGTGCTGAATGCTATCCTCCAGAATATGGCCTCCCTCTCTAGCAAATGTCTCCAATAGGCAAGGGCTGGCCCCTTGCTCAATCCTCCGGCCTGAATCCTCCGAAATGGCACCAACCCGGAGCTCCCCCAAGATGAACTGCGTCCTCCCTCTCAAGACTGCGCAGTCCCTAAATGCTCTGCTCCTCCATGAATGCAACCACCGATCCTCCTACAAAACGCTGATGGAAATACCTCACCCGAGCAAGCACTCAAAGTCTCCCGAGATTGAGGGTGGGATCTTCGAACGGAGACACCCGATGTACTGAACAATACTGCAGACAAGCTAAATAGCCAGCGTGCTCTAAGTCGAAATGACTAGCTCAAGATGCATAAACATGAATGATCAAATGAGGGGGATCTCCTCCCTTTTATAACGATGGGCCTCTCTCACCCTAGGCCCCACCACCTCCATGTGTTCCTTGGCCCACGCTGTCCCTCTCATTTGTGTGAGGTAGGCCCCACGCTGCCCACGTGGACCGCGTCCTCCTTTCCCTGCGCTGTCCACTTGGCCACTAGGCCCCACTCCCTTAATTTCGATGTGGACTTTAGGAAAGTGCTTTATCCTAAGTGAGTTAATTAATATTTTTCTCATTTTATTCATGCTCCAACTATAATAAGGCAAAATTGGTCAAAATTAATATTTCCAATTAGCTATCGCTAATTGAGAATATTACAGTTTATGTGATTGATGACTGATATTGGATAAAAAGTAAAGTTGCATCAAGCATAGACATCTACAAAAATTTACACAAAAAGACTGAATATTTTTGCTTATCGTGTAGCAGATTTTAAAGTTATGGTGGCAGATGGTGGAGTAGGGAAGTGCCATAAAGTTAAAATGGAACTAAACGAATACGAAATGGAGTCCAGTTTTTATACGGTTTCTTTGTGAGGTGTAGAAGTCGTCTTAGGAGTACAAAGGTAGCAAACACCAGGGACGTATTTTGCAAATCACCAAAAACAATTCATTAAGTTCAAAATGGATGGAAGGAAGTATAGCTTGTTTGGATTCCAAGCCCAACCTACCCAAATAATTTTTGCTCAGCAAATGAAGAAGCTTATTCGCAAGGGAGCCTTGATATTCGTCGCACAATGTCAACAGTTAGAGTTATTATCGATGGAAGGGATTCACCAACAGTCTGAAGTCACATCCCTAATCCAGAAATATGACAAGGTATTTCAAGAATTGCCGATGAAATTATCCCCTGAAAGGAATATTGAACATATCATTGAAGTCAAACCAGATTTGACCCTGGTAAATGTAAAACCATATAGCTACCCCCATCATCATAAAACAGAAATAGAAAGACTGATACAAGATCTATTAAAGTGTGGACTCATTACGAAAAGTAGAAGTCCATATGCTGCACCAGTAGTATTAGTCAGGAAGAAAGATGGATCTTTCCGGTTGTGTATAGATTACAGAAGATTAAAAAAATTACTATTAAACACAAATTTCCCATTCCATTGATTGATGAGATGCTAGACGACCTCCATGGCGCAAAATATTTATCAAAAGTAGATTTGAGATCATGCTACTATCAAATTTTAGTTAGATTAGAAGATGTTGAAAAGACTCCGTTCAGAACTCATGAAGGGCACTATGAGTTTAAGGTAATGCCATTTGGTTCAACAAATGCACCAACCACTTTCTAGGCAACCATGAACAAACTCTTCCATCCATACTTGCGAAAATTTGTATTAGTCTTCTTCGATGATATCCTCGTCTACAACAAAACGTGGAAGGAGCACCTCAAGCATCTGAGGAAGTACTTTTCGTATTGGAGAAGAATCAATTTTACACCAATTTATCAAAATGAACCTTTGGGCAAAAGGAAGTTGAATACCTTGGATACGTCATATCCAGGGAAGGAGTCAAAGTGGACCCCAACAAAATTAAAGCGATTAAAGAATGGCCCAAACCCAAGAACATATCAAAATTGAGAGGATTTCTAGGTTTAACTGGGAATTACAGAAGGTTCATAAAGAACTATACACATTTGACCACGCCACTGACAAACTTGTTAAAAAAGAATGCTTTCCAATGGAATAATCAGACAAATGAATACTTCGAAAATCTAAAAGAAGTGATGTCAACCACACCGGTACTGGCAACTCCAGATTTCTCCAAACCATTCAGAGTCGAATGTGATGCTTCAGGATTTGGAATTGGAGCAGTATTAATGCAAGACAACCATCCTATAGCCTTCGAAAGTAGGAAGCTTAACAAATTGGAAAGCTTGAAATCAACTTACCAAAAGGAGATGCTTGCCATCATACATGCTCTAACTAAATGGCGACAATACCTGCTTAGAAGTAAGTTCTCAATCTGAACCGATCACAATAGTCTTCAATTTCTACTTCAATAAAAAACATTATCAACAAAACAACAAAAGTGGATGAAGAAACTTTCGGCATTCGACCTAGGAATACTGCACAAAAAGGGAAAGGAAAATGTTGTAGTTGATGCACTCTCACAGAAATATGATGACAACACAACATGCACCGCCTTGGTGGTTGTTCCTAACTGGTTAGATGAAATATGAGTTGAGTATACCAAGGATTTGGATTGTGGTTCTATGTTTGAAAATATAAGTCAATATGCCAATTTTAAATGGAAAATTATCATATTATGGTACAAAGGTAGAATTTATCTAACCCTATCATCCAAATTTAGAATGAAAATTCTAAAAGAATCTTACAGTTCTCCTGCCGCTGGGCATGCTGGATTCTTGAAAACTTACTACAACATTCGACAATCGTTCTACTGGAAAGGTATGAGTAAGGAAATCCAGAAGTATGTTGCTGAATGTAATGTTTGTCAGAGAAATAAGGGTGAAAATATTCCAACTCCTGGTTTACTACATCTGGTACACATTCCAAATAAAAAAATGGGAGGAAATATCGATGTATTTCATTGAAGGACTACCTATTTTTGATGGTAAGGACAAGATATTTGTCGTAGTAAATAGACTCACCAAATATGCCCACTTCATGGTAATCAAAAAAATTGACACAACCAAGCTAATTGCAGAAGTGTTTTGTAAAAACATTTACAAATTGCATGGTTTTCCCAAGGTTATTGTCATTGATAGAGACACAAAATTTAAAGGCAATTTTTGGAAAGATTTCTGCCACCAAGCAGGAATATCTCTCAACATGAGTTTGGCTTATCACCCCCAGACAAATGGTCAGACTGAAGTTGTAAATAAATGTTTGGAAACATATCTGCATTGTTTCATCACCGATAAACAAAACAAATGGTCTCAGTTTCTACACCTGGCAGAGTGGTGGTACAATACTACCTATCATACTTCAACTACAATGACTCCCTTCCAAGCTCTATATGGCTATGAACCACCCAGGTGGAAGGATTTTGCACTGCACAATTATAAGGTTCAAGCAGTAAAGAATCACTTAGAAGAGAACCAAAGAATTATTAACTTGTTAAAAGAAAATTTGTTAAAATTGGAAAACTAGGTCCAAACTCCATGTTGTGATGCTCAGATGAAGATACCAATATTTGTATTGGGTTCCTCTTTCGGAGAGGTGTAAGATCGATATAAAATTGATCTTAATCTGATGAGCAGAACATTTATTTTGAATTTATTTTTAATCATTTCAAATATGTGCAGGTCGGCCTTAAGGTTTTACACCCCCAGCAGATGTGTCACACTCCTCAGTGATTGATATAAATAGAGTTAACACTGGAGGACTTTTTCACTCATCTCATCCTCACACATCATCTCCTCCTGTGATTTATTACGAGCTCCTTGGAAGCAGTTTCAGTTCACATGTGGGAAGAAGGACGAATTTACTACAGCTAGGGTTTGGACGAATTTATTGCAGCTAGGGTTTCCATGCAAGTTTGACCAGCGTTGACTTTGGTCAACGCATGGTCCAAATAGGCTGAAAATTGGTGGAGACTTCGATTTTGGAAGGATGTACATATTGGCACAAGAACCGAGGTCAAAAGTTTGATCGAAGACCAAGCTGCGTTGACTTTCTCGCTGCTGTCCTGTGTTGACTTTTCTGGGGTTGACTTTGAGTTGACCGTGTGGCTGTTTTGAGCGCTGTTGTGACACATGCTGGGTTGCCTGACCAAGGAGACTTTGCTGGTTGAAGCATCCTGTTGACCGCCGTAACGCACCACCACATTTTTCTGTTTCTGGTTTGTCTTCTGTAGATCCACTGGTATGTTCTATTAGCATTTTACCTGATTGTTTATGTGATTGCTGTAGTGAAAAGTAAAGTTGCATCAAGCATAGAACATCTACATAAATTTACATGGTATCAGAGCTGAGGTGAAGACAAGCCCTATTGTTGCAATCATCGAAGAGGAAAATGGGTTCCACAAACTATGGCTTCAAGAAGGATGACAAATTGACTGGGAAGGATGACTTCCATGCTTGGAAGATGATATTGGATCTCAAATTGGAAGACCAAGATGTCATGGACTATGTGCAGGGTAAAATCCAATAACCTCCATCCACTGCTACTGCTGCTGCCAAAACAAAGTACAAGAAGGGGGAGATCAAAGCAAAGCTGATGATCAGGGAATCCATTCATAAAAATCTGGTGGCCTACATCTTTGAGTCGGGCACATCCAAAGAGATGTATGATAAGTTGGTCCTCATGTTTAAGGCCAACAATGCAAATCAAGTACTATTCTTCAAGAATCAATTGAAGAATTTGAAGAAGGGCAGGGATGAGTCTGTCCAATCATACTTTCTGAAGCTAATCGAGATCAGGAACAATCTGCTGGCTATTGGGGAGACAATAGCTAATCGAGAGATGGTACTCACCGCACTTGGAGGGCTCTCATCCGAATGGTATGTGTTCAACACTACCATTCTAAATAATAATGTGATACCTGACTTTGACGAAGTACTGTCAAGATGCGTTCAAGAAGAATCAAGGATGAAGGAGTATGGAAATGAAGGAAATGCTGCATACGCTGCTCATTCTAGAAAGAAGAACTTTGGTGGTCCTAAGTACAAAGGAAAAGCAGGGACCCAAGGAAAGAAGGGCAAGTATTTCACTTGTCATAGGCCAGGTCACTATGCTAGAGAATGCCCTTTCAAGAAGGATTCTCCTGATGATGATGACAACAACAACGATCAGAGGGATGACAATCAAAGGAACAACAGGTTCCAGGGAAAGGGGAAGGCTCCCTCCGGCGGAAACGATCAACCTTTCAAAAGGTCAAGAAATTCCAGGTATGAGGAATCAAATGTTGTTGATAAAAGAAATGAATACATTCTTGTATCTGCCCTCTTTGTTGCATCTCCACCCAACACTATGGATGTCTGGTTGATAGATAGTGGTGCCTCAAGGCACATCACTGGGTTCAAGGAAGCACTCTCTGATATGGTTGAGAAGGATACTAATCTGGAAATTATCCTTGGAGATAATGCCACATATCCTGTGAAAGGGACAGGGACTGTGACCCTCCACTTGTCTCAAGGTCAAGTCTTCCACTTGCAGGATGTACTCTATGTACCTAATTTGAAGAAGAACCTCATGTCTATATCAGCCATGGAAGACAAAGGTTTCAATGTGGCATTCATTGATGGAAAGGTGCGCATGTGGAAGAAGAGCTTCAAGGAAGCTATCATGTTTGGGACTAGAATTGATACACTCTACCAGGTTGGAGGAAGTCCACTGGGAGCAAGGACATGAGATGCTATCCGACAAACCGATAATGGCACTGAATATGATACGAACGAATTCAAGAACTTTTGCAGAGGAGCTTGCATCAAGAGGGAGACCACAATGTTTGTGGGCTACAGTGAAACTTCGAAGGCCTATAGATTCTATATGTCTGGTCAAAGGGGAGTGGAGATATGCCACGGTGTCACCTTTGATGAAGATGCTTCCCTGAGGAAAGTAGTCAATCTTCTGAGATCTGAGGAAGATCATCAAGCAAGGCCTGGAAATCAAGAGGAATCGAAGGATGAGACGATGCCTGGTGTTGAAGGACCAATGGACCCGATTGATCCACCTCCTTCACTGGGAAAGAGACCATCATGGCTCAGGGACACTTTTAAGGATGCTGAGGGACATATGGCCCCAAGGTGGACATTCCGTGAAAGCAAGAAGCCGAGTAGATACCAAGGGTATCTAGCAGCCATGAGTACTATTGTACAATCCGAGCTTGGATCTTCTTGAGGAAGCCGTAAAACATCAAGTCTGGAAGGATGCTATGCACGAAGAGTATGAGTCCATAATGAAGAATGATGTTTAGGATGTGGTTCCTAGACCGAAGGACAAAGCAGTTGTCACCTCAAAATGGCTCTACAAGATCAAGCATGGATCTGTTGAAAGTGCTGAAAAGTTCAAGGCAAGATTCATTGCCTGTGGCTTCTCTAAAAAAGAAGGCATAGACTATGATGACATATTTGCACCTGTGACTGCCATCCGATCTATCATAGCCCTTGCTGCTACACAAGGATGGAGTCTTCATCAGATGGATGTGAAGACCGCACTTCTGCATGGTGCGATGAAGGAAGAGGTGTATGTGGAGCAACCTCTGGGGTTCGAAGTCCAGGATCAGGACACCCATGTCTGCAGGTTGAAGAAAGCCCTCTATAGGTTGAAGGAAGCACACAGAGCTAGCTACGAGAGGATAGATAGCTACCTGATGAAGGTGGGCTTCACTCGTAGTAATGTTGATCCAAACCTTTACTTCAAGGTTCATAGAGAGAAGCCTCTCATTTTGGTGCTGTATGTGGACGACCTCTTCCTGACAGGTGCTGACCCTCTCATTCATCAATGCAAGAGGGAGCTTGCTGCTGAGTTTGAGATGAAAGACCTAGGACTGATGCACTACTTCCTAGGACTGGAGGTCTCACAGAGACCTGGTGAGATTTTCCTTTCTCAAGGAAAATACATTATTAAGCTTCTGGAAAGATTTAGTATGGTGGACTGCAAGTCCGTGTCGACACCGATGGAGCTCAACTTCAAGAAGTTGAGTAGCAGTGCTGCTGGGCCCGTATTGACAAATCCTACTGAGTATCGTCAACTCGTAGGGGCCCTGATGTTCTTAGTGAACACCCGTCTGGACGTATGTTTTGCAGTGAACACTTTGAGTCAACACATGGTTGATCATAACATTCACTAGGTTGGTGCCAAGAAACTCTTGAGATATCTCTGGGGCACGATAGACCTTGGGCTGAGATACACTGCCAGGAGCATGACACTCCTTGGTTATACTGATGCCGATTGGGCTGGCAGTGTGGTGGATTGCAAGAGCACATCTGGGTGCTACTTCACACGTAGATCTGCTTCGGGCAGGAAACTGAAGTCGGTAGCCTTGAGCACCGTTGAGGCCGAATACATTGTAACATGTATGGCTTGTTGTGAAGTCACTTGGTTGCGAAAGCTCTTCAGTGAGTTGTTCGAGCATGTGCTAGATGCCACCATTATCCTTTGTGATAACTAGAGGGGGATTCGTTTGTCATAGAATCTCGTGTTCCATGATTGATCCAAGCATGTTGATGGCTGGTACCACTTTATCTGTGATATGGTACAGCAAGGCGTCGTAAGGCTCGATCATAGGAATTGATGAGCAGGTCGTGGATATTCTCACTATGTCCTTGGGTAAGGTCATGTTCCTAACCTTCTGTGAGAATCTTGGAATCATGGAATGACCCTATTCTGAGGGTCCTGTTGGACGATGAGCTCTGGGAGCTCTGAGGGGCTTTGGGGATAACTTCTCGGAGCTATAAGCAACCACAGGGCTAGGCTTGCCGAATCTTGTTGGTGTGCTTGGGCCCCACCGTGATGATTGAGTTGGTTCGCCTCTCATGATTTGTGCCCCATATGCATCCTACCCATTTGAGTTCCGGACTCATGGGAAGTACCTCTCATTTGGCCAATAAGGTGGGAAAAGCTAGAGACTAGTAGCAAACACTGATGGACGCATAAGAGATTGCCGTACTCTCTATCTAGGATGACACGTGTCCAACCACTTGATCTGGGATCAAGTCTAGTGAGGTTTTAGACCTCCTACTGACTTCGGGTTAGATAAACCAACTTCGGGTTGGTATGTGACTCTTTGAGTCCATGTGAGGTTTCGGACCTCCAACTGACTTCAGGTCAGTGAGACTAACTTCGGGTTAGTATATATGACTCTCTTGAGTGCAAGCGAGGTTTTGGACCTCCTACTGACTTCGGGTCAGGTAAACCAACTTTGGGTTGGTATGAGACTCTTTGTGAGTCCGATAGAGGTTTCGAACCTCTCGGCTGAATCTGTCAGCCGGGGAATGATGTATTTGTGACTGACCCACTTCTGTTCTGAAATAAAGAGGCCAACAAAGCAAGTTACAGCGGGATGACCCACGATGTTTGATTGCACAGGTGGATGGAGTTCTCCCTAGTTGAGAGTGAGTGTTAAAATTGGACAACTAGGTCCAAACTCCATGTTGTGATGCTCAAATGAAGATACCGATATTTGTATTGGGTTCCTCTTTCGGAGAGGTGTAAGATCGATCTAAAATTGATCTTAATTTGATGAGCAGAACATTTATTTTGAATTTATTTTTAATAATTTCAAATTTGTGCAGGTCAGCCTTAAGGTTTTACATCCCCAGCAGATGTGTCACACTCTTCAGTGATTGATATAAATAGAGTCAACATTGGAGGACTTTTTCACTCATCTCATCCTCACACATCATCTCCTCCTCTGATTTAGTACAAGCTCCTTGGAAGCAGTTTCGGTTCACACGTGGGAAGAAGGACAAATTTACTGCAGCTAGGGCTTGGATGAATTTACTGCAGCTAGGGTTTCCACGCAAGTTTGACCAGCGTTGATTTTGTTCAACGCATGGTCCAAATAAGCTGAAAATTGGTGGAGACTTTGATTTTGGAAGGCCGTACATATTGGCACAAGAACCGAGGTCAAAAGGTTGACCGAAGACCGAGTTGCGTTGACTTTCTTGCTGCTGTCCTGTGTTGACTTTTCTGGATAGCGTTGACTTTTTTGGGGTTAACTTTGAGTTGACCGTGTGGCTGTTTTGAGGGCTGTTGTGACACATGCTGGGTTGGCTGACCAAGGAGACTTTGCTGGTTGAAGCATCCCGTTGACCCCCGTAATGCACCACCACATTTTTCTATTTCTGGTTTGTCTTCTGTAGATCCACTGGTATGTTCTAGCAACATTTTACCTGATTGTTTATGTGATTGCTCTAGTGAAAAGTAAAGTTGCATCAAGCATAGAACATCTACATAAATTTACAAAATTTAATAATGGCACGCAATAGAATGAAGCAACAAGCCGACCAATACAACATAGAAAGAGAATTCAAAGAAGGAGATTGGGTTTTCATCAGACTTCAACCCTATAAGCAGTTATCATTAAAACAACAAGGGAAAAATAAGTTATCTCCTAAGTGTTATGGACCATGCCAAATAATCAAAAAATAAGTAGCATGGCTTATGGATTAAAGCTACTAGACCATTGTCGAATTCACAACACATTTCATGTATCAAGCCTCAAAAAGGAACTAGGTCAAAATCAAACATCTCAAACAAAGAGACCTAAGACTGGCGAAGAAGGAAGAATCATATTAGAACTTGAAGGTATACTCGCTACCAGGGAGAAGGTACTACGATCCAAAACTATTAAAGAATACCTTATCAAATGGAAAATACTACCATAAGAAGACTCATCATGGGAGACATAACATTTTCTCCAACAACACCTAACAATTCCTATGCTTTGAGGACAAAGAATTATAAGGGAGAGGCAATGGTATGAATAAAATATTCATATATATATATATATATATATATATCAAATAAAATAATAATAAGAAAATATTAATAAAAATAAATTAATTAAATTAAGATGCCCAATTAATTATGAAAGGGCACTTATGTCAAAAGACACGTCTTTAACCCTTGTGGCCAATCAACTCCTACAAAGGAGAACCGCCTAAGGGCTTGTAATCATCATCTGAATTTGAATAAAATATATATAAATTGTTTATGCACATCAATGTGTTTGGAATTGGCAAACTCACTGAACAAGGTTAATTGTTCCAGGATGCCAACATGTTTTGTTTCAATTCAAGATAATATAATTTAATCGATGTCCAACAAATGGCAAATGATAGGTCAATGGGAGTATGAAATACAATTAGTGATACCACTCTGCAAGTGTGGTGCATAGAGAGCATGAGAGTCATTAATAAATGAAAGCAAATAAGCCTTGACTTGGCTTTTACAAATGTTGACTAGAATAAATCACTACTATGAACATAATATCTAAATTGCTAACTAGATGTTGTGAAGAATGGACTCTGCAGTGTGAGGTTGGAAGTTGTATCTTTGTAGTTTTGAGTTGGCATGGAGTGGGAGCATTTGAACAATGTCTAGTTATATGGTTTTTTAATAGTAAGGGTACGATCTACAAAGATGAGTCAACAAGCCATTGTGTTTACTAACTCGACAAGTTGCATTGATGGTTTCCTTAGAGGAGTTTAGTGGATGTAGCCAATGTGGCTTGGTTCAATTCAAGATAGATAGGTCAATGGGATTATGATGTACAATTAGTCATACCACTTTGTAGGGATGCCCTAAGCCATTTTTTTTTCCTTGCAACACCCCTAGGCGGATCCACCCGAAGGGGCCTCATGCTTAGAGGGATGCCCTAAGCTATTATGAAAGCATTAAAGAAAAAACCAAATTATAATTGGCACATTAACAACTTATAACATCAAAGAAGAAGAAAGACGATGGAGTGCAATAGATTTGTTGGAGGTTTGTAAGACATGATGAAGATGTAGAGGGAAGAGAAGGAGTATCTTTTGCAAAATAAAGCACCAATAGGGATCCAATATAGCACAATGATGCCATATGATGAGTTCCCATGGTTGAGAGGGTCTGGTCAAATGATTTTGGGAAGCATTTGAGAGGATTGAGTAGATCTTCTCTTAGCACTCAAGGAGAAGGAAAAGAAACCCATAATGTGGTTTTTGCTTGAGCTAGATTGTTGATACGATTTATGCAAAGAATCTTTATGGCAAGATCAAATGAATGAGGCTTGTGTTATTGGAGTTTGATAAGGAAGTGAGGTTGGAGAGGTTCCAAATCATGTCAACTATTCGTTGACGTTGATGAAACTTGATGGCTTGTTGAGTGCCGAACAAGCATAACTTGATTATAGTCTCTATGTTGGAGGTTGGTGGAGTAGACTTATGTAATTATTTCCTAGTGTTCTTGAAGCATGTCACAATATGATTTGCTTGTGCAATCCATTTTTCTCTTTGTGGTAACCAACTATCCGAGGCATTATGTATGGTTGATAACCTCATATTTTTTTTGTGAATGACTTTTTTATCTTGAGAGGCAATAAGTTGTTGCTGCAATGCATCCAATTGTCTTCATAACTCTTGAGTCTTGACATCGAGCCTACAATGGTGTTGCTAGGTCTTTTAGTGAGGTATGATTTTATATATAATTATTAATCTAAGAGATATATAGCATCGCATTTGACTCTGAATGGATTATTCTGATCTGAGGCCGAGAATACAAAGGTAGAGAGGCAGATCTGTACCAGGAAACGCAAAGACTAGCAGGAGGGACGCGGCCTAGCTAGGCTGACGCAGAGGCAGCGTTGAGCCCAAAAGGGTGATGCAGGGGTACCCTGTGTTGCGCAGAGGCTGCATCGTGGCTACGCTGGGTAGGAGAAGCTAACATAGAGGCTGGAGGAGCAGCGCTGGGGTTCCAGTGGGCCTGAAAGGGCTCGTATTCAGAGTATTTCAGAGGAGTGCTTCCTCGGCTGAATTAACCATATTTTCTGTCTCCGAGTGATAGGTACATCTGCCGTGAAGTTCTCTGTTGGGAAAACCATTACTGGTGCCCTTGATTGTATTCAGAGATTCTGCTTAATGAACAAACCTTGTAAGAGCTGCAGCACGTGTTTTCCCGCATTGGGTATTTCCGGGGACATTGTCCAAAAAGTACTGTGTCCTTTGTCATGTGTGCGTTATGCTTCAGTAAATGATCGTATGTATATGTAGACTGCAGTTGTGTTTTCTTTGATATTTTACTAGATATTCATAAAATAACTTGTGAATTAAATAAAACAATTAGGAGAAGTAAATCAAGTTACCGCAGTAGGGTTTCTATATTCAGAAATTTTCACATCTATAAGTTGTAGGAGATCCTAACCTAGATGGGGGACGACTAAAGTCATGAACTAACAACTCATTAGACCATAGCTGACTCTCAATGAGGCCAGATGTCAGCCAATAGTGGTGTTCACATGGCACGAAGTCAAGGTTATCACCATAACAATAATATCCCCCATTAAGCTTGAATTGGGGACACATAATGAACGGTGACATTTAGAAGATCACATCTGAAGCCACAGGTTGGCCACTAAATGTGTCCATAAATAATGGTTTGAACTAAAGGTGTCAACAAATAATTCACTTAATGATAGACCAAGTAAATATTACATTCCAACAGGTGTTGGATAATTAGGGAGGAGAAAAAGTTATGTATTTTGTTTTGTTTCTTAGCAAAATTCCTCTTTAAGAATTATGATCCCCGGAGTCCAAAAGATAGTTGTTTAAATTTGGTAACAAAGACCCTTAAAATCAGAAATTATACTTTTATTTAATTTAGTCCAAGGTGCAGCAATGTAAATTTTTCCATGCGGTTCAATGATGGGAAAGAGACTATTCAATTACAAGGAAAATATTTTTTGTAGCCGAATTTGAAGGATTTGATCATGGCAACCTGCTATAAAGTCTTTTATGTGTGGAATTCAAGTAGCAAGACTTATCAACTATTGTTCTGCTATAGAAATTACGTGGAAAAATTCTGTTATATATAGATGACTTTTACAGTCCAACAGTGATGCCCAAAGATTTATTTGGCCATGTATTTCTTGCAAAGTTCTTAAAGTTTCTGATAATTCACTCATTTTGTTGATTTGAGGAAACTTTGATTTTTCTGATGAAAATATTTGTTCTATGTGAATATAGTACATTTACTTGGATCAATGTTTTCCGTCTAATGAACACCTGATTGTTTTTCAGGGGGGTTTGCAGAAGCACTTGAGGAGGGCGTGCCAGTTTATCCATTATATAAACAGTTAGCAACTGCATTGTATAAGTCCAAAACTTGTGGAACCTTTCCAAGAAAGAATGAATCTATGCCAGGAATTAACGAGAATGAAGCATGGGCATTGAAGTTTGAAGAGTGGATGAAGATAATTGTTAATGTCGGATCTCATTTGACAGATGTATGATTTTGTTTCACTAGTATTTTATGAAATTAGTAGCTATGTTTTTTGGCTCTTGAATAACACTTTGATAGTTGTTTTTTCTTCAGATGCTAGAGAGGGGGAAATTTCATATTGATGTGCAAGAACCCTTCTTTACGCAGCTCAGAAGTAACTATTCTTCCTCCTAAAGGTCTTAAAGTTGAAACATTTAATTTTATAGATCTACATATAATTCTTCAGACAATACCCCAGCTTTTCCAAGGAGTTTGGTTAATGAAAGTCAAAATAAAATTCACTGCCAAAATTACACAGATAGATTTATATTCAACAACAGTTCAAAGGTTTCAATCTTCTTCTCTCCAATTCTGAGTCAACGAATCAGATCTTAACACTTCACTATTTTTTATGAATCTACAACAAGTCTTTTATATAGTTAAAGAACTGTTCTTGTTATCGATGATGCTGCTTCTAACTTTTCTATCGATGATGCTGCTTCTAACTTTTCTACAATGAAAGACAGTTTGATCCTTTCTTTTTCATGGATGAAGTCTGAATAATTTTCATTTTGAAAAATGTCTTAGTTCTCCGAATGGGATAATTCATCTATTTTGCAGAAATTTTACTAACCCAACATTTTACCATAAAATTACTGAATTAATTAACAGAAGATTGCCATGTAAAATAAAAGCAAATAGAGTACTGCAATCCATTATAGATTAAACAGGAAGAATCTCAGCTTTTTATTATAAATGACAAACTGGGGTTACATGTATATCTGACCCAAAAGAGCTGAGATGGAGAGCTGGCCTCCATTATGATCTGCTGTATTGCACCGACCTCCAAAACTGAACAACTGCACTCTCTCTCCGACAACAGCTGCCACTGAATCCACTGAAAGACAATGAAATACCAATTGAAGATCTGATTGATCCTCACTCCAATATCCTTGAAGCTCTGTGAAACTCCTCAATGAAGTCTCCTCAAAGAGAGTTGGGTTTTTGTCCAACACTCGACAACACACCCGAGGGTTTCCGTCCTGGGGCTACCAATGGAGAAGAGAACCAGGTTCTCAACTTCACATACAAGGAAATATATCAAATCCAAGATATTCCTCAATGGCTTCCTTCTCTTCTTTTATAGATCTCATGGACCCCTCTAGATCCTTCTATTTTATTATTATTTTAATCATGGAGCACTTTTCCCTCTTATTTTCCAATTAAAGTATTCCTTTTTAATGCAGGAAAGAGTAATCGACTACCATGGCTCCTCAAGTCACTGAAACTCGTGTCCGACCATCCCATCATGTAGGTATTCTCGTTCCGGTTGCAATGAGCTATTACACTAAGGTGTTCTATTACATATTCCTCCTGGGATGCCACCTTGAGCATAATTAAGTGAGTTAAGCCAAAAAATAACTCAGTTTTCCGAAAGATGTCAGAATTTACCGAAACGAAAGGCAAACTGTCTGGTTGATGGAATATATCAAGCGAATGCCATCGGCCTTCATAAAACTCCTCAAAACTCCCCCAAAAAGCCCCTAGGCCCGCTGACGACCCCAACCTGTACCTGTGACCTGTCTGCTCCCATCTCTGGAAGTCCATCCTAACCCTGTCATAAGGAACACCAAAAAAAATGAATATTACAGACCTTCCGCCCCAAGATTGCTTGCCCTCAAGCAATCCAAATATGTGGTCCATGCTGCTGGCTGGATGCAACTGAGACCCAATGCCAATTTCCCATACAAACCCCTGAATGCGGCTATGCTCTTGTGTCAAGCTACCCGGAACAAACCCCTCAATGCCGGGATCCCAAATTGACCTCTCACCGCACCTATCATCAATCAATCCTCCCGAAACCCAACACCACCATGGCCAATCATCGCTCGAATCCCATGGCTCCGACTGCGCACTGCCTTTGGCTATAGCCACTGCCCCATGAAGTGAAGACCACCAACAAGCATCAATGCTCCATGGTTCTTGCTGTGTTGTAGCTCTGATTGTGTAAGCTGCCCCACCAACTGCGTACCAACTCATCACTTCTCTCCAATCCAACTCCTGACTCAATCTCATGCTAACCCTGCTCTCCTGAAGTCGGAATGGAATGCTGAAGGGTTGTCAACCCGTGCCCCACTGCCAACTGGAAGCTGCAACATCTGTCATGTCTAAGGGTCTCTGCTCCGCTATGCTCCCTACGAAGAAGATTGTACCATCAATAGGGTACCAACACATGATCTCCCGCCAATCTATCCTGGAAGAAGAATCTATTGTAGTGACATCTGCATACGAAACATGTTTGGAGTGTTGTTGCCAGCCCATACTCGACTCACGCTGCTCTGTCCCGCCTGTCAACGAGAACTGCTTGAAAAAGAAGGCCCCTCTCTCTATAATAGGCCAAAGTGGGCAAGATATGTTGCAAGCCCCATTGATGTAGTCCTGGAGAGTGTCGCTCCCTGAAAGTACTGCAACCCTGCTAACTGTATGTGAATCTACCGACACCTCATTAGTGGGTCGGCCCAAAGATGGATGCACCACCATCTCCAACAACTCCTCCCTCTCCAGATCAGGAATGTCATACCCTGTTGTCTGCTAGCCTCTCGCAGAACTATCCCATCAACCTCCAACATCTCCCGAGGATAAGTATCTGCAACTACAGTCACCGTACTAGATGTTCGTGCATCTGTCTGCTCCTCCCCAATGGATGATCCCAAGGTTAGCCGCATATCCACCACAGACTCAATGTGAGCCTCCATTTAGCTCTCCCCCAAAGGACTATCATGCATGATGCGCATAGCCTCCCCCTCAACTAACTCATGCTCCACCATATGCTGCTTCGGCTGAATCATCACAAGTGACTCATCATCCAGAATATCTCCCATAGAGTCCCTTGACTATTCACCATGCACACTGGAATACAAATCCATCCTACTGTCATCAACTCCACATGACTGCTCATGCTCCCAGAAGCATCCTCATATGACCCCATGGACTCATATGAAGAAGAGTCCTCATCCTAACATACAGAAGGAGCGTCCTCCTACTCTACCTTTACCACCTCATCTGCATCTCTCAAACATGAGTGATCAGGCCCCCAAGGTTCTTTGCAGATGAAGCAAAGTCCCTTCCTCCTTTGCCCATTTTTGCTGTCTAATCCACCAAACTGGAGCAACTCCTCCCTGGTCAACTGTCTCCTGAATAGCCCAATGTTCTGCTCAACTAGCCCTTGGGCTAGCTCATAAGTAGCAGGTGAGACCAACTGCTCTCTCCTCCAAATGCTCAACAACCTAGTCTGCAACTCTCGACAAATTGTATCACGGTCTCTCATACATGACGACAGGATGGACTGCATGTGTGCTATGACAGTGTCAGGATGATGTCTCCTAATGCTGAAGAAGCATTGGAACATCTACAGAATCAAGCCATCACACTCAAGATCAAACAGGACCTCATAAGTCCGGGTCATGGCCATGACTCGTAAAACCTTAAGCTTCTTCCCAAATGTAGAGCCTGCACTGTTGTCCAAGTCCTAAAAAGTGTCTACCATCAGTCTGAAAATTCTCTTCATAACATCATCATTGTAGGGAAGAAAGGGTGCTACTATCCTCAAACTATCACTGAAACAAGAGGCAACTATAAGCTTGACTCTCTCACTTGGATGTTCCAAGAATCTGGCTTGTACCAATGCAAGCGTAGATGGCTCCAATGGCCAATTTAAACTCCAATAAGATTGCTCTACCTTTGAAAGACAAGATTCCAGTTTCTCCAACCCGGGAAAGTCATTTTCTGATCTTCCACTCTTTAAGTCCATCCCAAGTGCATAAAGCCAATTTCCCACTTCTTTCTCGTTTTGTAAATTCCTCAGGTGCCTTTGTTGGAGCAAATTATGTATCTTCTTGGGGAGGGGCCTGTTGTTTTGTTTCAAGGAACTAACTTCTTCACTGTTTAATCTTTTCAATTTGTTTAGGAGTTCTTCCATGGTTCAACCAATGATGTGGTCACTGTTTTTCTGATTTTTTATAGTGATGTAGGTGTAGTTTTTAGTGATAGGCCAACAATTTCGATAACACATCATATTCAGAAAATGCCATGTATAGCTAACATAAATTACAACAATCTGGAAGCTACCATAATACATTTGAATGGGCCTAATAGAGAAACCTGATATAGCGACATTTCCTCAGCATGGTTGACAACTTCTTGTAGACCTTTGCTATAAGTAAATATTAATAATTCTGCTACAACAGCCTCAACTCCATTTAATTCTCGGGTATATGTGCAGAGCTATAGCATACAACTCTATTTTAAATTTTACAGACAACATATGCACATCAAATAGTCAGAATTTCTGATGCAAGGAAATTTGGAACAATTGCGCTCGCCCTTCCCAAACTCCCTTTCAATACTGGCCTCTTCAAACTCACTATATATTCTAGCAAACAATGTAAAAAAATAACACTTAGTATTCAAGCATTCACCAGTACGATGCAAAAGATGTGAACCACAGTCTCTGCCATCAATGCTGTCATGACCTCCATGAGCCCAGAACGACTCTAGCGAACCCAGAAATTAGTGCCTTAGATATCCATGCACAAGGAATAAGGATACCCACTATCACATCCAAATAAAGGGTGATCACGACTTGTTTGTAGCCAGAAATAATTTTTAGCGACGTATGCTCCTCTTCTTTAACAACCCAATCCATCTAGAAGGAAATTATGGCTCCACGCTTCGCCTATTCCAGAGTATGCGTCCCTCGATCATGCCATCCCGGTGCACCATTATGGATGTACTCGCATATGCAGGTCATGCCCACTTCCAAGTCGTTGCCACCTTATACTCATGTGCTCTTCATGCTACGACCTGGGGAGAAGGTGTGTCAATTTAATTGGCTTGGCCAATGGACACCATACTGACCACCAACAAGTGTGAATACATATGGCCAACAAATGAGTTTGGCTTCCAGTTTACTAGACTGTCGTTCATACTCAGCCGCAGGAAGACCATTCATTTGGCCCTAAAGGATTTCGCTCTTTCCACCTGGGTTTCGCACCAGCTGCTAGGAAAATGATCAACAACTTAAGATGAGGACAACTTGGCCCACAAAATGAGAAACTCAATTTTTCGGATTTGGCGGAGGGCGACTGGTCTCCGTTCTAGATTTTTCGTTCCATCTGGAAACCATAATACATTTCAATCCAAACAAATAACGAAGCGAACTTCGTTAAAACAAGAAACTCGATAATACACAGGATCCCAATTTTTCCAGTTGATCATTTTCAACGACACCAGGAAATCGTTGCTCGTGGCTCAATCGACGGTCGAAGCACTTGCTTCACATATTCGGACTTGAGATGGCTTTGACGGTAATCACGACTTTGGAAAAACTCCCTTCGAATATTTTTAATGGCCCCACTTAACAAACTTTGATAAAATCACAAGCCCCTTTTATAATTTGCCGCACAACTTTTGGAATAAAATAAACCAAATAGATGGGCTTCCATAAATATAATGCGACGACCCCCTTTAAACTATGTTTTCACAAAATGACGAGTTTGCCTCATAAAAGGCATTTCCACAACCCCACTTAAATTTTGATGGCTTCTTAAAATTTAGAGAAATTTGTGACTTTATACCTATGTTGCATGGGTTCCCAAACCCAGGGGTGGGGTTCTTGAACCCAAGAACTGGATTCGGGTACGGGTTCTTCTGAAACGAACCCATAAGAATCGAGTTCTTCTACCAAGAACCGGGTTCTTCGTTAAAAAAATTTGGGTGCTTTTGACGTTTAGGGTACTTGGAACCCCGATAATGGGCACTTAGAACCCCAAAATCAGGTTCTTTAGGGTTCTTTGTTGAATGATTTTTGAAAAAAAAAATTAAATATAAAAAATTTGGAAATTCAAAAGGTGAATACATAACCTGTAAAACCTAAAATCACTTCACTCATCGACGACGACATTCCATTTGAGACAACAGCCATTCGGTTTTACTATTGAGACGACGAGCATTCCCTGGTGTGTTTGGGGTATTCGCTGTTGTGTGTTTCGGTGACTGGAGGTTCCCACAGAGACACAATCCACAGAGATGCAATCCCTGCTTGAAGATTCACAGGTAGCTCTTGAAGATTCACCGTGCGACATGAATTAATTCTAATTTCTGTGTTCAAACTTCACTATTTGCATAACAAAATTAGTAAATTAAAATTTAATTCTAAATAGTAAATTGACCCATGATGTCAAAAGATGGGAAAGCTTCCTTATGACGAGTATTAGAATCTTGAAGCAACCACAATAAACAGTTTACTGCCATATATTGGGATTCCAAACTCTTGTCTTTCTACTGTAATCTCCACATTCTCTCTTGGCCAACCAACATCACTTGCTTTTCTAATCAATGTTTTAACTATGTTTTTTTTACATTTTTTGCCAAGAATGTAACTTTTGGCCTTCTCTTTCCCTACCAGAGTTTTGGGCGAAATTGGCTTAGGGCCAGATTTACAAGTATGTGTAAACTCTAATTCTTGAGTGATGTAGATGATGTGACAGAGGTAGAGCAGGAGGACATTTCTTTTGTATGCCAAGACGATGACTCTTCTTCAGATGAGTCCATGGGGTTATCTGAGGATGCTTCTGGGGACCGAGAGCAGTCATGCGGAGTTGGTGACAGTAGGCCGGGGCTGTATTCCAGTGTGCAGGGTGAGCATTCAGGGGACTCTCCGGGAGATACTCTGGGCGATGAGTCACTTGTGACAATTCAGCCAGAGCAGCATATGATGGAGCATGATTCAGCAGAGGAGGATATTATGCACATCATGCATGATAGTCCTTTAAGGGGGAGACAGATGGAGGCTCACACTGAGTCTATGCGGCTAACCATGGGGTCAGCCATTGAGGAGGAGCAGTCAGATGCACAGACATCGGGTAGTGTGACAGTAGTTGCCGATACTCATCCTCATGAGATGTTGGAGGTTGATGGGATAGTTCTACGGGAGGCTAGTATACAACAGGGGCACGACATTCCTGATCAGGAGATGAAGGAGCTGTTGGAGATGGTGGAGCATCCATCTTTGGGCCGACACACTGATGAGGTGCAGATAGATGCACATGCAGAGTAGCACTCTCCAGGAGTACATCGATGGGGCTTGCAACATATCTTGCCCACTTTGGCCCATTATAGAGAGAGGGGCCTTCTTCTGTAGGCAGATCTTGTCGGTAGACGGGACAGAGCAACGTGAGTTGATTGCGGGCTGACGAGAACACTCCAGGCGTGTTCTGTATGTAGTTGTCGCTGCATTGGATTCTTCTTCCAGGATGGATTGGCGGGAGATCATGAGTTGGTACCCTTTTGATGGTACGATCTTCTTCGTAGGGAGCACAACGGAGCAGGGGCCTTTAGACATGGTAGATGATATAGATTCCAGTTGGTAGTGGGGCACAGATCAACGTTTCTTCAGCGTTCCATCCCAGTTTCAGGAGAGTAGGATCAACATTGGATTAGTTAGGGGTTGGATTGGAGAGAGGTGATGAGTTGGTACAGAGTTGGTGGGGTAGCTTGCACAGTCATAGCTACAGCACAACAGGAGCCGTGGTCTTCACCTCATAGAGCATCAACTATAGCTAGAGGTAGTGCGTAGTCCAAGCTGTGGGACTTGGGCAATGATTGGCCGTGGTGGTGTTGGGATCTGAGAGGATTGTTTGTTGACAGGTACAGTGAGAGATCAGTTTGGGATCCTGACATTGAGGGGTCTATTCCGAGTGGCTTGACACAAGTGCATAACAGCACCAAGGGGTTTGTATGGGATCTGGGCATTGGGTCTTAGTTACATCGGGCCAACGGGGTGGCCCACATATTTGGATTGTTAGAGGGCAAGCAATCTTGGGGCGAAAGGTCTGTAATATTCCCTTTTTTGGTGTCACTTATGACAGGGCTAGGATGGACTTCCAGAGTTAGGAGTAGACCGGTCACAGGTACAAGTTGGTGTCATCAGCGGGCCCAGGGGCTTTTTGGAGGAGTTTTGAGGAGTTTCTATGTGGTCGGGTGGCATTCGCTTGATATATTCCATCATCCGAGCAGTTTGACTTTCGTTCCGGTGCATTCTGACAACTTTCAGAAATTTGAGTTATTTGTGGGCTTAACTTAGCTGATTACGCTCAAGGTCGCATTCCGAGAGGAATACATGATAGAACACCATAGTGTAATAGCTCATTGGAACCGGGACGAGGATACCTCCATGATGGGATGGTTGGACATGAGTTTCAATGACTGGAGGAGACGTGGTAGCCGATTTAATCTTTTCTGCATTAAAAAGGAATATTTTAATAAGAAGGAAGAGTGCTCCATGAATAAAATAATATTAAAATAAGGCTCTAGAAGGCTCCCAAAGATCTATAAAAGAAAGGGAGGAGGCCATTGAGAGATATCTTTGGAGTAGATCATTTTATTGTGCATGAGAGGTTTGAGAACGTGGTTCTCTACTTCAGCCGTAGCCCCAGGATGGAAACCCTCGGGTGATTTGTTGAGTATTGGACGGAAACCCAATACCCTTGAGGAGGTTTCACTCACATATCTCACAGTGCTTCAGTGGAGTTTGGAGGGGTCAGTTTTGCCGTAATCGATTTGCAGCAATCTTCCCGCCGAGCCATCTACGTCATTGCCAGCGCCATTTATCAGTTGGACCAGAGATCTTTCTGGGTTTTGCTTCGCTTGCTTGGCAAGCTCAGGTTCCGCTGTTCCGTCATGTTGATGTACTTTTTCCCATGGATTAATAAAATGGCTCAGTGATTTTATTGGCATCCCTTGTGTATTATTTGTGGTTGTGTGTATATTTCCATTATTTTTGCTGTTCAAGTTTATTTCCGGTATCTATTGTTAAAATCCCTGTTTGGGGATATTACATTTTCTGCAACCGTCCCTCTTCTTGTCCCGCTATCGTCTTAAGGCTCCAGTTGCTCTTATGTGATCCAAGAGTTAGGCTTACTCAAGGATCTTGCCTGCTCTATCTGTAGCTTCTCTACAGATCCATATCGCCCCACTTACGTGGGTCATGAGCACTCATGGCTATGTCATCATCACTCCCATCTTCCTTTGCTGCTGCTGCTGCTGTGGATTCAAAAGATCCTTTGTCCTTCTTCTTAGGACAAGTGTTGACGAAGTGTCCAAGTTCGCCACAATTAAAGCACCAGACCTTGGATAGGTCCCTCTTCTTCTTCCCTTGCTGCCTTCGTTCCTTTGGTGCAAGGGCTGCATCATCTTCCTCCTCTTTCTTCACCTTGAAAAATCTGCTGCCATTGCTTTGCCTCTTGGTGAATCTCGTGATTTCCTCCTGACGGAGGATTGCTCACATGTTCGCCTAGGATGGTAATGCTGCCCTGCCCAATATGCTCTGGACAAACGTTTTCCACTCCTCGGTGACTGCATTCAGGGCAGTCCTTACCAAGAGCCCTTCATCTGGAGTTGCACCCATGGCAATCAATTGATCCCGGATAGTCTGAAGTCGGAAAAGGAAGGGATCTATCTCCTCACCCTTCTGCATCTGGAACAACCGCATTTGATTCTCTAGAAGCATTTTTCTTTGAATAGAGCTTCCCTGATACATCGTCTGCAAAGCAGTCCAAATCTCATTTGCAGTGTTCTTCTCGGCAATATGTGGCACGACATGATCCTTAACTCCATCCATGATCAAACGCTTAGCCCGCGCTTGATTTTCATTGAATTTCTTCAAAGGATTTGGATTGGTAGGCACATCTAGGACATTCTCTGCATGGTTCTTGATGCCGTACTCATCCAGGACTGTCAGAATCCTGCCTCTCCAGATGACGAAGTTGGACACACCATCCAACCTGTCCTGATCTCTCAGTCCATGAGAGGCCATCTAGCTCAAATCTGTCAGAACAAGATACTCTTCTCTCCCCACTTCTCAACTGTCATCATTCTGTCAAATAAACAGCAGTTATAATGAATATTTGTTTTAGATTTTGTGGTGGCACTAATTTATTATCACAGTCTTAGTTCTGGTTCCATTGGTGAAAATCGTTTCAGTGGGTTCTTATTTGTGAGAGAATATCTGTTCTTTGCAGATGGACAAAAGACAGTGGAAGGAAGATGTGCTCTTGGGAATTACAAAAGGTATGTACAATTTCTGGCACAATTTTCTATTGTAATGGAAACTCTTGTCTTTTAAGGTATTGAATCTCCATTAGAGCTACTTTGGAGCAGATGTACTGACTGTCATGAGGGAGCGGTCATAACAGCAGAGATTATTGTGAGAAAGGGTCAGGTTTTCTAGGGTTGCAGTGTGCCAGAAATTGTAGTTGACACTAGATGTCATGATTGAAAGAAGACATGTGGCTAGTGCTATGAAAGTTCCTTGTACCTACTCTTTGAAATCTAGGCTGTTATTTGAGTTGCTTAGCAGTCTCCATTTCCCAAATTTGGATTTAGATGTCAGAGTTTCATCTTTTGCATTGCGGGCAATTCCAATGTAAGAGTAGCACATGGAAACTCAATTGGAACAGTAAAAACGGGAAAAGGAAGTAAATAGGCAAATTCAGTAGTATGTAATTGTTATAGGCAAATTACAAGGAAGAATGTAATTTATCTGAGATAATATACAAGACGAGATGATGTGTGATCCTCAAACTGTGATGTGGTGCCTCCTATAGCATACCCACAAGGTATTATCTGAAATTAAACACCTCATAGACTTCTCTACAATATTTATCGTATTGATCTCAACATGCACAATTGACTCGTTTATATAGAGTTGAATTGGGTGTCATTACCCATGGACATCATCAACACAACTTCCGTACCCATTTATCCACTACAGTTTTAGAGAAATTTGGAAATTGCAAAGATCTTTAATCTACAACATTGAGCAGATATAACATTTGGTTATGAAGTTAAAAGCATGTCATATGGCCCATGATTTTTGGGTGCTACTAAAATATCTGCACACTATAAATCTAGGCATCACAAATTGCTTGGTAGTTATGCTAATAAGGTTTGAAGAGGGTGAGGTTGCAATTGTTACTGAATTTACAATTAATCATCAACATATTTTGACAATTTGGTTTGTTTTTTTAACTTCTGTTAATCGCTTAATTTTCCTTTGCAAATTTGGAGGGTTAATGACTAGCACATTTCATCAAGTTGGAGGTTTAGAGACATGGAAATGCAGTTTTGCTTGGGCTGGGGGTTGGTTTCTAGGGAGACTGATTGGAGTATGGGTTTAGTGATGATTCAGACATAATTTTACACAAATTGGAGAGAGATACTATTTTTAGCAGGTACCCTACTTTTTAGGAGATAGAGTTTGGGGGCTTGTTTGGTAGTGTTGATTACATACTTAACATATAAACCAAATGGCAAAGACCTTGACAAGTAGATTGGAAAATATACCGTAAAAAATAAAACATGAATATTCAGATTCCTTATGAACTTACGATTCCAGTGAGACTTCTCCAGGTTGATATGCGTGGTACTTTCTAATTTTAGTAGGTTTGGTCCGCAGATTCGCATGTCAGAAATAATGGTATATTTGGAATCCTTGCGAGATTCTAAGTTAGATGATTTACTTATGAGAAACATGTGAGCTCTTTATATTTTTAGCAGTACTTGCTTGTCAATTTTGATTGTGGATTCAGATTCCTTGCTGAAAGATGAATCCAATGAGTATGGTTTCATGGGCCCATGAGACACTTCTATTTTTAGTAGTGGTCGCATGTCGGATCTGGTTATGTATTTGGACTCCTCATTGAAAACTGAGTACGATAAGAGTGTTTTTGTCAAACTTTGAGACATTTCTATTTTTAGCAGTTTTTGCATGGAGGTTCTGATAGCATATCTGGAAACCCCATTGATATTTGAGTGTAATGAGTATAATATTGTGGACATGAGGCCAATTTTCTATTTTTAGCAATGGCTATTTTTCTATGTACTATGTATGTCAGGGTTCCCTTATCTGTTCAAGACATTTTCTTCTTTTCCTATTTTTAGGGGGATTGCTATTTTTGGCATGTCTATTTATAGCATGGTGGCATGTGGCAGTCTCAAAGATTGACACGTGGCATATTTTTGGAGTGGATAAATGGCGATGGGTCATCATTGATGTGGCAAAACACGAGTAATTTGCTTGCATGGAGGGAGGTGTGATATGGCATTGACTGCAGATTGCAGTTTATTTTTCCTCTACTCTATTTTCTCTCTCCTAATGCACATTACCTCAAAATTATGGCTGGATATTTTTAATCCAATTCGATTTAGCTAAAATTGCATAAGGATAGTTTTATCAAGTTGACTTTGCCAAAATTACTTAATAGATATTTTTAACCTAGTTTGAAAATGCCAAAATTATGCAAGGATATTTTATCTCAGGTCCAATTTACTCGAAATACTCAAGAATACTTTTTACCCTGTTTGAATTTGCGAAAGTTATGCTTAAAGATATTTGTATCTCATGACAACTCGAAACTACTTTAGTGGAACTCAAGCATGTGCCACTACGGTCAGTTTTTCCCTAAAGTTCAATTCAGTTAGATGGTGAGTTGGCTCGACCTTAGTGACTCAGTGTTCATTGGTTTGCCTTTTAGAGAAGTTTTAACTTTGACCTCCTATTTTCTTAGTGCACATTGGAGGACTTAGAGGAGGGAGAGGCTTATAATCTGTTAAACACACACATGGTGTATGAAGGAGATAAACACACACATAGAAAGATAGGCATTCGTTGCATCTTTATTACACATAGATGTACATTTATAATACAATATTGTGACTCTTGGATTCATCTTCCAAGGTCACTTGGACTCCTTCGTGACTCTTCGTCTTCCACACCTACCCATGGAGGATTAGGTGTTCAACATTCCCCCCCTTAATCCGAAGGGGTATGTGTGAGTCCAAGAAGAGAGTTGTAATACAAATCTGCAAAGTATGCATGGAAACACTTAGGCTAAATCAACTCTCCGAAATGTTGTCATAAAGAGGTGGTTTAAGGGTGACCACCAACACTGGAACGCAATGCTTATTGCAGTTCCCGGAACTCTTCCAAAACTGGCAAGAAGCTAAGGGCTTCTGCTAGAGGAATTGTCCCTCATAAAAAGGGAGACCTTCAACCTAAAAGAAGGGAAGTCTACAACCTGTGATGGTTTAAGGATGACCACCAACACTGGAATGCTTGATGCAATTCCTGGAACTCAACCAAAGCTGGCAAGAAGCTGAAGTCTTCTGCTAGAGAAAGTGTTCTGAAAGAGGGAGAATATCAACCTCACATGGATGGTTTAAGGCTGTCCATCAACCAAAGGCATGCTCATGGGCATCCGTGTCTCTGGCTACAACTCTGAATCTAGAATGATGAATTGTGGCTTAGGCTCACTTGAACTGCTATGTCTCTGGCTACAACTCTGAATATGGAATGAGAGATTGTGGCTCAGGCTCGCTTGATGTGGCTTTGAAGCTTGTAGATGACCACCATTTTCCCCCCTGTGAGGTACAAGGTGAGATGATGGCGAAAATTCAACTGCAAGTTTGTTCAATATTGTAGAACAAGTTCTGACATGCGACTTAAACATTTTCTTGGCTGTTGATGCCCATTGCCAAGAAGCAATCCATCCAAGATGAATCCTTGTTCTTGCAGGAAGCTTGTTTCTAAAGCATTCTGTGAAGAATGGGTGTGTCGACCACAGTGCTTGCATGGATGAAGATCAAAACAATGATCTTTCATATGGCCAACTCGATCACAGTGTTGGCATTTTTCAATTTGTTGTTGTTGTTGTTGTGGAGGAGGAGCAGGATCTGGAACAGTTGAATGTGAACTATCATAAAGAAATCCGACACTCTGAAATTTGATGGGCTTGGAGTAGTCTGGAATATGAAAGGACAACTCTTTGTCATATCCAAGACCAGTTCTGTGCTTGTTATGGACAGGCTCTTCCCAAGGTCTGATGATGGGCTCGGGAAGTGTAGGCTGAGCTGCTGCATCTGCATATAAATCTGCTCTTGTACAAGGAACTGAATGTGAATCGACTGCAACTTTATATTCTTGCTGCTGATATGAGTCATTCTCAATGTTCTGAATAGAAACAAGTTCAGAATGATGACTCTTTTTCTGAAGTTCATCTTGCTAAAGCTGAGACTCCAACTGCAAAAACTCAATCTTGTCTTGTGCATCTTGCAAGCAAGTTTGAATATTAAAAAGAGCATCCTTGCTCATTTTTACCATATCATGAACACTGGAATGAATGAGGTTATTCAACAATTCTAATGCCTCATTGATTTTAGCCATTTTTCTCAACAATTTAGGCTCAAAAGAAATAAAGGGTGTCGGCTTCAACCGATAATGCACCCGTTTACAATGTGATTCAATTTACTTTTACAAAATACAAATGATTTCAAAGAAGTATACAACAATTTCTCAACAACTCAAAGTTATACTTCAAACACCGATTGCAACTATGAAAAGCAATATCCACTCACAATGTTAATACAATGTTACTGCAAAATATTTTTGTAAATGTGCAGCAAAAAAACTACTGTGCAATAACCCTTTAAGGCAGCTGATTTCTCTCTTCTTCAAAGAGTTGTTTTACACCAACAACAACTCAACTCAATAAAAGAAGGAGATTAAAAAACTTTGATGTTTGACCTTGCTGTACTGCTTCACAATAAAGACTAAGAGAAACTCCAAAAAACCATAAACTCTATGTAGCCAAACTATGATGCTACTGTTGTTTTGAAAATGATGACCAATTTACAATATTTGTCTTCACATTATCAATCTCTTTGAGAGAGTCACCTTTTTATACTTGCCACAAATCTTGGTCATACAAACTTCACTTATCCATCTATCCTTTTACCATCTCCTCTCTCTCTCTCCTTTTGTTGTTGTTGTTTTTTTTTTTTTTTTTGTAAGGCAAAAAAAAAAATTAGGGAAAAACAGAGGTATTATCTGGGAGAGGTTTTAACTGGGGGAGGTGTTTTCTAGGGGAGGGTGAAACTAGGGGAGGTTTTTCTGGGGAAGGTGAAGCTGGGGGAGGCGACTACTGGGGAAGGTTTTATTTGTAAAAAAAATCTAAAATTAAAGGGCCAATCTGTAAAAATAAATTTGAAAGGCAGATGAAAAAAAATTGGAACGCAGAGAATCTGCGTGGGAGGGGACGGAAGGGGACAGGAGGGAGGTCGAGGCAGTATAGCAGTGAGGGGAGGGGAGTGCGGTAAGGGCAGCGGGTAGAGGGGTCGGGTTGGGACGGTTGGGGAGGGGCGGGAATGGAGAGGGAGAGTGTTGGGACGATTGGGGAAGGGCGGGAATGGAGAGGGCGGGAGGGGGAGCGAAAGGGGACGGGTGGGATGTGGGGAGAGTCGTAAAGGGGAGGGAGTATGGGTGGGGAGGAGAGTTGGGAAGAGCGTAGGGAGAGCAAGCGGGGATGGGTTGGGAGTGGGGCGGGCCGTGAGGCCGAGGAGGGCTATGAAGTCGTGAGGAGAGAGGGATAAGGTGAGGCCGCGGGTAGGGAGTTGGGGAGGAGGGTCGGGGAGATGGGACGGGAGACGAAGATGGGGTGCCGTAAGGGGGGAGGGGTAAGGCACGCGTTGGGAGCGGAGTGAGGAGGCGAGGGTAGGGGGGTCGGGCGAGAGGTAAGGCGGGTAGGGAGTGTGGTGAGAGGGGTTTGGGAGAGTGGTAAGGGGGATGGGGTGATGAGGGGGCCGAGAGGCCTGTGAGGGGGTTTGGGATGGGAGGCGGGTAGAGTGTTGAGGGGGAGTGTGGAGGCCGTGAGGGAGGGCCGAAGGCCGACTATGGACCAGAAATTTTGAAATTTTTTAATTTTTAATTTTAATTTTATTTTTAACAGTAAAACAACAGAGAATTTCTGAGGGAGTGGTGCTGAAAATTTCACAAATATACAACAGAGAATTTCTGAGGAAGAGGGCAATTGCAGAAATAGTAGAATTTGCAGAAATTGTTTGCAGAAATGTGCAGAGTTGTTTGCAGAAATTTTCAGTGAAAACCCATAATTTTTTCTAGTAGAAGAAAATATTTTTTCCAGCAGCAGAGAATTGCAGAATTTCAGGAAATTTTCAACAGAAGAATTTGCAGGAAATTTGCAGAAATTGCACAATGGTGTGCAGAAACAAAATTAGGCAAAATGTGCAGCAAAATTGCAGAATTTTCAGCAAAAACCCAGGATGTTTTTTCTTCAGAAACCCGCTTTAAACAATATTTTTCCAGCATCTCTCCAATGTGCAGAAATAAAAGTAGGCAGCAAAAATTGCAGGAAAATTCAGAATTGGAATGAGCAGTGAGAAAACCTGCAGAGTTTACGATGCACAATGTTGCTCTTCACAAAACTAATTTTTGAACGCTGCAAAAGATTGATGAATGCTGCAGAAAATCTCTGAATGCTGCAAAAATGACCAGAATTTTTGCAGATATACACAGGCCACAAAAACAAATGGCTCACACAAGGTTGAGCTGGTTATGAATGTATCAGCTCTGATACCATGTTAAACACACACATGGTGTATGAATGAGATAAACACACACATAGAAAGATAGGCATTCGTTGCATCTTTATTACACATAGATGTACATTTATAATACAATATTGTGACTCTTGGATTCATCTTCCAAGGTCACTTGGACTCCTTGGTGACTCTTCGTCTTCCACACCTACCCATGGAGGATTAGGTGTTCAACATAAACATAGGTGGAAGCTATGGTTTCAAATCAAATTGTCTTCAACAACAACAACATTAACATCTTTCTCTTGTGTCTCCATGTTCTTTCTCTTTTCTAGCTTATACTCTATTTTGTCTAAATACCATTGTCATCAGTTTTGTAATAGTTCTCTTGGCGCAACCAACCTCTTGGCCTTTGCAGAATAAAGCTTAGTTTTGATCGACTCTGTCTCTTTGGATTGTTCAATGCCTTAATGTTTATCTTATGTAAAAGTTTCTAAGCCTTTTTCATTGGTTGAAATCTCCCATTTAAATGCGCATTTTGTGTATTTTATCGTCCATTTAAAAGTTGATGTTGGAGATTATTTCACCATTTAAAATAAACAATATTTCATAAACTCATTTGACCACTAACTTGCTCGACAAACAACCATTGCATGCTGTATTTTCTATGTTGTTTTCAGATTTTTATCCTTAGCACAAGTGACAGTTTGGGAAGAGATCAGTTTCTCAAAGAGTTTCTTTCCGAAAGAAGCTTGCAGTTTGGTTAGAGGATCAAAGAAGAAGCTGAATCATAGTTGATTTGGTAGATTTCCAAGGAGGGAAATCAAGTGTCAGAGGGAGCAGAAGGTTCCCAGTTCGAAAAGGACCCTAGATCCAAGATCTCTAGCATAGAGAAGAGGAGCTCCGACACATTCTGAGCAGATGGCTCCTCATGGGCCGCGTGATTAGGATAGGCTAGAGGGCCTCTCAAACTTTTCTGTGTGGAAAGCAAGGATCCTGATTGTCCTTGAGGCATACAGTCTAAGAGACCATGTAGAGCAGACCCTAGCCACGCTGACAGATGCGGATCTCCTACGGAAGCATAGAGAAGTTGCTGGGCATGCCAAGCGGCTGATAATGGACAGTATCAAGGATCATATTGTGCCACACATAGCTGAGAAGAGGACAGCCAATGAGATGTGGAAGGCCTTGACTTCCCTATATGAGGGAAAATCAGTCCAAAGAAAGATGTTGTTGGAGGCCCAAATGAGGTCATTCATGATGACCAAGGGAGAAGACATCGAGCATTTCCTCTTCAGATTGCAGTCAATCAGGGATCAACTGACTGCAACGGGTGCAACCGTAGATGATGCCGTGATAGTCAGGACTGCCCTCAATGCAGTCACAGATGAGTGGGAAACCTTTGTCCAAAGTATCTTGGGCGGAGCGGACCTCCCAAATTGGGACAACTTGTGGTTCATCCTGCGGCAAGAAGAACTACGAAGGTTCACCAAGAAGCAACACAACCCTGCATTGAGAAAGGTTAAGAAGGAAGAGTAGGAAGATGCAGCCTTGGCATCAAAGAAGCAGCCAAAGAAGAAGAAGGATCTTTCAAAGATCAAGTGCTTCCAATGTGGCGAAATGGGACATTTTGCCAGCCATTGTCCAGTAAAGAAGAAGGACAAGGAAGCATCTTCTTCCAAAGCAGCGGTGGCAGATGATGGGTCTGGAGATGATATGGCCATAAGTGCTCATGAACCACGAAGGTGGAGTGACATGGACATGTAGGGAGCTACATGGAAGTGAGGTGGGATCCTTGAGCAGCTTATCTCTTGGATCACAAGCGAGCTACGAAAACCTTAAGACAGTAGCGGGACAAGTGGAGCAGTGGGTGCATAGATCACAGATGAGGCATAAGCAGAGGCAGATCTGGAGGTTGGGAGGAGCAGCGCAGAGCATAGCAACAACAACGTAGAAGCAGTAGCAGCGTAGAGGCTGAAGTGACTTCAGCAATGCAGTGCACAGCTGCAGCAGCGCAGAGAGCTTCAGAGGGACAGCGCAGTGCAACAACAACATGATAGATTTCAGCACAAGGAGATGATGTGACTTCAGTAGTGTAGGGGGAGTCTGATTACGCAGGCAGAGTTGTAGCTGTGCATCGTTCTTTAGATGCCAGCACAGATCTGTAGCCTATGGAGCTTCAGTGATGAGGATGAAGCCCATCTGACTTGTCTGTCAAAGATTGGGCAGGAGATTTAGTTGTTACTCTCAACAACTGAAGTTGCAGTGTAGCAGATCAGCAGTGGCAGTGCTATGAGTAGCACAGATGCATCATATTGAGAGGGAGCTGAAGTACAGTGGTTGTAATGGCAGTGGCAAAGTTATGGGCAACAGTACAGAATGGCAGCAGCAGTGCAGAGTTGAGTGGCAAGAGGCCAAGCTTCAACAGCACAGAACCAGTGCCCAAAATCTTGTAATGCATAAGTGTGATGTATTGCTAGAGCACATCCTTGATGCTAAGAGGGAGTGTTGAGATTTTGTGTGTTTGGGGTAGCATCAATTGTGCTCTAGGTCCCAAATTTTGAGGAAGGACTAGAGTTCACATGATCTACAAGACCCAGAAATGGATTTGGGAAATTTCATCTCGTTTAGGAGATATTAAATTAATTAATTATTTTAATGTATTTCCTAAGCAAAAACTTAGGAAAATAAAATAATTAAAGTGAATTTAATTAAACATGTAATGATATTGTCTTAAGTCACACGGATCAAGCTTTCTTTTAATTTTAGCCATTGATTAAAGATTTAATCTTGGCCTTTGATTTGTCAACGAGAAAAATATAAAGGAAAGGCTTGGGGTCATTTGTAAAACACACAGAGGCAGAGCACTGAAGCTAAGCCGAGAGTCTAGGGCGGGGTTGCTAAGAATTCTCAAGTGTTTCAGTTGCGGAGAGGGGAATTTAGACCAAGGGGATGATCTGATCCCGAGGTCTAGAATACACAAGAAGCAGAGAAGAGATCAGGAAAGACAACGCAGAGGAATGCAGTAGCAGCAGTAGACGGCAACAGCAGCAGCAAGGACAACGTGATTTTCAGGAAACCCTTCAGGGGTTATGCAGAGACCCTTAGGGGCAGCGTAATGACTGCATCACCCACTTTGGGGTAACTCAACCCCTTCCAGCGACAACGTTGAGCATTTGGAGGCCTTCAGAGGTTGACGCAGTGTCTTTCAGGGGCAGATCTGGGGTTTCTAGGCCTAGATTTGGCTGAGTTTTGTAAATCCCGTTTGAGGGTGTGGATCAGTCAGTATTGTTGGTCTTAGATCAGCTAGGTGCTGCAGATCTAGAGTTTTCTTTGTAGGGTTTTCCAGATCTGGAACTCAGAGTCTTGTATTCAGAAATATTCTTAATAATAGAGCCCTCCAGCAGCCAGAGACTGGTTTTCCCACATTGGGTTTTTCGGAGGACAGTTTGTCCAAAAATAACTGTGTCACTTTGTCTATGTGTGCATGTGCTTATTCTAGATCTGAATTGGTAGAGATATGTTATGTATTTTGCTTTGATGTTAACTTGAATTTATTCAGTTGATAACTTGTATAAATAGGAGAAGCTTAATCGGATTAAGAGAAATAATTTCTGCATAAGAATTAAGATTCAGAAATTTCTACATAGGGGAGTAGAGGGTCCCTAGAAATCTATACAACCAACTTATGTTGGAGGTAAGTTTTAACGAGTTGTTTGTGTGAAATGAATGTTGATAATCTCATTTAAATGATACATGCAAATTTTCCACAAGAGATGAGATGGTGCTTACTTGCAATAATAAAACAAACTTTGAGAGAAACAAATAAACTTATATGTGTCGTAGCATTTTAATGGCAAGTTGAATGAAATAAGTTCTTATCAAAAGGGTGCTTCAATGGTTCCTCAACATGCATGAAGCATAATCATTAAATCAAATGGAATTTTGCCAAACATGCGAATTGTTTACACATAAAAAAAAAGAGATTTTGCTCAAGTTTGTAGCATTTGGACTCATGCATATAAGTTTAATTTAACCGAAATTTAGATAGATGGATGTAGAGTGCATTAGTTGTTAATTCATTAGCATGCATAAAACGAAAAATTAGAAAATGAATCAATCCACCCAAGAAATTCCTTCCTCTTCAACCAAAGAAGGGGGATACCATGGGAAAAATATCCCAAGCTCCCTCAAGCAATAAAAAGTTATTTTATTACTGATTACAAGTGAAGAAAACAATCTTTAAGAGGGCTGCCCAAAAGGAGATCCTTCTATGAATAAAGAGCTTGGAAAAAAGGCTTAATCTCCTAAAAAATTGACAACACAACTTATGTAGAAAAACCTTCAAAATATGAATTTCTCAAGGCTCCAATGCCCACGGAAAAGATCGAGTTTGCTGCTGTCGCAAAGGTGCTTATGGCCTCCCTGAAATCATATTTTGAAGTAATGGAAACCTTCGCATGCAAGGAGGATCAATTGTCTTTTGTCGTCTTTTCCTCGAGCTCTTCGCTTTTCACGCTCAAGCTTGCGGGTTGCGAAAGAAAATCAAACGTTAGGCTGAAATAAAGAGGATTTAAAATATAATTAATGTGCAAAGGCACTAGCCCAAGGAATGGGAGCAAACACTCATTCTTGCCTAGTTTAAAGAAATGCTCTTGAAGTAGCAAATATGAATTTAAGACGCTCTACAAATGGAAAGTTTTAGATTTTAAAAGTGGAAATTGATGATCAAGTAGCTAGAGAACGAGAAACTCCCTCTTTGTCTTCCGTTGATGCAAAACTTGGAGTTGAAAGTCGCTGAGTCTTGGATCGCTTTGAATCTAGGAGTGAGTTGATCTATTTGAGACTTCTCCCACGCCTGGATGGATTTCCTGCACACAATACGAATAAATCTTCCCTACACACTTAACAAATATTAGTTTGCAAAAGGATTAGAGCATCATAATGAGATAGATAAACCAAACATTCCTCCGAAAATGACTTGGCAAGCTAATTCTTAGAATAATACTCTAAATCAATGATGCATGCAAGATAGCTTGCATGCATCAATCCAAGCAAGATGGCAAATATAAACTAATATTGGTCAAACATATAAATGAATTCAAATACAATAGCAATAGTATGGAAAGAAATCACGTCATAACGCCAAGAGAACATCTGCTAAATAGCCCTAAAGTCTTGATTTAATTGCTATACAAAACTGGCCTCAAGCCCAATAGCTCATAACATGATGTAATATGAGAGCCCATGGCTCCATTATATAGAAATTTGGGAGCAAATCCTTATGAAGAACCATATGCCAAGTGGTGAGAGGGAGGAGATCACTAGGCAAATTCGAATTTGATATGTGAAGCTCCATTGCCAAGTGAAAAAATCAGATTCTGGCAAGTGGACATCATTTTCTTTTTCCCTTATGTGCCAAATTCGAATTTTATGATGGAATGAAAAGTGTATATGGTTGGTAACCCATGTGGGGCCAATTTTCCACAAATATCTCCACCAAATATTCTCCCAAATCCTCCCAAATGTGCACTAACTTCACAAATTCGAATTTCCAAGTAAGCAACTCTCATTTAATGCCGGAAATTCAATTTTATTTGAGCACATGTCTTTTGTGAAAAATCCTAGATCTGGATTCCTACTGCAACAAATCTGAATTGCTTCTTCTATTATGTTACATAATTATTTCATTACTGTGAAATATCAAAGTAATTTCTGAAGCAGTCTACACAAATAATACTGTGGAAATAAATCTAAGTGCCGAAACAATATGAACAAATTACAATGAAAAACATCCACATGTGACAGTTGTTTTTGGACCAAGTCCCTGGAAAAACCCAACTTGGGAAAACAGGTGCAGCAGATCTGAGGGTTTGTAACTTTGTATTATTAAGCAACAGAATCTTGAATACAACTAGGGTGCCAACATCCGGCAAACCCTTCAGAGAAATCTAGACAACAAAAATAACTGTGAGATATACCTCACTCAGCAAGTCTCCGGTTGATCTAAAACAACGTTGGTAAAGCCCTCACTGCCTCTGCGTGATTTCCTACGCTCGATCTGCGTAAGCCTACGTTGTAATATCCCCAAAGGGAAATAACCAGTAATACACAGAAATATGCCAGACAGATATAGAAAATACAATGATGGAACCAGATCATGGAACAAGTACATATAGAATGCCAGAAAACTAAGCCATTTTATTAATCTGAGAATACATAGAGAGGAGTACAAAATAATCAGAATGAGTGCACCTATCCTTGCCCTAGGCAAGTGGAGACCCTCTCAAATAGATAATGGCTGCAAATAAGGACAGCGTCCTAGCTGGCTGAAGATCTGCTATGAAGAGCTGCTGCTGGAATGCAATGGAACTGTGAACTGAAGACTAGAAGATGGCTGATCTCAATCCTCCAAACCCTCACCAATAAAAACGCTGTCTCTGCTAGTGACAGCGCAGAAGACAGATGAAATGCTGGCCACAGAATCTCCAGATGGCAAGACCAACTCCTCAAGGCTGGAACCACTGAAAAACGCTGCCAAATCTCACACCCCAGACTCTGCTCATCAGATCAGCGTCCCTCCTGACTGGATCTGCGTTCTCTCTTCCTCAGATCTGCTAGATTTGAATCCTCCTTTCCAGATCTGTGTCCTATCACTCCAGATCTGCGTCCTCTAAGGCGAGATCTGCTGCTATTTCTTCAGATCTAGGCTGGATCTGACAATATCTCCTCAGATCTGTATCCTCCAAGGCTGGATCTGATGCTATCTCTCCAGATCTGCACTCTCCAAGGCTAGATCTGCCAATATCTCCTCAGATCTGCGTCCTCCAAGACTGGTTCTGCCAAAGCCTCCCCAGATCTGCGTCCTTTCTGCCTTAGCCAACTGGATCTGCGTCCTTCCTTCTCTAGACCAGCGTCCTCCCTCCTGGATCTGCGCAGTATCAAGAAGGCCTTCCTTCTCTACAAATCTCCACCAAGAAACTGCTGCTGACTACCACTGAAACTGAAGGATGTTACTCAGAAAATTGCCTTACTAGGGCAGGCACTCGAAGTCCCCCGAAGCTAAGGGTGATACAGAAAATAACCTTACCAGGGCAGGCACTCGAAGTCCCCCGAGGCTAAGGGTGAGATCTCCGAACGGAGACACTCGGTTGCACTAAACAGTGCTGCAGACCGACTAAACAACCGGCGTGCTAAAGCAGACAAAAGTCTGGCTCTCAATATCAATATCAAATCAAGCATGTCCAAATGAGGTGAGAACCCCACCTTTTATAGTGCTAAACTCCCTCCAAAACCTTAACTGCGTCCTTCACTCTCCTTGGCCTGCGCAGTTAACCTTGGGTCAGCCTGATGCCTTCCCATCATACTCATGTGGACCCCCAAGGCCCCCTCTCTAAGTTATAACGTCAATCAACTAGGAAAAGAACACTTTATTTATAAAGTGAGGTGACTAAAGTGAGGTGACCCCTCTTATTTCTCACTTTATTTATTACTTCTAGCTAAAGCGGCAAAATTAAACAAAAATGAAATATTCCAATTAGCAAAGCTAATTGGGAATATTACATACGTGGGCAAGCTTGGGGAACTGCGTCACCCTTCTCTGCAACTGATCTGGCTAATCTAAAGCTGGATTTTGGCCCTCCTGGCTCAGAACCCCAGCCTCTAGCTTTCTTCGGACTGACTCCAAGAGAGACTGCGATGGTTCTGCGTGATTCTTTGCAGGAATTGCGTCACCTCTGCCTCTCTTTTGCGTAAATGCTGTCTCACTCTGAAATGTATTCTTGGTCCACCTGACCAATCTCTGCTTCTGCCCCTCCCTGGATCTGATCACTGAATCACATTCACTGTAATATTCCAGATAGAAATAAACAACAATATAAAGCACATAAACAAGAAACTACAACAACTAGAGAGACATCACATGAACAAAACACAATATGGAGAACGCTGAGCCATTTTATTAAATACTGAAAGATACAATGAGTACAAAGGTGATCAGAATGATGGCACCTTGGCTTGCACTAGGCAAACGTAGAACTACTCTCAGAATATGTCATGGAATGGCTTCTTCCTCAATGACTGTGTAATCTCCAAGCTGCTGGTGCTGCTGCTACTGCTGGAATAAACTGAACCTTTGGGGCTGCTCCCCACCTCAGAAAATTATGAAACTTTGGGAATGGCCTCTCCACCCAATACCCAGAAAAGCCCAGAGAGCTTTTCGAAAATGGCTGACCTCCGAAAATGACCTCCCTTGAGGTACCACTTTGTCCCAGTGATAAATGCTAGCCCTGAATGATCTGCTGCAAAATATGGCCTCCAACTCTACCAAAATGATGGAATAGGGAAGGGCTGACCCCTTTCCAACTCTCCTGGGTTGAATCCCCTGATAAACCCTCAATCCTGAATCTCCTCCTCCAAAGACTGTGTCCTCCCTCTCACTGACTGCGCTATCTCTGCAAGCGAACAATCCCAACTGTGGCTGTGCCAACTCTCTCCGGCAAAACAAGGATATAACTCCTCACCCGAGTAGGCACTTGAAGTCCCCTAGGGCTGAGGTTGGGATCTCTGCACGGAGACACCCTGTGTGCTGAACATCACCTGCAAACTTTGCTCAACAGCAAAAGCGTGCTCAATGTTAGAAGACAAATATCATAGATGCATAATCAGAATGATCAAAATGAGGAGCCTCTCTCCCTTTTTATGTTTGGAGAGCCTTGCTCTCACCTAGGCCCCACCACCAATTGCACTATCTCCTTGAGCCACGCTGTCCCTCTAGCTCTACGCTGACTTGGGCCCACGCTGACATCTCCTCCATGCTGCCACTTCGTCCTCTAGGCCCCACGCTGCCAAATAATCATGTCCCCAAGTGACTTTAGGAAATGCTTTTATCCTAAGTGTGAGTTAAGTGTCCCTCTTCACCCACTTTATTTCTAACTTAACTTTATTCAAGTGAAATAATCAAAAATTAATATTTCCAATTAACTATTGCTAATTGGGAATATTACAGTCCTCCCTGGCAAAACGTTGCTCGTCCTCAAGCAACTGCAATGATGGATGCTGTAGAATTTTCTCACTCTCCCAACTAGCATCCTCATCCGGTAGATTCTTCCATCTCACCAGATATTTCCTGACTGTCCCGCTCCGCAGCTGCCTCTCCCTAGTGTCAATAATGGCCTCCTGCTGCAGCACCAAATGCCCCTCATCATCTGTGGGTGGGAGCTCCTCAGTTGCAATGACCTGCTGTCCCAGTTCGTTCTTCAGGCATGACACATGGAAAATATTATGAATCTTGCTACCAGTGGGCAGCTCCAACTCATATGCAACCTCCCCAATCCTGCGTGTCACCCTGTATGGTCCATAAAAGCGGGGCTTGAGCTTCTAGCCCCCTTCTATTTCAGAGTGGATTGTCGATATGGTTGCAATCGTAGGTAGACCAAGTCCCCTACCTCAAACTACCTCTCAACCCATCTCCTGTCGGCATACAACTTCTGCTGATTTTGTGCTGTAGCTATGTTATCCTTAAGAGCCCGGAGGATATCCTGACTCTCTTGGATCCAATCCTTGGCTCTAGGGGCCTTGCTAGCACCAAACATCACGTCAGCAAAAGATAAAGCATGATACCCGTATAAAGCATAAATGGAGACATACCGATAGACATATGGTGAGTGGTGTTATAACAGTACTCCCCCAAGTGCAACCATCGTAACCATGCCTTTTGCTGCCTGCTGACATAGTCTCGCAAGTAGCCTTCCAGCCACTTGTTCACTATCTCTGTCTGTCCATCTGTTTGTGGGTGATAACTAGTGCTCGGGGTGAACTCGGTGCCTAGCAAATGGAAAAGTTCCTGCCAAAGCCCACCCATGAAGCGGCTATCTTTGTCACTGACAATGGTTTTTGGGAGACCATGCAATCTGAAAACATCCCTGAAGAACAATTCCGCTACCTGTGCTACAGTGTATCGTGCTTATATAGCGAAGAAGTGTGCATACTTTGTTAGCCGATCAACGACTACAAATATGCAATCCTTGCCTGTATAGTGGGCAACCCTGTGATGAAATCCATCAAAATATTCTCCCATTTTCCCTTTGGTATGGGAAGAAGCTGCAGTGAACCCGCCGGATGGTTCTTCTCCCCCTTATTGCGCTGGCAAACTTCGCACTCCCTGACTTGTCGGAGTACGTCCTTCTTGAGGCCCTTCCATGAGAACCTCTCTTTGATGGCCCTATAGGTCTTGGTGAACCCCTGGTGGCCTAATAGTGGCGAATCATGTGAGGCGTGCAATATATTCTCGTTGAGGTTGGAGCCTTCGGTCAAGAAGATCTTGTCTCTGAAGTAGATCACCTCATCCATCACCCTGTACTTGTCATCTGTAACCTGTCCGTCCAACACCTCACAGGCAAAACGGTCCTTGGAGTACTCTACCAACAACTAAGCCCTCCAGTCCGTATTTAAACTCATCAAAGACAACGTTGTTGGTCTACGCGAAAGTGCATCGGCCACCACGTTGTTCTTCCCCTTGACATACTCGATGTCGAAATCATATGCCTAGATCTTGCTGACCCACTTCTGCTGCCTCTCCTGCAACTGCTTCTGCTCTATAGAAAGAATCAGAGGCTGTTGTGGTCAGTCCTCACTCTGAACCTATTCCCCACCATATACTGTCAAAATTTGGCCAATGCATGCATGATGGCCAACATCTCCTTGTCGTATATAGCATACAACCTCTCATGTGGCAATAGCTTTCGGCTCTCGAAAGCTAATGGGTGGCCTCCTTGCATCAAAACTGCGCCTATCCCCTCCCCTGATGCATCGCACTCTAGGTCAAAGGGCTATGTGAAATCTGGCAATACCAAAACTGGACAACTGCTCATTACCTCCTTGAGCCTGTTGAAAGCCCTCTGTGCTATGTCAGTCCAACTGAATGCCCCCCTTTTGGTAAGGTCTGTAAGGGGTGCAACAAGTTGGGAAAATCCCTTGACGAACTTTCGGTAGTAGGTGCAGATACCCACAAACCCCCAAAGCTTCGTCACATTCTTTGGCTCTGGCCAATCCCTGATGGCCCTGATCTTCTCCTCCTGGACCCTCACTCCGTCCACACCAATGATGTGCCCCAAGTAGACCATCTTTGTCAGCCCAAACTCACATTTTGAGAGCTTAACATAAAATTACTGCTCCTCCAATATGCGCAATACAGCCTCAATATGCTGTAGGTGCTCCTCCCATGTCCTGCTGTAGATCAAGATGTCATCGAAAAACACTAACACAAAATTCCTTAAGTGATTACAGAAGATGTGATTCATGCATGACTAAAAAGTGGCCGGAGCATTCGTGAGCCCGAAGGGCATCGCCAAGAACTCAAAGTGACTATAATGACATCGGAAAGCAGTCTTGGGAACATCTGATCCCTCACGCGAATCTGGTGATAGCCAGACCTCAAGTCAATCTTCGAGAAGAACTTCGATCCCCTCAGCTCATCCATCAACTCATCTATCCGTGGAATGGGGTACTGGTTCTTCATGGTCTTCTTGTTGAGAGCCCGGTAGTCAATGCACATCCTCAGTGTGCCATCCTTCTTCTTCACCAATACGACTGAAGAAGCAAAGGGGCTAGTGCTAGGACGGATGTGCGCAAGAGCTAAGAGCTCATGAATGGCCCTCTCAATCTCATCACTGTAGGCCTTAGGATGCTTATAGGGTGTAGTGATCACAGCCTGGAAGCCCTGCTCCAGCTCAATCATGTGCTCAAATCTCCTAACTGGTGGCTGCCCATGTGGTATATCTCCAAAAATCGTGGCATATCTGTCTAAAATGGACAACACATCTGGGTGTACGGCCTGCCCTATAGACCCTGCCTCTGAAACACGCAGCTCCACTGCCCACTCTATGTCTCCCTTTCAGAAATCTCCCTCCATCCGGTGTGCTGAAACTGTCTGTGGCGGGTAGGTGTGCATACCCCGAATCATCTCGTGCCTCCTAGTCTTCTTGTCCATCCACTCCATCTCCAAGGTCTCCCAATCTATGGTGACCTTCCCCAGCGTGATCAACCACTGCATTCCCAGTATCAAGTTGGTGTCCGGAATGTCCACCACAAAGAAGTGATCTGTCAGGGTGTAAGTCCCCTTATTCACTACCAAGGCTGGCACGTACCTTGCAAACTACATGGTTCTGTTACCTGGAACCAATACCGAAAACCCATCAAAGCTCTCTGTTGGTATGCTCCTCTGCTCTACCAACTGGGCATCAATAAAATTGTGGGTGGCCCCACTGTCCACTAATACTGAAACACTTTTCCCCTGCACAGTGCCTCGGACATGCAGTGTCAAGTATTTGGGAACCCCTCGCAAAGAAGCAAGGACTCCCCCGGTACGTGCAAATGCTGCACCTCCCGCTCCTGGTGGTGGAGGTGGCGGATTATCTCCTCTCTGTGCCGCACTGCTGCCTCCTATCTCTATCTCCTCATACTCCTCCTCTTCCCTGCTACCGTCGGAGAAAACCTCGATGTAGTTTGCCTTCCTGCGACACAACAGTGTCCTGGTGCCCATCGCTTTTGGCATGTGAAGCACAACCTCTTCCACCTCAGATCTCTCTTGGTCTCGTCATACAAAGGCCCTCGGCTCTGGTTCCCTTTTGGAGGCGGAACCCCCATGTCCTTCCCCTTTCGCTGAAATGCCGGTCTCTAGGGAAAAGGAGCTCTAGTCCGAGGTAGTGCACCCTGCAAATCCCGAGTCCTCCCAACTGTGTCATGGAGTGTAGCTGGCCTCGTCGATTTGACTAACCCCCGAAAAGGCTCTGCCAATCCATCGATGAACATGTAGATCATTCTGGCTGAAGATAAGTCAGGCATCATCTTGCAAATGCTGCACCTCTCTCTCCTGGTGGTGGAGGTGGCGGATGATCTCCTCTCTGCACCGCACTGCTGCCTCCTGCCTCTATCTCCTCGTACTCCTCCTCGTCCCTGCTACCGTCAGAGAAAACCTTGATGTAGTGTGCCTTCCCTGCGACACAACGGTGTCCTGGTGCCCATGGCTCATGGCATGTGAAGTACAACCTCTTCCACCTCAGATCTCTCTTGGTCTTGTCATCCAAAGGCCCTCGGCTCTGGTTCCCTTTTGGAGGCGAAACCCTCATGTCCTTCCCCTTTTGCTGAAATGCCGGTCTCTGGGGAAAAGGATCTCTAGTCTGAGGTAGTGCATCTTGCAAATCCTGAGTCCTCCTAATTGCATCATGGAGTGTAGCTGGCCTTGTCGATCTGACTAACCCCCGAAAAGGCTCTGCTAATCCATCGATGAACGTGTAGATCATTTTGGCTGAGGATAAGTCAGGCACCATCACGGAGAGTCTCAAAAACTCTAAAATGTATGTGTTCGGACTCCCGGTCTGCTTGAGCTTAGTCAGCTCAACAAAGTGCTCCTCTGGATCCCTCCGATCAAATCGCTCTATCAGCGTCCGTGTAAACTCAGCGTATGCTGTCACCCCTGAGTGCCCCAACGTAGCCATCCCGTGAAACCATCAGTCATGGGCCTCGCCCTCCAGGTGCAGCGTTGCCACCGTGATGGCCTCTGTCTCTGTCATCTGGTTAAGCTGGAAATATATATCCAACTTCTCCACCCAAGCTTTTGTCGAACACTTGGATGACCCATCAAATGTCGGTAGATAAAATTTGCCTATCGTGCCCTGTACATCCCCATCCTGTGAATGCCTGTTCCCCCTGTGATGGTTGCGGGGTCTGCTGTCCCTCTTGAGTTGTACGAAGTCATGGAATGTGAGGGCATCTTTGAACTCCTGTCCTAGGACTAATACTTGGCAAAGTAATCTCCCATGTGAGCCGATTCCTGCTCCTGCTGTGCTCCTGCATATAAAGCACATAAACAAGAAACTGTAGCCACTAGAGAGACATCACATGAACAAAACACAATATGGAGAACGTTGAGCCATTTTATTAGAGACTGAAAGATACAATGAGTACAAAGGTGATCAGAATGATGGCACCTTGGCTTGCACTAGGCAAGCGTAGAAATACTCTCAGAATATATCATGGAATAACTTCTCCCTCAATGACTGCGTAATCTCCAAGCTGCTGGTGCTGCTGCTATTGTTGGAATAAACTGAACCTTTGAGGCTGCTCCCCACCTCAGAACATTATGAAACCTTGGGGATGGCCTCTCCACCCAATACCCAGAAAAGCCTAGAGAGCTTTTCGAAAATGGCTGACCTCCGAAAATGACCTCCCTTGAGGTACCACGCTGTTCCAGTGATAAACGCTGGCCTGAATGATTTGCTGCAAAAGATGGCCTCCAACTCTACTAAAATGATGGAATAGGGAAGGGCTAACCCCTTTCCAACTCTCTCTGGCTGAATCCCCTGATAAACCCTCAATCCGGAATCTCCTCCAAAGACTGCGTCCTCCCTCTCATTGACTGCGTTGTCTCTGCAAGTGAACAATCCCAACTGTGGCTGATCCAACTCTCTCCGGAAAAACAAGGATAGAACTCCTCACCTGAGCAGGCACTCGAAGTCCCCTTGGGCTGAGGTTAGGATCTCCGCATGGAGACACCCGGTGTGCTGAACAACACTTGCAGACTTTGCTCAACAACAAAAGCGTGCTCAATGTCAGAAGACAAATATCATAGATGCATAATCAGAATGATCAAAATGAGGAGCCTCTCTCCCTTTTTATGTTTGGAGAGCCTTGCTCTCACTAGGCCCCACCACCAACTGTGCTGTCTCCTTGAGCCACGCTGTCCCTCTAGCTCTGCGCTGACTTGGGCCCACGCTGCCCACACTGACATCTCCTCCACACTGCCACTTCGTCCTCTAGGCCCCACACTGCCAAATAATCATGTGTCCAAGTGACTTTAGGAAATGCTTTTATCCTAAGTGTGAGTTAAGTGTCCCTCTTCACCCATTTTATTTCTAACTTAACTTTATTAAAGTGAAATATTCAAAAATTAATATTTCCAATTAGCTATTGCTAATTGGGAATATTACAATCACTTAGCAAACCCTGCCTTAGTGATTTGATCCTTGAGCAAAAGCTGTTTCTCCTCACACAAATCGAAAATGCTCAATGGCTCAAGTGTCACAATGTATTTTCCATAGGACCCTCACCCTCTTTATATTCTTCTGTTGAACCTTCAATGGCCAAGATTAAAACGTAATCAAGGGCTAAGATTAACTTGGAGGTGATCCATGACTTTATCTAGAAGATTCACACTTAGTTTAATTAATACCCTTTAATTAATCAGTTTCCCTAAGTTTAGACTTAGGAAAACATTAAAAAACGATTAATTATTTTATTTAAACCATCTCTATGTGGAATTTTCCAAAACCATTTATGGGTTTTATGGAATACATGTGTCCTAGCCTATATACGAAGTTACAAGGCTAGAGCACATCCGATGCTACGATAAATCAACACTCTCTTTTAGCGAGGAAAGTGCTCTAGCAAAACAACTCAATGTGCTGCTCTGACTTTTGGAACATCTGCTGCTGTGTTGTTGATGCTGCTCACCAACATTGCACAAGAAAAAATGCTGCAACTGTACTGCTGCTGACTCTAGATGCTGCTGCCAACTGCCATTGTACTGCAACTCCCTCTGAATTCTGCAACCATGCTACTGCACTGCGTGAGCACTGCTCTGCACTCTGTGAGCACTACTCTGCACTGCGCTGCCCCTCTGTACACTGCACTGCTGTTGCTCATTTGCTGCTGCTACTCATCTACTGCTGCTGTTGCTCATTTGCTGCTGCTACTCATCTACTGCTGCTATTGCTCTGCACTGCGCTGCCCCTCTGTACATTGTGCTGCTGTTGCTCATTTGCTACTGCTACTCATCTACTATTGCTGTTGCACTGTTACATTGTTGCTAATTGCAACATAAAAACATCTGAAATTGGACAAGAAAATCTGCGACTAGAAAATAAGACTGACTGCTACTAGTTTCTGCACTAGCTCTCTGAAAATACCACGCTGTTGCTGCTCTACACTACGCTACACCACTATGCACTGTGCTGCTGCTGCTCAACTTCATATGCTGCTGCTCCCTCTTTGCGCTGATCAAGTTCAAGTACTACTAGCCACTTCACCGTCTTCTCATCTTCCGCTGCAACTGTCCATCCTGCTACTGTCTTTAGGCTGCCGTAGCTCACATGTGATCCAAGAGTTCGGAAAAATACTCAAGGATCCCGCCTCCTTATAGATTCTGGATCTACAAATCCAAGTCAGCCCATTTCTCTCCTTTCGGAATATGAGCTAACATGGCACAATCTTTTTTTGCCTCAATCTTGGCAACTCCTGCTTGTGTATCTTCCTTCTCCTCTTTATCCTTTTTCTTAAGAGGACGCTGTGGAATAATGTCCCATTTCTCCACACCAGAAGCACTTGATCTTGGACAAATCTTTCTTTTTTTGCTTCTGTTGCCCTTTTGATGCAAGGGCAGTGTTATCTTCTTCCTCCTTCTTGACCTTTGAACTGCTACTGCCATCCTCCAAGTGGATTTTTAGGAGATCTCTCCTCAACTCCTCTTGCTGTAAGGCTGCCCACATTGCTTCCCATCTCGGAAGTCTTTCTCTGCCCAATATACTTTGGACAAAGACTTGATAATCCTTTGAAACAGAGTTCAGCGTGAGCCTTACTAGCTCTGAGTCTCTAGGAGCAGGTCCTACTGCATACAGTTGATCTCGGTTTTCCTGAATCCGAGACAAGGAGTTAAAACACTCTCCCTTCTTCATCCTGATATTTCGCATCTTCTCTTCAAGGTACATTTTCTGATGCTCGAAAGATCCTTGGTATAGCTTTTGCAGCTCTACCCACATTTCTCTTGCCGTGGTCTTTGCAGCTTTGTGGGGTACGATATGATCCTTTACTCCATCTAGGATCAACTACTTGGCTCTTGCCATATTCTTCTTGAATTGCCTCAGGTGTGTTGCATCAAGAGGTTTTGCAACTGCGCTGTCTATGAGGGCTTTCAGATCATGCTCATCAAGGAGAAACTCTATCCTTGATTTCCAAATAAGATAGTTGGAAGCACCCTCCATTCTATCTTGGTCACGCAGTCCATTGCTGGCTATCTCCTCAACCTTGTCGAATTTTTCCTCTAACCCTCTGCTCAGCTAGACTTATGCACTCCTTGAGGAGTAAGTCACTGCTTCTGCTGCTGCACGGGAAAAACTGAGTTTCTTTGAGTAAGAAACCCTTTTGAGGTCAAGAAATCTCCAACTGTGTTTTTCAGAATTTTCTGACTTTTATGCACCAGCGCTTACTGCTGTGCAGTAACTGCGTCCTTCAACTACGCTACCTCTTCTGCAATTGAAAAAGCTTACCCCTCTGTCAATCCTCTCAGAGGGAGCCTTTTCTGCACTGAAATGCCCTCTTGGCCTAGACAACGTAATTTTCTGGGAGGGTCTACTGCCGATTACGCAGATCCCAGACTCTTCAGCGTTGATCTGCTGGTTCACTTGTGTTTCACCCGCACTTCAGCTTGAATAAGCTCTGATTCCATGTGAAAAAACCTAGATCCGGATTCCTACTTCAACAAATATGAATTACTTCTTCTATTATGTTACATAATTATTTCATTATTGTGAAATATCAAAGTAATTTCTGAAGCAGTCTACACAAGTAATACTGTGGAAATAAATCTAAGTGCTGAAACAATCTGAACAAAATACAATGAAAATCATCCACATGTGACACAGTTGTTTTGGACTAAGTCCCTGGAAAAACCCAACTTGGGAAAACCGATGCAGTGGATCTTTGGGTTTGTGTTATTAAGCATCAGAATCTTGAATACAACATCCGGCAAACCCTTCAGTGAAATCTAGACAGCAAAAACAACTGTGAGATATGTTGAAGTTTGCAACAAGAAACAGTGAAGGAGACATTCTGAAACATCATCCTTGATCCTAGTTGGAAAATAATCACCTAAACTAAGTGGGGCTCACAAAGGCTATTTTTAGGTGTATGTCTATTTTTAGACATGGTGAGCATATTCTATATGTAACAGGAGGTTATTTGTAGATAGTTGGTCAAATGTGAAAAATAGTTGAAATTCTATTTTTAGAAGATTGGGCGAAGTCTATTTATAGATCGCTGATCTAAAAATAGATGTATGTCGATTATTATTAGCTCTTAATAATAATCAGACACTAAACAACAACTTATTCTCTTGGAGCACTTTATTTCAGTGAACATATTTGTCAAATCAGTGGGCTGAAGGAATTACGCAATTCCTAAGAGTTTACTGGAGTTCATGCATGGAGGACTCAGTTGGAACTAAAGTGGCAAAGTTATGACAGAGTTGGAAGAGTAGTTCATGGAGTTGTATTCAGTTTAACTCAGTTAGACTCAGTTGAGCTAGTTGTATCTAATCTAACTGAATGATACATTAGTGAGAGTGGAGTGAATTAATTAGTTAATTAATTCACAAATAATAACTCATTAATCAACTGAAAAATACCGCAGTTAACTACAGTGCATGTCAGATCCACTGGAGACCCAGTGCAAAGATAGGTGAAATGGTGAGATAGACTATCTGTTGTGACCATAGTGATGCATGGATTGCATCTATATATACATTGGAGTTGCCAATGATAATAACGCAGTCAAGGAGAGTGGGATTGCATCGAATTGTTCTTTGTAATCAGCTTGGATTGCACAGTGGAGGCAGGCTAGCAGGAGGGCATAGATTGGTGCATGGATTTGCAGATTTCTTCTATGTTAGTGTGTGACGATTGTATTGTACTGAGAGCTTGATGTACTAAGCTTTGTATGAGATTGTTACATGATCTCCATGATACATAATATATGATAGTTGGGGTTTTTAGCTTCAGGCTTTCCCATTAAACAATTGTGTTATGTGTGTTTTTATTGCTTCATGTGTTTTGCAATTGGTGATTAAATTTCCGCAAGAATTATAGTGGAAGGATTCTGTATTTTGCAAGAAGATAAATATTGTGAGATTAGGAGAGTCCGGATATATACATGCATATTGTATATAATTTCTACAAGATATACCTCACTCAGCAAGTCTCCGACTGATCTAAAACAACGCTGGTGAAGCCCTCACTGCCTCTGCGTGATTGCCTACGCTGGATCTGCGTAAGCCTGCGTGGGCAAGCTTGAGGAATTGCGTCACCCTTCTTTGCAACTGATCTGGCTGATCTGATGCTAGATTTTGGCCCTCCTGGTTCAGAACCCCAGCCTCTAGCTTTCTCCAGACTGACTCCAAGAGACACTGCGTTGGTTCTGCGGGATTCTCTGCAGGAACTGCGTCACCTCTACAAAAAACTGCGTTGTCTCACTTCTGCGTAAATGCTGTCTCACTCTGAAATGTATTCTTGGTCCACCTGACCAATCTCTGCTTTTGCCCCTCTCTGGATTTGATCACTGAATCACAATCACTTAGCAAATCCTGCCCTAGTGATTTGATCCTTGATCAAAAGTTGTGTCTCCTCACACAAATCGAAAATGCTCAATGGCTCAAGTGTCACAATGTATTTTCCATAGGACCCTCACCCTCTTTCTTATATTCTTCTGTTGAACCTTCAGTGGTCAAGATTAAAACATAATCAAAGACTAAGATTAACTTGGAGGTGATCCATGACTTTATCTAGAAGATTCACACTTAGTTTAATTAATACCCTTTAATTAATAAGTTTTCCTAAGTTTAGACTTAGGAAAACATTAAAAAACGATTAATTATTTTAATTAAACCATCTCTATGTGGAATTTTCCAAAACCATTTCTGGGTTTTATGGAATACATGTGTTCTAGCCTATATACAAAGTTACAAGGCTAGAGCACATCTTTTCCTTGATTTTAGGAGTCTACATCACTTTGGGACTTCACTTTAACTCCTCCATAATTTTCCTCCTCATTTCCACCTCAATTAGCATGTCTGGATATTTATTTTTTTCCATTTATTTAATTTATGGCTTAATTAATTGCCAAATTTCTCACTAAACTTAAGAAAAGTGGGTTTTGAGGGTTCAAAACACAATTTTAACCCCTCAAAGTGTGTCATAGTAGAAAGTTGAGGGTAAGAGGTGTAATTTTGATTACTCATACCCCATACAACTTCTCTAGGCAACACTTATTGCAATTGAATTACAATTTTTATTGCAATTTTTGACTTGTGGAAATCTAAAAAATTAAAAAATCACTACCTAGACCTAACCAAATACCACAAAATAGAGGTTGGAGCCTCATAGAGACAAGGTTGGTGCCTTGGAAGATAGGGTTGGAGCCCTAGAGGATAGGAGTCCTCTTTAAGATGTACACGGGCTCCTTTTGATATCCTTCCTTCAAGGTCCCTAAAAAATCATTTTTCTTGCTGACTGTCCTTGTATTCCTGTGCATAAAAATGATTGACAGTGAGCCTTCATTTAGAGAGATCTTCTTAAGTATTTTCTTGGTGACTGTCCTTGTATTTCTTGTGCATGAAGAGATGAAGAGGAGGCTGAACAATGAGCTCCTTAAGTGTATATGGATAGCTTCATCAAGTATATATACTTCCATCAATGATATTTCCATGAGTGCCAATTAAGTGATCTTCAAGTCACTTCATGTCATGTCACCAATCATTGTCCATGTCATCAAATGGTCCTCCATGCCAACATGTAGACTCCAACCATGTCATCAAGACCTTCATTAAGTGTCATCACGTATAAGATCATTAAGTGTAGTCTTCTAGGTTACCAAGTTACATGACTGACACTTGGCACCTTAAGAATATTCGCCATCTTGACATCATGTTGGTTCTAGGCTTCTTCATCAAGAGTAAGCACATCATCATTAATGACATTCTAAATAACCGAGAGGGACTTGTCATTATGAGCAAGGACATCTTTATACGAGGTCTACGTGATGTTACTGCTAGGGTTTGCCATTAGGGTTATTAGGACTTTACAAGAATATTGATCTCCATATTGACATCAATGACAAACTTAGACCAACACAGCAAGTCTCCGGCTGATCTAAAACAACGCAGGTGAAGCCCTTAGTGCCTCTGCGTGATTGCCTCCGCTGGATCTGCGTAAGCCTGCATGGGCAAGCTTGAGGAATTGCGTCACTTTTCTTTGCAACTGATCTGGCTGATATGAAGCTAGATTTTGGCCCTCCTGGCTCAGAACCCTAGCCTCTAGCTTTCTCCGGACCGACTCCAAGAGACACTGCGTTGGTTCTGCGGGATTCTCTGCAGGAACTGCGTCACCTCTACAGAAAACTACGCTGTCTCTCTTCTGCGTAAATGCTGTCTCACTCTAAAATGTATTCTTGGTCCACCTGACCAATCTCTGCTTTTTCTCCTCTCTGGATCTGATCACTGAATCACAATCACTTAGCAAACCCTGCCATAGTGATTTGATCCTTGATCAAAAGTTGTGTCTCCTCACACAAATCGAAAATGCTCAATGGCTCAAGTGTCACAATGTATTTTCCATAGGATCCTCACCCTCCTTCTTATATTCTTCTATTGAACCTTCAACGGCCAAGATTAAAACATAATCAAGGGCTAAGATTAACTTGGAGGTGATCCATGACTTTATCTAGAAGATTCACACTTAGTTTAATTAATACCCTTTAATTAATCAGTTTCCCTAAGTTTAGACTTAGGAAAACATTAAAAAACGATTAATTATTTTAATTAAACCATCTCTAAGTGGAATTTTTTAAAACCATTTCTGGGTTTTATGGAATACATGTGTCCTAGCCTATATACAAAGTTACAAGGCTAGAGCACATCCGATGCTACCATAAATCAACATCTTTTCCTTGATTTTAGGAGTCTACATCACTTTGGGACTTCACTTTAACTCCTCCATAATTTTCCACCTCATTTCCACTTCAATTGGCATGTCTGGATATTTATTTTTCTCCATTTATTTAATTTATGGCTTAATTAATTGCCAGATTTCCCACTGAATTTAGGAAAAGTGGGTTTTGAGGGTTCAAAACACATTTTTAACCCCTCAAAGTGTGTCATAGTAGAAAGTTGAGGGTAAGAGGTGTAATTTTGATTACTCATACCGCATACAACTTCTCTAGGCAACACTTATTACAATTGACTTACAATTTTTATTGCAATTTTTGACTTGCAGAAAATCTAAAAAATTAAAAAATCACTACCTAGACCTAATCAAATTCCACGATTTTTTTTGTGTGGTTTAGTATGATAATAGACATTGACTCTAGACACTAGGACTCACCCAAGGCCTCACCATCAAGCCGTACTCTAGCTTTGGGGTAAAATTGAAGGAAAAAACTCAATTAATTATTAAGTCCTGGTAGGGAGATGATAATTAACCGAGTAAAAAAAACCTCCCAGAGTAATACTCACTTGTTGGCAAAGTCCCAAGCTACGTAGGTCTGTTACAGACTCAATACTGACTCAAATTCATCATTACTAGCATCACTTATTACAATTCCCCATAGGGCGTGGAATCTAGGTACAAGAGAAAATGATAAAAAGTAGAAGTAGAGTTTAAAAACTCTGTTGAACTGATGATATTTGATGGTACAAGTGTCCTTTGGTTCATCCTTGGGCATGGAGTCTTAATATAATCATCAGGTGCCACTCCAGTGGTCAACAGCTGACAAGAACACCGCCAGTGAAATGTGGGTAGCTTTGTCTTTGTTGTACAAAGGATCTTTCGAGCAGCGGAAGATGTACTTGGAGCAGAAGCTCCGCATGATCCAAATGCAGAAGGGGGAGCACATTGCTTCGTTCCTTATGACGCTTCAAGAGATTCGAGACCAGTTGGCAGTCGTGGGATCTACCCCAACTACAGAAAATATGGTGAGGCTGGCTCTTAACGCAGTCATGGAGGAGTGGCAAGTTTTTGTCCAAAGTATTTTGGGCAAGGCTACGCTTCCTAGTTGGGAGTAGATGTGGGCAGCATTTCAGGAGGAAGAGATGAGGAGAGATCTAGTCAAGTGTAAGCTTGACACCAGTAGCGATAGGTAATCGAAGACTTTGGAGGAGGAGGAGAATGCAACCCTCTCATTGAAAGGGCATCAAGGGCAACAGAGACAGAAGAGAGATTTCTTGAAGGTGAAATGTTTCAGATGTGGTGAGATGGGCCACTTTGCATCACAGTGTCCTTTGAAGAAAAAGAAAAAGGATGAGAAGCATGATCCGATAGTTGCAGCCGCAAAGATCGAGCAAGATGAGTTTGCTATGAATGCCCATGCTTCTCCTGGTAAGAAGGTGGGTGACATAGACCTGTAGTTCACCTTGAACTTCAGTTGGGCAGGATCCTTGAGGATCCCATAATCAGCAGTAGCGGGATGGAGGAGTTTTAGTGAGAGCTGAGGAGTGATGGAGACAACAATGCTGTAGGTAGCATCGCTCATTTCTGGAGCAACGCAGACCAGCATCAACAATGTAGTGCATAGGAGTGCAGTTTAGTGTAGATCAGTTCTACCCAGTGCCGAGCAACAACAACGCAGTGCATCAGAGGGACAACACAGTAGTTATAAGTAGTCAGAGTCTTCGGTACCAAGGTGCATCCACTGAACACTTTTTCAGTTTTGGGTGGGTTTAGTTGTTTCTCTCAGCAACTGAGTTGCAGTGTTAGTAGTGGCAGTACTAGCAACATAGCAGATGCAAGAGGGAGTTGTAGTATGGATGCAACAGTAGCAGCAGCAGTGTCATGGGAAACAACAACGTAGTGGTTGATGGACTTCAGCAACGCAGAGGATGCTTTAGGGACAAAGTAGTATGCAATAGACATATTGTTAGAGCACATTCCTCGCTAAGAGGGAGTGTTGATTTTTGCAGCATCAAAAAGTGCTTAAGGCCCCAAATTTGGTGGAGAGGCTTAGACATGGGTATTAAAGGAAATAAATATGAACTAAAAGATACATATGATATATTATATACAGGAACACCAACAACAACACCTGTGTGATTTTGGTACCTGCATTCCAGCACCTGTGTGAATCCGGTACCCGCATTCGAGCACCTGTGTGATTCTGGTACTCGTGTTCCAACACTTGTGTTGATCCGGGACCAACTATGCTCATTTGGTACCAACTGTGCTCGTCCAGCACCTGCGCTGATCTAGTACCAATTGTGCTCATCTAGTACCTGTGTTGATTCAGTGCCAACTATGCTTGTCCGGTACCTGCGTCTGCCCTGCACCGACTGTATTATTCCGGTACCAGATCCGACTCTTCAACTTCGACGATTTGAGTGAATGGTCTTCGATGGGACCAAGGAAATTGTTGGTCATGTTGGGTATGTGTTATATTCTTTCGGTGGGTGGACCTGCCCATGGTTTTGTGCATGGGTTTGCACATGGTTTTGGGGCATGATGGTTTTCGGCCCCTGGTATTTTGTAAATCCGGTCAAGGGAACTACCTACGGTTATGTTCTAATCCAGGGTTAATGGATTGGGGTTTATGATGCTTCGACATGTATATATGTGTTGTAACACTAAAAGGAATATAATGAAAAATCAAGCTAGTAGTCCTGATTTGGGATCCAGGGGAAAATCTTTGTGTATATCTGTTTAATGTTTTATGCTATCGCTATTGTTTATTTTATGTTTTTAAGATTCTTTTGCAGATAATTTTTAAAACCTACATTTGGTATCAGAGTTGTTTCGGCTTCAAGGGGACGCCTTTGCTAGTGAGGGGTTTTTTGCTCGGGCCTGTGGTAGACCCTGTTTAGTGGGAGATTTGTGGGATCGATCCTTGCGGTGAAAGAAGATGGCGAGCAGTGGAAAGATAGAGATCGAGAAATTTAATGGTCAGAGTTTTGAGTTGTGGAAGCTCAAGATGGAGGATCTGCTGGTGGATAAAGATTAATGGATCGCGGTAGATCCGGATACTAAACCAACGACAATGTCAGATGAAGACTGGAAGAAGTTGGATCGGAAGGCAAAGAGCACAATACAGTTGTCTATCTCAGATTCGGTATTGTTGAATGTGTCTGGGAAAGCTACGACGAAGACTTTGTGGGATAAGCTAGGGCCTTTGTACCAATCTAAGTCTTTGGTGAATAAATTGTTCTTGCGGAAAAAGTTGTATACCCTGAAGATGAAGGATGGAGACTCGGTGACAGAGCATATGAACGCCTTCAATACTGTGTTAAGTCAGTTGTCATTTGTTGATATTAAAATCTCAGATGAAGATAAGTGCATCGATTTGTTGTGTTCTCTACCAGATTCGTGGGACAGTCTGATTATTGCAATAGGTAGCAATACAACTACCTTGAATTTTGATGAAATTGTCTCAGCCTTGCTGTCGGAGGAAATGAGACGGAGAAATATGGAGGGCTAGAATGGAGATGCCTTATCTATACGAGGAAGGTCCCAAAATAGAAACAAAAATAAGGTTTCGAGTGGGAGATCTAAATCTCCAGGAAAGTTTGTAAAGGTGTGTTGGAAATGCGGAAAGGAAGGGCACTACAAAAAGGACTGCAGATCTAAAGCTCCTGAGAAAGGAAAGGGATCTGATGATGCTCCTTTTACAGAGGCAAAAACCACCTCACATGAAGGTGGAGATGTGTATTTGGCTTCTTCTTCAAATACACATGTAGATCATGAGGCATGGTTGATTGACTCAGGTGCATCCATTCACTTCACTCCCCATAGGAAGTGGTTCCGCAAGTGTGAGAAATATGATGGTGGTGATGTCTTCTTAGGGGATGATAGGAAGGCCATAATCGTTGGACGTGGAAAAGTCAAGCTGAAACTGCAAGGTGGAAGGATTAGAACACTTCCTGGTGTTCTACATATTCCTGCATTGGCGAGAAACCTGATTTCTGTAAGCAAGATGGATGATGCAGGTGTAAAAACAATATTCGAGAAAGATAGCTGCAAGATGGTTCGGGGAGCACTGGTATTAATGCGGGGAGTTCGGATTGGAACTCTGTACAAGCTTGAGGGTAGAACTATTATTGATGGGTGCAACAGTTCTGTGGTTCTTGAAATTGGAGCGGAAAGCCTAGCGGTCTCTGGAGAAAAGGCCATGTTATGGCATGAAAGGCTTGGACATATTGGAGAGAAGGGCCTTCAGATACTGCATGGTAATGGTATGGTAGAAGGTATGTCCAATTTCTCTCTGGATTTCGATTTCTGTGAACATTGTGTATATGGGAAGCAGAATCGGGTGAGTTTTCCTTCTGGTGCTAAGAGGGCGAACAAGATATTAGAGCTTGTGCACAGTGATGTGTTTGGACTTGTGTCGGTTCCATCACTAGGTAAGTCTGTGTACTATGTTTCATTCATAGATGACTTCTCAAGGAATACATGGATATATTTGTTGAGGAAGAAATCTGAAGTCTTTGACAGACTTAAAGAATTTAAGGCTCTGGTGGAAAACCAGATAGAGAAGAAGATAAAGGTGCCGAGGAAAGATAATGGTGGAGAGTTTTGCAAGAAGGAATTTGAAGAGTTCTGTAAGAAGTATGGTATAGCACGACAAAAGACTACTCCATACACACCTCAGCAAAACGAAGTTGCAGAAAGAATGAACAAAACGCTGATGGAAAAGGCATGAAGCATGATCATTGGTACCGGGTTAGAACAAGAATTCTGGGTAGAGGCAGTGGAGATTGCATGTTACCTGGTTAATAGATCACCTTCATCAGCGTTGGAGGATAAGACTCCACATGAGGTATGGATTGGTAAGAAACCCTCTCTTTCACATCTGAGGGTATTTGGATGTGATGCATATGTACATGTTCCAAAGGAGAAAAGAACCAATTTGGATAATAAATCTAAAAGGTGCATTTTATTGGGTATGAGGATGGTTTAAAAGGTTACAAGCTTTGGAACCCAGAAATAAGGAAGGTTGTGTACAGTCGAGATGTGGTGTTTAGAGAGGTGAAAGATGTTGTTAAACATGAAGTCCTACCAGAGGAACCTGAGAAGATAGAGTTTGAGCTAAAGGAGGATGAATCAAACTCTACAACAGAACAAGATTCAGAAGAGGAAGAGCCACAAGATCCAACTGTGAGAAGATCAGTTCGGGAAAGAAGATAACCAGAAAGGTATAGTCCATCTGCTTTCTGTTCAAATTTTTCTTTAACTATCACTGATGATGATCCCAAAACTGTCAGGGAGGCAGTGGATTCAGAGGATGGAAAACTCTGGAAGGAGGCCATGGTTGATGAAATGGCATCCTTGCACAAAAATGAGGCACGGGACCTGGTGGAGTTGCCCACTAGAAGGAAGCCCATCGGGAGTAAATGGGTGTTTAAGAAGAAGATAATTGTAGAAGGCAAGGTGGAGAAATACAAAGTTCGGTTGGTAGCGAAAGGTTATTCCCAGGTGCGGGGAATTGATTTTGGTGAAATTTTTTCTCCTGTTGCCAAGGTTACGTCTATTAGATTACTTTTATCTGTTGCTGTTGCATTTGATTTTGAGGTAGAATAGATGGATGTGAAGACAACATTTCTTCACGGGGATCTGGAAGAGTAGATCTACATGAAGCAACCTGAAGGCTTTATGCTGAAGGGTAAGAAAGAACTTGTATGCAGGTTAAAAAAGTCTCTGTATGGGTTAAAACAGTCACCAAGGATGTGGTATCTGAAATTTTTGTAATATCCCAAAGGGGAAATAAACAGTAATACAAAGCATACAACATGATATAAAATGCTAAGAACAGATCATGAAGCAGGTACACATGAAATAGAGAGAATGCTAAGCCATTTTATTATACTGAGAAATAGAAATGAGTACAAGAGGTGATCATAATGATGTCACCTCGACTTGCACCAGGCAAGTGTAGGAATACTCTCAGAATATCAATGGAAATGGCTGCTCTCTATTTTGCGTCCAAGCCGCTGAAATACTGCCGTGCTGCTGCTACTGCTGGAACAAAATGAGTATTTGAGGCTGCTCCCCTACTCGGAAAAATCTGATACTCTGGAATCGGCCTCTACTCACAATACCCAGAAAAGCCTAGAGAGCGTTTCTGAAATGGTCGACCCCCGAAAATGCCTCCCTTGAGGATCTACGCTATCCTCCCAAGGGCCACGCTGGTACTGAATGCAATCCTCCAAAATATGGCCTCCCACTCTGTCAAATGTCTCCAATAGGCAAGGGCTGGCCCCTTGCTCAATCCTCCGGCCTGAATCCTCTAAAATAGTGCCATTCCGGAGCTCCCCCAAGATGGACTGCGTCCTCCCTCTCAAGACTGCGCAATCTCTAAATGCCCTAATCTTCCACGAATGCAATCACCAATCCTCCTGCAAAATGCTGATGGAAATACCTCACCCGAGCAAGCACTCGAAGTCTCCCGGGGCTGAGGGTGGGATCTCCGAACGGAGACACCCGATGTACTGAACAGTACTGCAGACAAGCTAAACAACCAGCGTGCTCCAAGTCGAAATGACTAGCTCAATATGCATAAACAAGAATGACCAAATGAGGGGGCTCTCCTCCTTTTTATAACGCTGGGCCTCTCTCTCTCCCTAGGCCCCACCATCTCCACGTGCTCCTTGGCCCACGCTGTCCCTCTCATCTGCGTGAGGTAGGCCCCACGCTGCTCACGTGGCCTGCGTCCCTCTCCTGCGCTGTCCACTTGGCCACAAGGCCCCACTCCCTTAATTTCGATGTGGACTTAGGAAAGTGTTTTATCCTAAGTGAGTTAATTAATATTTTACTCACTTTATTCATGCTCCGACTATAATAAGGCAAAATTGGTCAAAATTAATATTTCCAATTAGCTATCGCTAATTGGGAATATTACAGTCTCCCCCGACAAAATGTTGCTTGACCCCAAGCAACTGTAGTGATGGATGCTGCAAGATCTTCTCACTTTCCCAAGTGGCATCCTCATCCGACAAATTCTTCCACCTCACCAAGAATTCCCGGATTGTCCTACTCCGCAACTGACTCTCCCTGGTATCAATAACGGCCTTCGGCTGTAGCGCCAAATGCCCCACATCATTCGTAGGCAGAAGCTCCCCTATCACTATCACTTGCTGTCCCAATACTTTCTTTAGGCACGATACGTGAAAGATGTTATGAATCTTGCTGCCTTGGGGCAGCTCCAACTCATAAGCAACCTATCCAACCTTACGTATCACCCTGTAAGGCCCATAAAAACAAGGCTTGAGCTTCTAAGCTCCCTTCTGCTTCAGAGTCGACTGTCGGTATGGCTGCAAACGTAGGTAGACCAAGTCCCCTACCTCAAACTGTCTCTCCACTCGACCCCTATCGGTATACAACTTCTGCTGGTTCTGTGCTGTAGCCATGTTATCCTTGAGAGCTTGGAGGATGTCCTGACTCTGTTGGATCCATTCCTTGGCTCTCGAAGCCTTGCTGGCACCAAACATCACATTAACAAAAGATAAAGCATGATGACCATATAATGCATAGAACAGAGACATATCGATAGACATGTGATGTGTGTTGTAACAGTACTCTCCTAGGTGCAACCACTTCAACCATGCTCTCTGCTGCCCACTGACATAGTTACACAAGTAGCCCTCTAGCCACTTGTTAACTATCTCTGTGTGCCCATCTGTTTGTGGGTGGTAGCTGGTGCTCGGTGTCAACTCTGTCCTCACCAACTGGAAAAGCTCCTGCCAAAATCCGCCCATGAAGCGGCTGTCACTGTCACTGACAATGGTCTTGGGAAGACCATGCAACCTGAAGATGTCTCTGAAGAATAGCTCCGCCACTTGTGCTGCTGTATAATGTGCGGATATGGCGAAAAAATGCGCATATTTCGTAAGTCGATCAACGACGACGAATATACAGTGCTTGCCCTGCACCATGGGCAACCCTGTGATGAAGTCCATCGAAATACTCTCCCACTTCCCCTCTGGAATGGGAAGAGGCTGCAACAAACCTGCCGGATGGTTCATCTCCCCCTTGTTGCGCTGACAAGCCTCGCACTCCCTGACATGCTGGAGTACGTCCTCCTTGAGGCCCTTCCATGAGAACCTCTCCCTGATGGCCCTATAGGTCTCGGTAAACCCCTGGTGGCTAGACAACGGTGAATCGTGAGAAGTCTGCAATATCTTCTTCTTGACCTGAGTGCTCTCAGTCAAGAAGATCCTGTCCCTGTAGTAGATGATCTCATCCATCACCCTGTATCTATCATCTGTCACGTGTCCATCCAGAATCTCACAAGCAAACTTGTCCTTGGAGTACTCCACCAATAGTCGAGCCCTCCAATCTGCGTCCAAACTCATCAGAGACAACGTGGCTGGTCTACGTGAGAGTGCATCAGCCACCACGTTGTTCTTCCCTTTGACATACTCGATGTCAAAGTCGTAGGCCTGGATCTTGCTGACCCACTTCTACTGCCACTCCTGTAGCTGCTTCTGCTCTAAGAGGAATCTGAGGTTGTTGTGGTCAGTCCTCACCCTGTACCTATTACCTACAAGGTATTGCCGGAATGTGGCCAATGCATGCATGATGGCTAGCATCTCCTTGTCGTATATGGCATACAACTGCTCATGTGGAAGGAGCTTCCGGCTCTCAAAAGCTATAGGGTGGCCTCCCTGCATCAACACTACACCAACCCCCTCCCCCGATGCATCACACTCCATAACGAATGGCTGTGTGAAGTCTGGCAATGCTAGCAATGGACAACTGCTCATCACCTCCTTGAGCCTGTCAAAGGCTCACTGCGCTGTATCTGTCCAACTGAATGCCCCCTTCTTCGTCAGATCTGTAAGGGGTGCAGCAAGCTGAGAGAAACTCTTGATGAACTTCCTGTAGTAGGTGCAGATACCCACAAACCCCCGAAGTTCCGTCACGTTTCTCGGCTCTGGCCAATCCCTGATGGCCCTGATCTTCTCCTCGTGGACCCTCACTCTGTCCACCCCTATGATGTGTCCCAAGTACAACATCTTCGTCAATCCAAACTCGCACTTGGAGAGCTTAGCATAAAACTGCTGCTCCTCCAAAATACACAACACTGCCTCTATGTGCTGGAGATGCTCCTCCCATGTCCTGCTATATGTCATCAAAGAAGACCAACACAAACTTCCTCAGGTGACTGCAGAAGATGTGGTTCATACATGACTGGAAGGTGGCCGGTGCGTTGGTTAGCCCGAAGGGCATCATCGAGAACTCAAAATGTCCATAGTGGCACTTGAAAGCGCTCTTGGGAATGTCTTGTTCCCTCACGCGAATCTGATGGTACCCGGATCTCAAATCAATCTTTGAGAAGAACTTAGCCCCTCTCAACTCATCCATCAGCTCGTCAATCCGAGGAATAGGGTACTTGTTCTTCATGGTCTTCTTGTTCAGGGCCCTGTAATCAATACACATCCTCAATGTGCCGTCCTTCTTCTTCATCAACACTACCGAAGAAGCGAAAGGACTGGTGCTAGGTTGAATGTGTCCAAGAGCTAACAGCTCGCGGATAGCCCGCTCAATCTAGTCCCGATAGGCCTTGGGGTGCCTATAGGGTGTGGTAATGACGGCCTGAATTCCCTACTCTAGCTCAATAGTATGCTCAAATCCCCGATCCTGTGGCTGTCCTGGTGGTATCTCCCCAAACACCGTGGCATACCCGTCAAGGATGGTCTGTATCTTTGGATGAACTGTCTGCCTGGTAGTCCCTGCCTCTGATGCACGCAGCTCTACGACCCACTCTATGTCTCCCTTCCGGAAGTCTGCCTCCATCCGGTGAGCTGAAACGGTCTAGGGTGGGTAAGTGTGCATGCCCCGTATCTTCTCATGCTTCTCGGTCTTCTTATCATCCCACTCCATCTCCAAGGCCTATTAATCTGTGGTGACCTTCCCTAGAGTGATCAGCCACTGTACACTCAATACCACATTGATATCCGGTATGTTAACCATGAAAAGTGGTCAGTCACTGTGTAGGTGCCCATCGTCATTGCCAGCTCTGGGACATATCTAGCACACTGCATAGTCTGATCTCCTGGGACCAACACTGAAAACCCATCGAAGCTCTCTGTTGGAATGCCTCTCCGCTCTACTATTTGTGCATCGATGAAGTTGTGGGTTGCCCCACTGTCCACCAGTACTGATACTCGCTGCCCCCGTACTGTCCCTTGGATGCGCAGCGTCAGATACTTGGGAATTCCTTGCAATGCTGCAAGGGTTCCTCTGGTAGTTGCAAAAGCTGCACCTCTTGCTCCAGGTGGTGGAGGTGGCAACTGATCCTGCGCTGCATCGCTGCCCCCTGCCTCCACGTCATCATACTCATCCTCTTCCCCGCTGTTCTCGGAGAAGACCTTGATAAAATGTGCTTTGCCAGTAGCACATCTGTGTCCTGGTGCCCATGGCTCCTGACAGGTGAAACACAACCTTTTCTTCTTCATCTCCCTCCTGGCATCATCATCCAACTGTACCCTACCCTGATTCCCCTTTGGAGGAGGAATCCTCACATCCTTCCCCTTAGGCTGGAAAGCCTGTCTCTGGGGGTAAGGTGTCCTGGTCTTGGGTAAGGCATCCTGCAAATCCCGGGTCCTGCCAACTGCGTCATGGAGTGTGGTTGGTCTAGTGGATCTGACCAACCCCCGAAGCGGCTCTGCTAGCCCCTCAATGAACATGTAAATCATCCGTGCCGCGGATAGATCTGGCACCATAACCGAATGTCTCAGGAAGTCTGAGATATATGTATCCGGACTCCCTGTCTGTTTGAGCCTCGTCAGCTCAACAAAGTGCTCCTCCGGATCCCTCTAATCAAACCTCGCTATCAACCTTCGGGTGAACTCGGCATATGTGGTCATTGTCGAATGCCCTAGTGTAATCATCCCATGGAACCACCAATCCTGGGCCTCGCCATCCAGGTGCAGCGCTGCCACCTTGATGGCCTCCGTCTCTGCCATCTGGTTGAGCTGGAAGTATATGTCCAGCTTTTCCACCCAAGCCTTTGTTGAACTGTTTGATGAGCCATCAAACATAGGCAAATGGAACCTGCTCATCGTACGCTGAGTGTCTCCCTCGCGATAATGCCAGTGTCCCCTATGATGGTCGTGGGGTCTGCTGTCCCGCTGGAGCTGGACAAAATCTCGAAATGAAAGGGCATCCTTGAACTCTTGCCCGTATGCCTGATACTCAACAAAGTAATCACCCATGTGGTCGGGCTCCGGCTCCTGCCCCTGTGTCTGCAGCCAGAAAAGTGGGCATGGTGGAACATGTGGGTGCATGTGATGCCGTGTGCTGAGCGGCATCGTGCTCCTGCAAATGGTGGGATATGCCTGATACCTCACCAGTCTGGAAACCCCTTGGGGTTTCACGCTGTCTAGCTTCTACAGCAGTGAATCTCTGTCCCATCACCTCAATTTGCCTCGACAGATCTTGTACTGACTTCAGGAGCATTTCCCCAAACTTCTTCGCATCACTATTATCTGCCATCGGTTCCTTCTGCTCTACGTCCACTATTGGAATGCAGTCATTCTCTCCGTAGGTGATTTGTAACCTACGTTCTCTGTCACGGTACTTCCTACCCCTGTATCAAATATACGATTTCTCTCCCGGTGTTATAGACAACTTGCTCCACAGGCTGAGCTAGGTCTATGAGCTCTGATACCACTGTAATATCGCAAAGGGGAAATAAACAGTAATACAAAGCATACAACATGATATAAAATGCGAGGAACAGATCATGAAGTAGGTACACATGAAATAGAGAGAATGCTAAGCCATTTTATTATACTGAGAAATAGAAATGAGTACAAGAGGTGATCAGAATGATGTCACCTCGACTTGCACCAGGAAAGTGTAGGAATACTCTCAGAATATCAATGGAAATGGCTGCTCTCTATTTTGCGTCCAAGCCGCTGAAATACTGCCGTGCTGCTGCTACTGCTGGAACAAAATGAGTATTTGAGGCTGCTCCCCTACTCGGAAAAATCTGATACTCTGGAATCGGCCTCTACTCACAATACCCAGAAAAGCCTAGAGAGCGTTTATGAAATAGTTGACCCCCGAAAATGCCTCCCTTGAGGATCTACGCTATCCTCCCAAGAGCCACGCTGGTACTGAATGCAATCCTCCAAAATATGGCCTCCCATTCTGTCAAATGTCTCCAATAGGCAAGGGCTGGCCCCTTGCTCAATCCTCCGACTTGAATCCTCCAAAATAGGGCCACTCCGGAGCTCCCCCAAGATGGACTGTGTCCTCCCTCTCAAGACTGCGCAGTCTCTAAATGCCCTGCTCCTCCACGAATGCAATCACCAATCCTCCTGCAAAATGCTGATGGAAATACCTCCCCCGAGCAAGCACTCGAAGTCTCCCGGGGCTTAGGGTGGAATCTCCGAACGGAGACACCCGATGTACTGAACAGTACTGCAGACAAGCTAAATAGCCAGCGTGCTCCAAGTCGAAATGACTAGCTCAATATGCATAAACAAGAATGACCAAATGAGGGGGCTCTCCTCCCTTTTATAACGTTGGGCCTCTCTCTCTCCCTAGGCCCCACCATCTCCACGTGCTCCTTGGCCCAAGCTATCCCTCTCATCTGTGTGAGGTAGGCCCCACGCTGCCCATGTGGTCTGTGTCCCTCTCCTGCGCTGTCCACTTGGCCATTAGGCCCCACTCCCTTAATTTCGATGGGGCTCGAACTGTTAGTGAGGGCGGCATCCCAGGGTGTTAAGGGTGGGCCTAACCCCACCGGAGCATCTGAGGGTGGGGGCCCTTGTGCGACACCCCTCATTACATAGACCCAGACACGTGGTTGCGGGCCCTACCTGCACACGGGATATTACAACCCACCACGCTCCGCGAGTCTCGACCTCGAGACCTCGGCTTTGATACCATGTAGATCCAACCACTACACCAAAAGCTCGAACTGTTAGTGAGGGCGGCATCCCAGGGTGTTAAGGGTGGGGCTAACCCCACTGGAGCATCTGAGGGCGGAGGCCCTTGCACAACACCCCTCATTACACAGACCCGGACACGTGGCTGCGGGCCCTACCTGCACACGGGATATTACAACCCACCACGCTCCGCGAGTCTCGACCTCGAGACCTCGGCTTTGATACCACGTAATATCCTGATCCAACCACTACACCAAAAGCTCGAACTGTTAGTGAGGGCGGCATCCCAGGGTGTTAAGGGTGGGCCTAACCCCACCAGAGCATCTAAGGGCGGGTGCCCTTGCGCAGCACCCCTCATTACACAGACCCGGACACGTGGCTGCGGGCCCTATCCGCACACGGGATATTACAGCCCACCACGCTCCGCGAGTCTTGACCTCGAGACCTCGGCTCTGATACCACGTTGATCCAACCACTACACCAGAAGCTCGAACTGTTAATGAGGGCGGCATCCCAGGGTGTTAAGGGTGGGCCTAACCCCACTGGAGCATCTGAGGGCGGGGGCCCTTGCGCAGCACCCCTCATTACACAGACCTGGACACGTGGCTGCGGGCCCTACCCACACATGGGATATTACAGCTGTAATATCCCGAAAATGGATTTCTCAGCAAATCATGCCTGAAAAACAGTTCCTCCTTCTCGACTAGTCAAGAAAAACCCCGATTTCACATGACTTTGAGTATGCAGAAATTTACTGAAGCAAGGGCAGCGTATTTTCTAAAGGTATGAGATGTAAAACAGTATGAATAATTAGAGAATGAGTTTAGGAACGTGGCATAGGCATTAAGCAAGGTTAAACAACAGTTTTACATAGAAAATCCCTCAAGATTGAGGTGCTGCAAGACAAGAGAATGACCCAGAAACCCTTCAGCGTTACTTCCAAGAGGCTGAGCTTATTTTTATTATATTACAAATCTGCAACTGATAAATACATGAAAACAGAGATCTATAATGGAACAAAATGCTTAAAGGGCTCTCTATTACATTCCCCTTGGGGATTTCAGCAATACATGAAAATGCCGGAGTAGTTGGGCAGCTATGGCAACTTTGGAACTAGAAATATGTAGAGAAGGCTGAATAAGATGAAAAGATGTGAAGTAAACCTCCTCCAATGGATCTCCAAAGTGGAAGGCTGATCCTTACACTTGAGATCCCACCCTCCAATCAATCTGCAAACCCCGCGGCAAATGCACTATGAAAATAACGCAGCTATTCTAGCAAACTGTGCAGTAGGGGCAAGAATATGTGTTGGCCTGATGCCAAGATCTGCAAATAAGCTCTCAAGTTTCCAAACTAATCCTCCTAAGGCAAGAAAGACTCTCCCTCTGAAAAATAAGCAATGAAAGAGGTGTTGTGAAGTCTCCACGACAACACCCTACAACACAGTATTATGCTGCTGCAGCAATAACGCTGTCATGGAGGATGATGCTTCGGCCTCGAACCAAAATAATGATGGGACAACCTCACTCGAGCAGGCACTCGAAGTCCCTCGGGGCTGAGGGTGAGATCTTCGAACGGAGACACTCGGTGCACTAAATAGTGCTGCAGACTAGTTAAACAACCAGCGTGCTCAAGAAGTCAAAATGACCAACTCAATATCATAAACATATGCATGAATGGCAATAGCTCTCCTCCCCTCCATTTATATAGCAATTGGAGACTCCTCATGGGCCCTTCCTCTAGAAGCTTCCCTCCTATGTAGTGCTTTCCAACTCATACCCTGCGCTGGTTGACTTGGTCAAACCTCTTTGCAAATATCTCCTTTCACACATGAGGGTCTGAAATTTGGTTCCATGGCTGATCCCTTTTCATACTAGAGGGATTTTATTTATGTTTTTATTATCTTTGGGCCTCCTTACCCAATTATTCATCTCCTAAATGAGTTTAGACAAAATTTAATGTTCCAATTTATTGAAGAAAAATTTGGAACATTACAATCCTCTCCTCCCAAATGTTGCTTGTCCCCAAGCAACTGCAAGGATAGAACTGAAGAATCTCCACTCAAGGCATGGAGTCTGGAATATAATGAGGAACATCTCCCTCATGTGGATCCTCCATCCCCAAGCAATCATCCAAACAAAATGAGCCACCTCCCAACAAGACAACTCCTAAAAATCTCCTTCCGCCTTAAGCTTCGGTAATGAACGTGGGCTGAAAATCTGAACTTGGAAAGCATCATAGCTTACCTCATGATGTCCTTCTCTCCACTCATGACAGGTGTAGAGTGTATGCTGATCTTGGGCTGCAAAATTATTGCCCTCCAATGGCAAAGTGAAGAACAATCCTCCAAAGAAGGCTCCTCCAACAATGAAGAACAAGCTGGCCCCAAACAATCCATCCATGAAGAATAGGACATGGTCATCATGGAACATCTTAATGAGACGTTTTCTAAAGGTTTTACATGGTGATACATGATGCAAACAATTTCTCACAAGGATACAACGCAGTCTCATCCACTGCAACTTCAGAAAATTACATGGCAAGCAATATCCATGATTCATCACATCTACTAAAGGATAGTAAATGGCTGAATGTAACAACAATAATACATGATCAAGCACTTGCCCATGGCTGTACAATGGATGAATATCAATCTTATGGCCCACCTCAAAAGAGAACAAATATTTGGCTGTGGTGGCCATATCTCCTCTCATGCTCCCATTAGAACATGTAGTGCAAAAATTGTGAGAATTCTTCCCACTCACGGACACATCCAGCTCATGTGTCTCCCTCATAATCAAGCCTCCCATACAAATCTGATCTATATCAGCAAATGAAGACATGATCAACAACAAAATAAAGAAAATGCTGAAGGTTACAAGTGATGCAAGAAGGTACCAACAACTTTCCTAGTAGTGACAGCGCAGTTTTACAAGTTGCTGCTTGATAAGAGTACATGGCAAAATGTTTCTTTTTACATGGTTAATCATGCATGTCTTTATATGATACATGCTATAGTGCAGCAAATGAACATACATGTAGTGATAAAATATTTTCCCAAGGCCACAAAAGAGATGGCTGCCTCCATCATGTAGATTGGCCCAATACAATTCATTGACAAGCTTGCCCTCTTGTGAAGCAATGCACTGTATAAGAATGGTAAGAGTGTGCAAATCAATGAATGTATAAACAAGCTTCTCACCATATGCTGGAAGTAAGATGGTACATGGGTCCATACATGAGTCCTTCATAGTGTTTTGGCATGCTATGAAGAAGAATGAACCATGTGCTGCAAAAAGATAATCCTCCTTATGCTTGAAAACCCAAGTCAAGAAGAATATGCCATAGATGTCTCTATCATCATTACCTCCTCTTTGTTCATCAAGTGCAACAAATATGAAGTGATCCTGGGACCTTTGGGTTATGGATCCACCATATCTCTGCTGGCACACTTCATCCATAAGTCTTTACTCCAAGGTGACAACGCTGTGAGCTTATGCAAATAAGCTCCTGTCAATACACAACTATGTTCTTTGACATGCTCCTTGTCAAAGATTCTTCCAATAATGCTGCAACAAATGTGGAATACTTCCCAAGATGGAAGTGCTTCCCAATCATCATCAAAGACCAAGGAGATAGTGCCATCCTCTCCTCCTGCAACATCATACAAAGTGTGAGAGCAAATCTGCCCTTGCTCTCCCAAGCAAAGCAACAAAGCATTTTGCTGCCTCCTCATACTTCCATCATACAACTCATGTGATGAAGACACATCAACATCATGCATCCATTCTCTATGCTGCTCAATGATGCAAGTATCCTGCCATCTTTCCCCATCCTCCTACTCTTAGGAAGAGTGTTTTCCAAGTGATGGCCAAACTCTTTCAAGAGTAACCAGCGCAACCAAGCCTCCTGCTGCCTGGTATCATAGATCTGTAAGTAGCTTCCTAGCTCCTTGCTCATCAACCACATCCACTCAATCACCTGTGGATGCCTCCTTCTTCTCCTCATCTTGGTACTACTCCCATGAGGGCTACCATCCTCCTAAATCAAATTCCTGTCTTTGCACTTTATGGGATTTTGAAATGTAAGCTTCTCAAGGATCAATGAGACCATATCAAGAATCAAATAAGTGGTAGGCAAAAACCTCCCATCATGATGTGTATGGCTCAAGGGATGTCCAACACAAGCATGAGAGATGTTATCCATCCTAAGATGTCCTCCATCTTCTATCTACTCTTGTGAGAAGGGAAGAAAAGCATTGCATTCCATGGTGTGTCGAAGTGCATCTCCAATGACATCTCTCCTTGAGACCTCCCTTTCATCCATAGTCTTCCAAAACCAATGAGGTCTTGGATCTGAAAGTAGAAGTTCCTCTTTGAGCTGAGAAGAGCTCATTGAGAAAGTGTCATCTTGAAGGGAGAAAAGGTTTCTTACTCCAAGATGTCTACCATCAATCTTCAAGGCTTCAAACCCCAACCTCCAATGTGATGTACAATCCAACAATGGCTCATGAGAATGATGGTTTGATTCCTTCTTGAGTGTTTCCATGTTGCACAGCGCAGTGCAACCAAGCTGCTCTATAGTAGCAATGAGATTTGACTCTTGGTCATGCAAAAGTAAATCTCCACATTGATCAAAAGAATTTGCTACAACAATGGAATGTGGAAATATTTTCATACCTTGATGTGCATTTGGAACTTCTTGTAGGGCTACAAGGGTCCCTTCCTCCAAAGTATTGGCTGCCCCAACTGTTGATGCATGTAGCTGCTCCTCCATGAGTGGAACAGTGTTATCACAAGCCTCCTCAAGAGGTGATGTGATATATTCTTTCTTTTCTCTTTCTGCATCAAAGGTTTGGATCAACCCTTGAGTGAACTATGCAAAATTCTCCACCCTTGCATGGCTCAAGTGGCTGCACCACCAATCATAGGCTTCACCCTCGAAGTTCAGTGATGAGATTTCAATAGCTTCTTTCCCTGCTACAGGATGTAGTAGGAAAAATGCCTCCAACTTCCTCACCCAAGTTCTTGCATTAGATGACCCATCAAAGGTAGACAACAAAAATATATTGCCTTTGATTTCTTTTCTGCTGCATGGTCTCTTCTCTTCCTTTAGCTGGATGAAATGAGGAAAATCTAGAGTCTCCCTGAAGGCTCTAGGTTGATATCTATGCTCAACAAGGTAATCACTGAGAATCTGATGATCCAAATATCTTCCATGCTCAATATCTTCTTCTTGATGAGAATAGGAAGCACATGGTACTTCCTCTTCTTTTTCTTCAATATTCTTGAACTCCTCAAAAGGTTGATGCATTTCCTCTAGATCTGAAAAATAGATGAGAATAAACTCATATTTTTCAATGTTCTGATCTTCTTAGGCTTAGACTCACACGGATTAGTGGATCCCTCATACATGGGAAAAGGTGACCTCCGAGTGGTATGCTGCAACTTTGAACTCTGTGTGCTAGATCCCCCATTGTTCCATTCACGTTCATCCTGCCTAAGCTGACAGTAATATTTGAAAGGAAAAGCTTCTCTAAAGTCTTCCCCCATGGACTGTCATTTATGAAATAGTCTCCAAAGAATGTAGGCATTGTGATCCTGGTTGACCTACTGAAGGCTGGTGAATGTTGGTCACACTGTTGTGAGATCCCCATACTTGTCACCTCTACAGCCTCTAGTAGGTAATATTCTGCCTACCCTATTTTTTCATAGAAAAATTTCCCCACGGTTTCTCTTCTGGTGTCGTAGATAAATAGCTCCACAGGTAGAGCCACAACTATGCTCTGATACAACTGTAATATCCCAAAATGGATTTCTCAGCAAATCATGCCTGAAAAACGTATTATTCAGGAATTTTTGCTTTATATATCATAAAAAGTGTTTAAAAACACTCAGCAACCCACTCCAAATACTGCAGAAACCTTTACTCAGCTTTTATGGGAAAAAAGGTGGGGAAAAGTGAGGATTTTGGCCCTAAAATGAGTGTATAATAAAATTTACGTAAAATTAAGGGTCAAGGTTGTTAGAATAGGTCAATATGGATATGAATGCCAAATTTTAGAAAAAACAAAGGCGTTTTACTAAGTTAAACATTTCCTCCTTCCCGGCTAGTCAAGAAAAACCCTGATTTCCCATGACTTTGAATATGAAGAAATTTACTGAAGAAAGGGAAGCGTATTTTATAAAGGTATAAGATGTAAAATAGTATGAAAAATCATAGGATGATTTTATGAACATGGCATAGGCAATAAGCAAGGTTCAACAACAATTTTACATAGAAAATCCCTCAAGATTGAGGTGCTGCAAGACAAGAGAATGACCAAAAGTAGGACTGCAGAAAATGACGTATTATACTACAACTATACATTAGAAATGACTGAATATTACAATATCAGCTCAGATAAATGAGGGGAGCAAAGCTATAACCCTTATAAGCAAAAATACATCAATCCTCCAAATGATTGGCTAAAACATACAAAATGGCAAAAATGCCGGAGTAGCTGGGTAGCTACGGCAACTCTGGAACTAGAAATACATAGAGAAGGATGAATAATAAGAAAATATCTGAATTAAACCTCCTCCAATGGATCTCCCAAAGTGGAAGGCTGATCCTTACACTTGAGATCCCACCTTCCAATCAATCTTCAAAACCCCACAGTAAATGCACTATGAAAATAACGCAGCTATTGGAGAACACTGCGTAGTAGGGGAAAGAATATGTGTTGGCCTAATTCCAAGATCTAAAAATAATATCTCAAGCTTCCAAACTGATCCCCCAAAGGAAAGAAAGACCCCCCCTCTGAAAAACAAGCAATGGAAGAGGTGTTGTGGAGTCTACACAACAACACCCTACAACACAGTATTATGTTGTTGTAGCAATAACGCTGTCCTGGAGGATGGTGCTTCAGTCTCGAGCCAAAATAATGATGGGATAATGTCACCCGAGCAGACATTCAAAGTGCCCTGGGGATGAGGGTGAGATCTCCGAATGGAGACACTCGGTGCACTAAACAGTGTTGCAGACTAGTTAAACAACCAACGTGCTCAAGAAGTCGAAATGACCAACTCAATATCATAAACATATGCATGAATGGCAATAGCTCTCCTCCCCTCCATTTATATAGCAATTGGAGACTCCTCATGGGCCCTTCCTCTAGAAGCTTCCCTCCTACGTTGTCATGTAGTGCTTTCCAACTCATACCCTGCGCTGGTTGACTTGGTCAAACCTCTTTGCAAATATCTCCTTTCACACATGAGGGTGTGAAATCTGGTTCCATGGCTGATCCCTTTTCATACTAGAGGGATTTTATTTATTTATTTATTATCTTTGGGCCTCCTTACCCAATTATTCATCTCCTAAATAAGTTTAGACAAAATTTAATGTTCCAATTTATTGAAGAAAAATTTGGAACATTACAACTTAGGAAAGTGTTTTATCCTAAGTGAGTTAAGTAATATTTTACTCACTTTATTCATGCTCCGACTATAATAAGGCAAAATTGGTCAAAATTAATATTTCCAATTAGCTATCACTAATTGGGAATATTACAATTTGATACCTATATACGGGGACTTGGCTTCACGAGAGGCAAAGAGGATCACTGTGTTTATTTTAAATTAATTGGTGACCATGTTATTTATTTGGTCTTGTATGTGGATGATATGTTGCTGATTGGAAATGACAAAGAAATTATCCAAGATTTGAAGACCCAATTGTTCTTCAAATTCGACATGAAGGATCTTGGTGCTGCAAACTATATTTTGGGCATGGAAATTAAGAGAAATTGGGCAAAGAGGAAGCTCTGGTTAAACCAGAGGAAGTATGTTGAGACAATATTACAGAGGTTCAATATGAAAGATAGTAAACCGATGAAGGTTCCTATTCCTGTAGGTGTAAAGCTATCTGTTGAACAGTGTCCCAAGATACAAGAAGAAGAGGAGGATATGTCCCGTGTTCCATATGCAAGTGCAGTGGGTAGCTTGATATATGCAATGGTCTGTACTAGACCGAACATTGCACATGCAGTGGGAGTATTGAGCAGGTTTATGTCAAAACTAGGGAAGGAGCATTGGACAATAGTGAAGCGGGTTTTCAGATATTTGCGTGGCATTAGTGATTATGATTTGTGCTACCAAGGAAGACCAGGATTGGACAAAGTGTTGGACATCTGTGGTTTTGTTGATGCAGATTGTGCTGGAGATCTGGACCAAAGAAGATCTACAAGTGGGTATGTGTTTAGCCTATTTGGAGGTGCAATCAGTTGGATGAGTAAAAGACAGTCTGTAGTGGCTCTTTCAACTACAGAGGCAGAATACATGGCAGCCACTCATGTAAGCAAGGAAGTAGTTTAGTTGCAGAGATTGTGTTCAAGTATGGGGTTGGTACAACGAGCTATAAGGATAGATTGTGATAGGCAAAGTGCAATTTTCTTGGCTAAGAACTCTGCTTATCATTCAAAGAAAAAACACATTGATGTTCAATATCGCTTTGTGAGAGATATGGTTGAGGATAAAAAGGTGTTGCTGGTAGAGGTGGACACTTTAAAGAATGTTGCAGATGCATTGACGAAGTCTATGAGCACTCAAAAGCTCTTTTGGTGTAGAGAAACAATGGGTGTTGCAGAGCTGGACTAATGACTAAGCTCTCCTGTGGCCCCCTGCGGAAAGAAAAGAATTGGGAGAATGTTGGGTATGTAATATCCCGAAAGGGATATTTTAACTAAAAATGCAGAAAAATAACTAAACTCCACATTATGCCGTAAAATCACTATTTACTCAATAGAAGATTTCCATGTAAAATAAATACGCATAAAAAACTGCAATCCATTAACAAATAGAACAGGAAGAATCTTAGCATTTTATTGTAAGTAATAACTGGGGTTACATATAAATCTGACCCAAAATAGCTGAGATGGAAAACTGACCACCAAGATGAACTGCTGCACTGCGCTAGCCTCTAAAACTGAACTGCTGCACTCTCCCTCCAACAACAGCTATCACTGAACCCACTAAAGATAATGAAGCACAAGTTGAAGACCTGAATGATCCTCACACCAATCCTTGAAGCTCTGCGAAACTTCTAAGTGAAGTCTCCTCAAGAGAGTTGGGTTTTCGTCTAACACTCACAAATCACCAGAGGGTTTTCGTCCTGGGGCTACGGCTGAAGTAGAGAACCACGTCTCACACCTCTCATACAATAAAATGATATGATCCAAAGATATCCCTTAATGGCCTCTTCCCTTTCTTTTATAGATCTCTTGGAGCCTTTTAGAGCATTATTTTATTATTATTTTATTCCTGGTGCACTTTTCCCTCTTATTAAAATATTCCTTTTTAATGCAGAAAAGAGTAAATCGGCTACCATGTCTCCTGTAGTCGCTGAAACTCATGCCCAACCGTCCCATCATATAGGTATCCTTGTCCCGGTTCCAATTAGCTATTACACTAAGGTGTTCCATGATGTATTCTCCTTGGAATGCCACCTTGAGCGTAATGAGCTGACTTAAGCCCACAAATAACTCAAATTTTCGAAAGTTGTCAGAATGCACCGGAACGAAAGCCAAACTGCTCGAATGATGGAATATATCAAGCAATGCCACCGGACACCATGGAAACTCCTCAAAACTCCTTCAAAAAGCCCCTTAGCCCGCTGATAGCACCAATTTGTACTTGTGACCTGTCTGCTCCTAACTCTGGAAGTCCAACCTAACCCTGTCGTAGGTGACACCAAAAAAAGGAATATTACAGACCTTCCACCCCAAGATTGCTTGCCCTCAAGCAATCCAAATATGTGGGCCACTCTGTTGGCCCGATGCAACTGAAACCCAATGTCCGGATTCCATACAAGCCTCCTGGTGCTATTATGTGCCTGTGTCAAGCGACCCAGAATAGACCCCTCAATGTCCAGTTCCCAAACTGATCTCTCACTGTACCTGTCATTAAACAATCCTCTCGGATCCCCACGTCACGATGGCCAATCATCGCCCAAGTCCCACGGCTCAGACTGCGCACTGCCTCTGGCTATAACTGATGCTCTAAGAGGTGAAGACCACATCTCCTGCTGCGCTGTATCTATGACGGTGTAAGTTGCCTCACCAACTGTGTACCAACTCATCACCTCTCTCCAATCCAACCCCTAACTAAATCCAATGATGATCTTGCTCTCCTGAAACTAGGATGGGATGTTGAAGAAATGTCGATCTGTGCCCCATTGCCAACTGGAATCTATATCATATGTCATGTCTAAGGGCCCTTGCTCCGCTGTGCTCCCTACGAAGAATATTGTACCATCAAGAGGGTACCAACTCATGATCTCCCGCCAATCCATCCTGGAAGAAGAATCCAATGTAGCAACAACTGCATACGGAACACGCCTGGAGTGTTGTCGCCAACCCATAATCAACTCACACTGCTTTGCCCTGTCTGCCAACGAAAGCTGCCTATAGAAGAAAGCCCTTCTCTCTATAATGGGCCAAAGTGGGCAAGATATGCTGCAAGCCCCATCGATGTACTCCTGGAGAGTGCCACTCCCTGGAAGTACTGCAGCTCTGCTGAATTCATGTGCATCTATCTGTACCTCATCAGTGTGTCTGCCCAACGATGGTTGCTCCACCATCTCCAACAGCTCATCCCTCTCCTGATCGGGAGTGTAATGCTCCTGTTGCCTACTAGCCCCCTTTAGAACTATCCCATCAACCTCCACCGTCTCTAGAGGATATGGATCTGCAACTGTTGTCGCTGTACTCAATGTCTGTGCATTTGACTGCTCGTCCTCAATGGTTGACCCTAAGGTTAGCCGCATACGCATCATAGACTTAGTGTGATTCTCCATATGGCTCACCCCCAAGGGACAATCATGCATGATGTGCATAGTATCCTCCTTTGCTGACTCTGCTGACTCAGGCTTCATCATATGCTGCTCTGGCTGAATCGTCACAAGTGACTCTTCACCCAGAGTATCTCTCGTAGAGTCCCCTGACTGCTCACCCTGCACACTGGAACATAGCTCCGGTCTACTGTCATCATCTCTGCATGATTGCTCTCGCTCCCCAGAAACGTCCTCAACTGATCCCATGGACTCATCTGAAGAAGAGTCCTCACCCTGGCATACGGAAGGAATGCCCTCCTGTCCTGCCTCCGCCACATCATCTGCATCACTCAAACATGAGTGATCAGGTCCCCATGGCTCTTTGCAAATGAAGCAAAGTCCCTTCCTCCTCAGTTCATTTTTGCAGCATGATCCACCAAACTGGAACAACTCCTCCCTGGTCAACTGTCTCCTGAAAAGCTCAATGTTTTGCTCAACTAGCCCTTGGGCTAGTTCATAAGCAGCAGGTGAAACCAACTGCTCTCTCCTCCAAATGCTCAACAACCTAGTCTCCAACTCCCAGCAAATGGCCTCACGGACTCCCGTACATGACGACAGGATGGACTGCATGTGTGCTATGACTGTGTTAGAATGATGTCTCCTAATGCTGAAGAAGCATTGGAACATCTGCAGAATCAAGCCTTCTCACTCAAAGTCAAACATGATCTCATGAGTCCGGGTCATGGCCATGACTTCTAAAACGTTAAGCTTCCTCCCAAATGTAGAGCCTGCACAATTGTCCAAATCCTGAAAGGTTCCTACTATTAGTCTGAAAATTCTTTTCATAATGTCATCATTGTAGGGAGGGAAGGGTGCTGTTATCCTCAAAATATCACTGAAATAAGAGGCAACTATAAGCTTGACTCTCTCACTTGGATGTTCGAAGAATCTAGCTTATACCAATGCAAGCATAGATGGCTCCAAATCCCAATTTAAACTCCAATCAGATTGCTCTACATTTGAAAGGCTGGATTCCAATTTCTCTAACATGGGAAAGTCATTTTTTGATCTTCCACTCTTTAAGTCCATCCCAAGTGCATAAAGCCAATTTCCCACTTCTTCCTCCTTTTGAAAATTTCTTGGATGCCTTTAGTGGAATAAACTATGTACCTTTTTGGAGAAGGGTCTGTTGTTTTGTTTCAAGGAACTAAATTTTGCATTGTTTAATCTTTTTGGTCTTTGGTTTAGATTGCAATCCACTGAGGCACTGCTATGTTGATTTAGGAGTTGTTTCAAAAACTTCATTGTTTCAATGACATATATGGAAGTAACAGTGGTTTAGCTAGACTTGCAGAAGGCAAGCTACAAGCACCAGGTGATGATTGCAAGGAAATCCAACCGCTCCAATAGCAAGCTCCTCCAGAAACTGCACTGCTGCTCCAAGACTACACTGTTGCTTGACTTTGGCCTCTGATTTACCCAGTGAAAACTGCTCATAAAATTCTAGGAATTCGGGAAGGTGATCCTTGCCCAAAACATAGAAAAACCCAGAAAGGGTTTCCTCTAATTACAACCTTCAAAATATTTCCAATTTCGTTTTCTGGCACTGCAGCTGCTACTGTTAATCACTGCTCTCCAAAATCCCAGCCAACCTCCTCAAATGGCTCTCTTATCAATCTCCCAACACCCTAGCTCTAAAATCCCACCAATGTAGCTCCCACAAATGAGCCTCCTCCAATGACTAAAAACTAACCCGCAGGCCGATCCAAGATTGAAGCTCTGATACCACTATAATATCCCGAAAGGGATATTTTAACTAAAAATGCTGAAAAATAACTAAATTCCACATTATGCCATAAAATCACTATTTACTCAACAGAAGATTGCCATGTAAAATAAATACGCATAAAACACTGTAATTCATTAACAAATAGAACAGGAAGAATCTCAACATTTTATTATAAGTAATAACTGGGGTTACATATAAATCTGACCCAAAATAGCTGAGATGGAAAACTGGCCACCAAGATGAACTGCTGCACTGCGCTGGCCTCCAAAACTGAGCTGCTGCACTCTCTCTCTCGGGCAACAGCTGTCACTGAACCCACTGAAGATAATGAAGCACAAGTTGAAGACTTGAATGATCCTCACACCAATCCCTGAAGCTTTGCGAAACTTCCGAGTGAAGTCTCCTCAAGAGAGTTGGGTTTTCGTCCAACACTCACAAATCACCCAAGGGTTTCCGTCCTAGGGCTACGGCTGAAGTAGAGAACCACGTCTCACACCTCTCATACAATAAAATGATATGATCCAAAGATATCCCTCAATGGCCTCCTCCTTTTCTTTTATAGATCTCTTGGAGCCTTTTAGAGCATTATTTTATTATTATTTTATTCCTGGTGCACTTTTCCCTCTTATTAAAATATTCTTTTTTAATGCAAAAAAGAGTAAATCGGCTACCATGTCTCCTCTGGTCGATGAAACTCATGCCCAACCGTCCCATCATGTAGGTATCTTCGTCCCGATTCCAATGAGCTATTACACTAAGGTGTTCCATCATGTATTCCTCTTGGAATGCCACCTTGAGCATAATCAGCTGAGTTAAGCCCACAAATAACTCAAATTTCCGAAAGTTGTCGGAATGCACCGGAACGAAAGCCAAACTGCTCGGTTGATGGAATATATCAAGCGAATGCCACCGGACACCATGGTAACTCCTCAAAACTCCTCCAAAAAGCCCCTGAGCCTGCGGATAGCACCAATCTGTACCTGTGACTTGTCTGCTCCTAACTCTGGAAGTCCAACCTAACCTTGTCGAAGGTGACACCAAAAAAAAGAATATTACAAGGTATGTGTTATATTCTTTCCACGATTAGTCGCACACGGCCATGGTTTTGTGCATGGGTTTGCATATGGTTTTGGGGCATGACGATTTTCGGCCCCTGGTATTTTGTAGATCCGATCAAGGGAACTATGGTTTGTTCTAATCCAGGGTTAATGGATTGGCGTTTATGAATGCTTCGGCATGAATATATGTGTTGTAACACTAAAAGGAATATAATGAAAAATCAAGCGGTAGTCCCGATTTGGGATCCAGGGGAAAATCACTGTGTATATCTGTTTTATGTTTTATGCTCTTGCTATTGTTTATTTTCTGTTTTTAAGATACGTTTGCAGATAATTTCTGTATAGGGTTAAAACCTACAGGCCAAAGGCATCATCTCTTTATAGAAAATGTAATATTCCCAATTAGCAATAGCTAATTGGAAATATTAATTTTTGACTATTTTTGCCTTTATAAAGTTAAAATATAAATAAAGTGGGTGAAGGAGCACTTAGCTCACACTTAGGATAAAAGCATTCCCTAAAGTCACTAAGGAGACATATCGAATTAGCAAGGTGGGGCCTAGCCAGTGCAGTTTGAGTTGGACAGTGTGGGCCAAGAGGGACAGCGCAGAGATTGGTGGGGCCTAGGTGAGGGAGAGGCTCACCAAGCATAAAAGGAGGAAGGATCTCCTCATTCTCATCATTTTGATTATGCATTTTGAGATTTGTCTTCTTGACATTGAGCACGCTTGCTGTTTAGCAAAGTCTGCACGTACTGTTCAGTGCATCGGGTGTCTCCATTTGGAGATCCCAACCTCAGCCCCGGGGGACTTCTAGTGCCTGCTCGGGTGAGGAGTTCCATCCTTATTTTGTCAATGGGAGTTGCAGCTATCACGGGAGGAGCATCCACGCAGAGAGACAGCGCAGTCAGTGAGAGGGAGGACGCAGTCTTGTGGGGAGGTTGTTTCGGATTGGGAGATTGAGGTGGATTCAGCCCTGGATAGTGGATAAGGGGCCAGCCCTTCCCTATTCCAACGTTTTGGAGGAGTTACAAACCAACTTTTGGAGTAGATCATTCAGAGCCAGCGTCCCTCCTTGAGGAATAGCATAGTGCCTCAAGGGAGCCATTTTCGGGGGTCGGCCAATTCTAAAAAGCTTTCTGGGCTTTTCTGGGTATTGGGAGTAGAGGCCATTCCCGAAGTTTCAACATTTTCCGAGGTGGGGAGCAGGCCCAACAATTTAGTTCATTCCAGCAGTAGCAGCAGCACAGTAGCAGTGCCAGCAGCTTGGAGATAATGCAGTCTTGAGTTAGCAGCGATTCCGGGTCCCAATCTGAGAGTATTTCTATGCTTGCCTAGTGCAAGCCAAGGTGCCATCATTCTAATCACCTTTGTACTCATTTTCTATCTTTCAATATTAATAAAATGGCTAAGCGTTCTCCATATTGGTTATTGTTCATGTGATATCTCTCTAGTTGCTGCTTGTCTTTGTTTATGTGCTTTATATTGCTGTTTATTTCTACTTGGAATATTACAGTGGTATCAGAGCTCATAGACTTGGCTCAGCCTGTGAAGCAGATTGTCTATGACATCTTCAGGTAAACCATTCATTTGTTACCGAGGGAGCAAGTACAGAGATCAAGAACGAAGGTTAGAGCTCACTTTCGGGGAAGGTGACAGCGTCCCAGTAGTAGACGCAGCGGAAGAGGAACCAATGGCGGAGGATAGAAATGCCGATAACGGGTTCGAGGAACTTATCCTCAAATCGGTACAGGATCTGTCAAGACGGATATAGGAGATGGGGCAGAGATTCACAACAGAGTCTAGACCTCACGAGACCCCGAGGGGTTTCCATGTTGGAGAGGGCTCAGGCACATCTCATCATTTACAGGAGCACCCCACAACACAGCAGGTGGCATCACACACACCCCCCGTTCCACGATGCCTACATTTCTTGCCGCAGACATTGGGGCAAAAGCACAATAGGCGTAGGAGCTGGCACACATGGGGGATTATTTTGCTGAGTACCAGTCATACGGTCAGGAGTTCAGAGATGCCCTCACTTTCCACAATTTTGCGCAGCTCAAGCGAGACAGCAAACCTCGCAACCATCGCAGGGGGAACAGGCATTCACATGACGGGGACTTGCAGCGCACGGTGGGCAGATTCCATTTACCAACATTTGATGGATCATCCAAGTGCTCGGCAAAAGCTTGGGTGGAGAAGTTGGATATATATTTCCAGCTTAATCAGATGGCAGAGCTAGAGGCCATCAAAGTGGCAGCGCTGCATGTAGAGGGCGAGACCCAGGATTGGTGGTTTCACGGGATGGTTACGCTGGGGCACTCGAGAGTGACAGCATATGCCGAGTTTACGCGGAGGTTGGTGGAGCGTTTTGACCGGAGGGATCTAGAGGAGCATTTTGTTGAGCTAACCAAACTCAAGCAGACCGGGAGGCCAGACACGTACATATCAGAGTTTTTGAGACTCTCTGTGATGGTACGAGATCTATCCACCACTCGTATGATTTATATGTTCATAGCTGGATTGGCAGAGCCTCTACGGGGATTGGTCAGATCGACAAGGCTCGCGACACTCCATGATACAGTTGAGAGGACTCGGGATTTGCAGGATGCACTTCCCAGGACTAGAGCTCCTTTTCCCCAGAGATCGACATTCCCGCTGAAGGGAAAGGACGAGAGGGTTTCGCCTGCCAAGGGGAACCAGGGTAGAGGGTTTGGAGATGATGAGGCCAGGAGAGAATTGAAGCGGAAGAGATTGTGCTTCACGTGCCAGGAGCCATGGGCACCTGGACATCGTTGTGCCGCAGGGAAGGCACATTACATCGAGGTCTTCTCCGATAGTAGCGGGGAAGAAGACGAGTATGAGGATGTGGAGGCTAGAGACAGCAGTACAGTGCAGAGAGGGGATCATCTGCCACCTCCACCACCTGGAGCAGGAGGTGCAACTTTTGCACCTACTGGGGGAGCCCTTGCAGCCTTGCGGGGAGTTCCCAAGTACTTAACACCGCGTGTCCGAGGTATAGTACAAAGGCAGCGTGTGTCGGTATTGGTAGACAGTGGGGCTACCCACAATTTCTTGATGCTCAGCTGGTAGAGCGGAGGGACATACAGACGGAGAGTTTTGATGGATTTTCGGTGCTGGTTCCAGGGGACAGGACCATGCAGTGTGCTAGGTATGTGCCGGCCTTGGCGGTGACGATGGGGACATACACCCTAATAGATCATTTTTTTGTGGTGGACATTCTGGACACCAACATGATACTGGGGGTATTGTGGCTTATCACATTTGGGAAGGTCACCACTGACTGGGAGACCTTGGAGATGGAGTGGACGGACAAGAAGACTGGGAGGCATGAGAAGATTCGGGGGATGCAGACCTACCCACCACAGACAGTTTCAGCACACCGGATGGAGGCAGATTTCCGAAAGGGGGACATAGAGTGGGCAGTGGAGCTGCGTGTGTCAGAGGCAGGATCTACAGGGTAGGCCGTACACCCAGATGTACAGTCCATTCTTGACCGGTATGCTACGGTATTTGGGGAGATACCACCAGGACAGCCACCGGATCGGGGGTTTGAGCAAAGTATAGAGCTGGAGCAGGGTATCCAGGTGGTTATCACTACACCCTATAGGCACCCCAAAGCCTATCGGGATGAGATTGAGAGGGCTATCCATGAGCTCCTAGCTCTTGGACACATCTGTCCTAGAACCAGCCCCTTTGCTTCTTCAATAGTGATGGTGAAGAAGAAGGACGACACGTTGAGGATGTGCATTGATTACAGGGCCCTGAACAAGAAGACCATGAAGAACCGGTACCCCATCCCACGGATTGATGAGTTGACGGATGAGCCAAGGGGGGCCAAGTTCTTCTCAAAGATTGATTTGAGAATCGAGTACCATCAGATTCGCGTGAGGGAGTAGGACATTCCCAAGACCGCTTTCCGGTGTCATTATGGCCATTTTGAGTTTTTGGTGATGCCTTTTGGGCTAACCAATGCCCCGGCCACTTTCCAGTCATGCATGAATCACATCTTCCGCAGTCACTTGAGGAAGTGCGTGCTAGTGTTTTTTGATGACATATTGATCTATAGCCGGACATGGGAGGAGCATCTCCAACATATAGAGGCTGTATTGCGCATTTTGGAAGAGCATCAGTTTTATGCCAAGCTCTCCAAGTGCGAGTTTGGGTTGACCAAGATGCTCTACTTGGGGCACATCATCGGGGTGGATGGAGTAAAGGTACACGAGGAGAAGATCAGGGCCATCAGGGAATGGCCGGAGCCGAAGAATGTGACGGAACTTCGGGGATTTGTGAGGATCTGCACCTACTACCGGAAGTTTGTCAAGGGATTTTCCTAGCTTGCTGCACCCCTTACAAATCTCATCAAGAAAGGGGCATTCAGTTGGTTGGATACAGCGCAGAGGGCTTTTGACAGGCTCAAGGAGTTGATGAGCATCTGCCCAGTGTTAGCATTACCGGATTTTACACAGCCCTTTGTCTTGGAGTGTGATGCATCGGGGGAGAGGATAGGCGCAGTGTTGATGCAGGGAGGCCACCCCATAGCTTTAGAGAGCCGGAAGTTATTGCCACATGAGAGGTTGTATGCTATATACGACAAGGAGATGTTGGCCATCATGCATGCATTGGCCAAGTTGCAGTACCTGGTGGGGAACAGGTTCAGGGTGAGGACGGACCACAACAGCCTTTGGTTTTTTATAGAGCAGAAGCAGTTGCAGGAGAGGCAGTAGAAGCAGTTGCAGGAGAGGCAGCAAAAGTGGTTTAGTAAGATCTAGGCTTACGACTTTGACATCGAGTATGTCAAAGGGAAGAACAACGTTGTGGCAGACGCACTTTCACGCAAGCCAACAATGTTGTCCTTGATGAGTTCGGACATAGATTGGAGGGCTCGACTGTTGGTAGAGTACTCCAAGGACCGTTTTGCTTGCGAGATTTTGGATGGGCAGGTGACAGATGACAGGTACAGAGTGATGGACGAGGTGATCTATTACAGGGACAGGATCTTTTTGATTGAGGGCTCCCAGCTCAAGAAGAAGATATTGCATGCCTCACATGATTCACCATTATCAGGCCACCAGGGGTTTACCAAAACCTACAGGGCCATCAGGGAGAGGTTCTCTTGGAAGGGCCTCAAGGAGGACGTGCTCCAATATGTCAGGGAGTGCGAGGTTTGCCAGCGTAACAGAGGAGAGATGAACCATCCGGCAGGGTTATTGCAGCTTCTTCCTATACCTGAGGGGAAATGGGAGAGTATCTCGATGGACTTCATTACAGGGTTGCCCATGGTATAGGGCAAGGATTGCATATTTGTAGTCGTTGATCGACTGACTAAATATGCTCATTTTTTCGCCATATCGGCACATTACACTACAACACAGGTAGCAGAGTTGTTCTTCAGGGACGTTTTCAGATTGCATGGTCTCTCGAAGACCATTGTCAGTGATAGGGATAGCCGCTTCATGGGTGGATTTTGGCAAGAGCTTTTCCGTTTGGTGGGCATTGAGTTGACACCGAGTACTAGTTAGCACCCCTAGACGGATGGACAGACCGAGATAGTGAACAAGTGGCTGGAGGGCTACTTGCGTAACTATGTCAGTGGGCAGCAAAAGGCATGGCCGAAGTCGTTGCACTTGGGAGAGTACTGCTATAACAACACTCATCACATGTCTATTGGTATGTCTCCGTTTTATGCATTGTATGGATATCATGCTTTATCTTTTGCTAACGTGATGTTCGGTGCTAGCAAGGCTCCTAGAGCCAAGGATTGGATCCAAGAGAGTCAGGACATTCTCCGGGCTCTCAAGGATAACATGGCTACAACGCAGAACCAACAGAAGTTGTATGCTGATAGGGGATGTGTTGAGAGGCAGTTTGAGGTAGGGGACTTGGTCTACCTACGCTTGCGGCCATATCGGCAGTCCACGCTGAAGCAGAAGGGGGCTGAAAAGCTCAAGCCCCGCTTCTATGGACCCTATAGGGTGATACGCAGAGTGGGACAGGTTGCATATGAGTTGGAGCTACCCTAGGGCAGCAAGATTCATAATGTTTTTCATGTATCATCCCTGAAGAAGGCATTGGGGTAGCAGGTGACTGCAACAGAGGAGCTTCCGCCTACAGATGATGAGGGGCACTTGGTGCTACAGCCGGAGGCCATTATTGACACTAGGGATAGGCAGTTACGGAGCAGAACAGTCAGGGACTACCTAGTGAGATGGAGGAATTTACCGGATGAGGATGCCACCTGGGAGAGTGAAAAGATTCTGCAGCATCCATCATTACAGTTGCTTGAGGACAAACAACGTTTTGCTGGAGGAGACTGTAATATTCCCAATTAGCAATAGCTAATTGGAATTATTAATTTTGACTATTGCTAATTGGAAATATTAATTTTGACTATTTTTGCTTTTATAAAGTTAAAATATAAATAAAGTGGGTGAAGGAGCACTTAGCTCACACTTAGGATAAAAACATTCCCTAAAGTCACTAAGGAGACATATCGAATTAGCAAGGTGGGGCCTAGCCAGTGCAGTTTGAGTTGGACAACGTGGGCCAAGAGGGACAGCGCTGAGATTGGTGGGGCCTAGGTGAGGGAGAGGCTCACCAAGCATAAAAGGAGGAAGGGTCTCCTCATTCTCATCATTCTGATTATGCATTTTGAGATTTGTCTTCTTGACATTGAGCACACTTGCTGTTTAGCAAAGTCTGCACGTACTGTTCAGTACATCGGGTGTCTTCGTTCGGAAATCCCAACCTCAGCCCTGGGGGACTTCGAGTGCCTGCTCGGGTGAGGAGTTCCATCCTTATTTTGTCAGTGGGAGTTGCAGCTATCACGGGAGGAGCATTCACGCAGAGAGACAACGCAGTCAGTGAGAGGGAGGATGCAGTCTTGTGGGGAGGTTGTTTCGGATTGGGAGATTGAGGTGGATTCAGCCCTGGATAGTGGATAAGGGGCCAACGCTTCCCTATTCCAACGTTTTGGAGGAGTTACGGACCAGTTTTTGGAGTAGATCATTCAGAGCCAGCGTCCCTTCTCGAGGAATACCGTAGTGCCGCAAGGGAGCCATTTTCGGAGGTCGGTCAATTTTGAAAAGCTTTCTGGGCTTTTCTGGGTATTGGGAGTAGAGGCCATTCCCAAAGTTTCAACATTTTCTGAGGTGGGGAGCAGCCCCAACGATTCAGTTCATTCCAGCAGTAGCAGCAACACAGTAGCAGTGCCAGCAGCTTGGAGATAACGCAGTCTTGAATTAGCAGCCATTCTGGGTCCCAATCTGAGAGTATTTCTACGCTTGCCTAGTGCAAGCCAAGGTGCCATCATTCTGATCACCTTTGTACTCATTTTATATCTTTCAGTATTAATAAAATGGCTAAGCATTCTCCATATTGGTTATTGTTCATGTGATATCTCTCTAGTTGCTGTTTCTCTTTGTTTATGTGCTTTATATTGTTGTTTATTTCTACTTGGAATATTACAGCGAAGGCCCAACCACTACACCAAAAGCCCGAACTGTTAGTGAGGGTGGCAACCCAGCGCATTAAGGGTGGGCTAAACAGCGCACTGGAGCATCTGAGGGCAGCAGCTAAACAACGCCTAATTACGCAGACCGCTGACACGTGGCAGGGCCCACCCTTAACAAGGATGCCCTAAACAGGGATATTACAGCCCACCACGCTCCGCAAGTCTCGACCTTGAGACCTCGGTTTTGATACCACGAAGGCCCAACCACTACACCAAAAGCCCGAATTGTTAGTGAGGGTGGCAACCCAACGCGTTAAGAGTGGGCTAAACAGCCCACTAGAGCATCTGAGGGCGGCAGCTAAACAACCCCTCATTACGCAGACCGCGGACACGTGGCAGGGCCCACCCTCAACAAGGAAGCCCTAAACAAGGATATTACAGAAAATCAAGATGTGCTTCAACCTCATGCACTGCGTGTCATGAGGATGAAGCCGAATATGGCAAATAAGCTAAACTGTAATATTTTGTAGTGATTTATTACTATTTTATTAGGCCTTGATGTAACGCCATTTCTCTATGAGAGAAATCTGGTAAGGAAGAGACAATAGGTTAGAAAGAAGACAAAGATACGGAGTTTCAGATGGTACTGTTATGCTGGAAATTCGATTGAATAATTAAGTTTTGTAAACCTTTCTTTTGAAATCAATGGTATGAGCAGCGGTTAATAAGTTCATTGTGTTAATAGCTTCTTTAGTTCTGTAAGTTTCCTCAGCTTTCCTTGGTAGCTCAGCAAGGGCCCACCGAAGCCATCAAGGTAAGTTTTTATTATAGTTATTGTGAATTTAGTTTAGTTTCATGGTTTAGCTTCAAAGCATTTGATATGATTCTAGTTCTGTTTTATGCAAGTAATTTGTTTGATTTCTCAGGATGTAGGTTTAAGTATTGATTTCTATTTTAGAGAACAGGAAGAACATAGATCTCACTATTCACCTACATGTGCTGTTAGTGAAGCCTCTTTTCATACATTTCCTGTACTAGAATGCAAAGTTTTTTTAAAACTAGTTAAATTAGGAATGATTACTTTGTTTAATATGTAAGTGCAGTAAGTAGATTTTAATCCATCTTTCTATTTCATGAGCCTGTAAATGGACAGCCTTATTACCTGAGCAAGAGCCTTTTAGATTACATGCTTATTAAGATTTTATTCCTGAGCTTTGCTTTCTGATCTTTAATTGTGAGGAAATTAGATTAATTATAAAATGGAAGCTTCTTATTTAGGCTATACTCAACAGACATAGGAACTTACCTGTTATCGGCACATATAGTGTATCAGCGCTACTGATTATGACTCCCTGATTGACAATTTAATTTGTGGCAATATATCATTCATATAATTGCCCCAACAGCTTCAAAGCTGGATGAGTCACTGGTCCATTCTTTCAATATTAATGAGAAGAGGATTCTGAAATTTGTTGGAACTTTAAGAGCATTCTTAAAATGTGGATGAACAGTATTGACTACATAACAAATAAATCAAAGATCAGTATCAAACAGCACAGAGACCTGCTTAAAATCTATGTAAATGCCATGTTAGTGCAGATAAAAGTATAAACTATAAAGTCTCAAGTACTTTTTAGAATTAATCTCAATTTTATATTTTCATATCTGCTTGTATGGATAATGGCAAAATATGTCATGTGTATGTTACTATTAGGGTTCAAGTGGTATTTAATTAACAGATCTGAATGTGGTACATGGAGTTTTTAATTTATGTTAGGCGCAAAACGCGTATTTTGAAAAAATTGTATTCAGTCTACTTAGTACTGTTCAGGATAATAATATAAACTCTGACTTAATTATAATGAATTCTATTTTAGCAATGTATATTGTTGTTTATCCAGTTGGTTATTGTAACAAAGGAAGGTTCCGACAATATGTTTTATTATTCCTAATATTTGCATCTGTTTTTCAAACTCTTATTTTACTTAAAATAAATTATCCGAGGAGAATTATTTGCAGAACCTTTCTGTATCGTCATGCATGCATTTCATGTATCTTCTGAAGACGTCTAACTTTTTGCATTTATTGGGCTTACAGAATTTTGCCTGGAGATTTCTTGCTTGTAAACCGATGTTTACTGCTTACTGTCAAGGTAATATGTTTAAAGGACATTTGGTTTCCCAAAATGCTTTTAGTTGTAGTTTCTATAAAGGAAACTTTTGTATGTTGAATCATATTGTGCTCCCATGGTTGCAGAATAATTTCCAGAGTTGGAGCTGTTCACAACTAGCCTATATCAGGCTCATTGTATAAAGAAATCTTAAAATTAATTTATTTTATGTATATTTCGCCTGAATGTAAAAGTTGCAGATGATAACCAGCTGTTAGGAGTTTTATTTGTTGTTTAAAATCCCTTAAATTATATTATCGACTGAGGATCGTAATCATTGAGTCACACTGCATGTCGATTCCGGTTTGCAATTAAGTACAGAATGTTCAGTTCTTTCTTTTATAATGCAATAATGCTGAAGTGAAAAAACCTATCAAATTTAATTAATTTAATTCAAGATCATACTTACAATTATAAACAAATAACGAATTGACAAAGAGATTGTTCTACTACTCGAGAGTCTATAATTCAACTCACACTTGTTTCTATGAAAAAACACACTGTTTACTTAGTGTAATAGAACCTTTTAATTACTGTTGATAAAGAAACACACCATTCATTTGCAATAGGAACACACCATTCAACTGCTATGTAATATTCCTAATTAGCACCGCTAATTGGAATATTTGATTTTTGTATAGTTTTGCCGACTATAGTTAATTAATAAATAAAAGTGAGAAAAGGGGTCTAACTCACTTAAATAAAATAAAGTGTTTCCCTAGTAGAGGCAACGTTGTAACTTAAAGGGGAAAGCCTTGGGGGTCCACACACACAAGAGAGAGGCCTCACATAGACTCCTAAGGTAACTGCGCAGGTCAAGGAGGAACTCAAGGACGCAGTTAGGGTTTTGAGGGAGCTAGCACTATAAAAGGTGGGGGTTTCACTCCATTTGGAGGATTGATATGTTATTGATATTGAGAGCTAGACTTCTGTCTACTTCAGCACGCCGGTTGTTTAGTCGGTCTGTAGCACTGTTTAGTGCGAACTGAGTGTCTCCGGCCGGAGATCTCACCCTTGGCTCCTGGGGACTTCGAGTGCCTGCTCAAGCAAGGTCTTTCCTTCAGTTTCTATAGGTAGTTTGCAGTGGATTTTCGGGTGGACGTTTTGCGCAGGAGTTGCCCTCTTTGTGACCTGCCAGCCTAGGAGAGGACGCAGTCCTGGGGCCCAGGAGGACGCAGTTATTGTGAGCTGTGGTTGTTGTGTGTGGTAGTGTGGATTTGGATGCCGCAAATTTCGTTGTCACTCTCGAGGAGTTTTGCTATTTCATCCGGAGGGTTTGCAGGTGGATTCAACCCTTTTTGCCAGCGTTTTCTTGGGCTTCTGCGCTGTCACTGGGAGAGAGCGTTTTCTCTGGAGAGGGTTTATTTGGTGCATTTTCGGAGGTGGAGCATTTGCTTCACGATTTCTGGGTTTTGTCCGGAGGGTTGAGATCAGCTAGCCTTCCCGTTTTCAGCTCATTCCAGTGAGGGGATCAGCCCCTAGTTCCAGTGCATTGCAGCAGCAGCTTTCTACGGCAGTTTCTCCAGCCAGCTAGGACGCAGTCTCTATTGCAGCCATTTCTTATCCTGAGAGGGTCTCCACTTGCCTAGGGCAAGGATAGGTGCACTCATTCTGATTATCTTTGTACCCATATGCATGTATTCTCAGATTAATAAAATGGCTTAGTGTTCTGGCATTTTATGTGTATTTGTTCCATATTCTGGTTCCGGCATTTTGTTCTATATATCTGTTTGTTGTATTTCTGTGTATTACTGGTTATTCCCATTGGGGATATTACAGTGGTATCAAAGCATAATTCTGGCTCAGCCTGTGGTCTACGACATCGGGAAAGAGATCATACAGAGCAATAGCAGTTGCAGTACCAAAAACGCAATTGGAAAAAGGGCCAAAATATAAAAGGTCAAATTTTGAAGTTTGGAATTAGAAGAAACGTTTTCTGGGTTTTTCTGGGTTTTGGGCAAGGATCACCTTCCCAAATTCCTGGAATTTTCTGAGTAGTTTTCAGTGGGTAAATCGGAAGTCAAAGTTAAACAGCAGTATGGTTTTGCAGCAACCGTGCAGTTTCTGAGGAGCCTGTAGGCACCTAGCAGAAAATGCCAATGGCAGACAGAGAGAGGAAATTGGATGCACTCCTCCGTCACGTGCAGGAGATATCACAGAGGCTCACGGCCGTAGAGATCAGACAGAGGAAACCTCCCAGGGTTTTCCAGGTCAGTGAGGGATCAGGCACATCCCACCATTTGCGGGAGCATGATGCCACTCAGCATATGGCATCACATACACCCACACGCCTTACCATGCCTACCTTCTTGCCAGAGGACGCAGGGACAGCAGCACAGCGAGAGATGGATCCGGCTTGGATGGCTGACATTTTTGCAGAGTATCAGGCTTTCGGACCGGCATTCATGGATGCTATCACCTTCAGAGTCTATATCCAGTTCCAGTATGGCATTAGATCCCGTGATCATCATCATCGAGGGCACCGGCATCATCATGGCGGAGAGTACCACCGCACCGCTAGCAGAGATTATGTTCAGCTCCAGCGTGATAGTAGACCTCACAACTTTCACAGAGGGAACAAGCACTCACATGATAGGGGCTTACAGCGCACAGTGGACAGATTCCATCTACCGACATTTGACGGGTCATCCAGGCGCTCAGAAAAAAGCTTGGGTGGACAAGTTGGATACCTCTTTCCAGCTTGACCGAGTATCGGAGAGGGAAACCATTAAAATGGTTACCTCGCACTTGGAGGATGAGGGCACACAGGATTGCAGGGAGTCTGAGGTTACACATAGTGTGACATAGGAATCACCCTCATTGGAGACCTCCTTGGCCATGTCGATTGATGTGGTAGTGGAGAAGGTAGAGCCTACCTCAGTAGAGCCATCCATTGAGGTGATGACCGGAGTCGCGTCCGAGTCTTCGGGTGGTAGCAGCACACAGGTGGGTGCAGTGTCAGGAGATGTATCCACCTTTGATGAGGCACTAGCAGGTACAGAGGTATTGGATGATGGTCGCAGACAGCGGTATCATCGGTTTCGGACGGACCTTCGAGCTTTGAGAGAGAAGGCCACTTCAGTCGGGAGGCCATTTTGTTGCAGGACCAGGAGCTGGAGGGTATGAGAGTGACTTGTGCCAAGTCGGCGGCCAAGTTGGTCCGCATTGGGGAACAACTGGATTCCCTGATGGTACAACCAGAGGGCACGTTGGAGCGTCAGATCATTCCCCTTCAGGCATGCATGGATGGGACTAGCAGTGTTGTTGGGTCATCTCTTTCCATTGGAGAGAGAGAGGCAGAGCCACCTAGTCAGATCTCATATGTTGACTTGGATAGCGGTATGAGACGATCAGAGTTGCACAGGGTACAACATCCACATGTTGAGGTTGGATGGAGAGAGATTTTGAGTTGGTACTCGGTGGAGCGGGCTATGGAGATAGTGATGGATCCGAGTGTAGCTCAGCAGGATTTTCTATGCATGGGGAGTACAGGAACCCCAGATTGGCATTGGGATCCAGGTGGGATCACCTACCGTTTCCCAGGCAGGTCGGCTAACTATGTCTTGGAGAGTACAGTTGGCCTAGTAGTAGAGCATGTGCAGTTTTGGTCAGCTCCAGTGGCCAACCAGTTTATGGGTAGACTCCCTAGGTTGTCTTGGCATGACATTCATACACGGGATCACGGGGTGGTCAGCACACCTTGGCAGGAGCTTGTCGGAGGAGGTGGCATTGGCAGGCCACCAGATGGCACCTGGTATGGGGCCAAGGATTCTTCACCTTTGTGTGGGGCACAGAGGACGCAGCAGAGCCGAGCAGTGGTGGTAACACTACTGACACACAGGGAGATTCACTTCTCGGACCCCTTGAGGAGTATTTGGAGTGATGATCCATTTGTCGGCGAGTATAGTGATGCGACGGTGGGCATGACGATACCGATTGGTGGTAGTCCGATATGTAGAGGCACAGCTCTAGGACATCACATCCATGGATGTGTGGGAGCCTCTAGCAGTGATCAGTCGACTACTGGTAGACATGGAGCTACATGGTGGTGTACCGTAGTGTGTGGGACTGCATTGTGGAGTAGGAGTGCCCTACATCACATTGAGAGCACGCGGGGAGTGACAGATTCCTGGACACAGTCAGGGCACGAGACGGTACAGGGTGGTACAGCAGTAGCATGGGGTATCCAGCAGTATTCAGGGGTATGCCTCAGTGTGCAGTGGCATGTTGAGGAGTATATGGATGATCAGTGGTATGCGAGGGCATACGGTGCTGCACAGCAGGGTCTTAGAGCATTGCTTCCAGAGAGACTCATGGACAGGGACATCGGGCTTACCTTTGGGAGTAGTTCACCCAGGATCGATGGAGAGACAGAGGAGCGATACTTGGCAGTATCTGTGGGGACTCACACACCTGACTCGCTTCGACATCACTCACAGGTACAGTTGATTATGTTCTTGACCTTTGGCACTTGGGGCGTGAGCAACAAGGTACGCGAGGTTCACCCAAGATATTTGGATGACACTCAGTACACTAGGCGAGAGACTTCTCAGCAGTGGCACTGGGTTGGTGTGCTAGTTGACAGCCACAGGTTGGGGGATGAGATGATCCTTTGCAGAGGTGGAGCATCAGTCATCACGGAGCCTACGCTTGGGGAGCAGGTCATGAGGGAGACATGCATCATTTTCCCCTCAGGGCATGTCGAGATCATGCATGAGCAGAGAATACGGGGTACAACAGAGGTAGTATCCCAGTATGTGTCTGGGCTCCAGACACTGTATCGACACTTTGTCGAGAGGGTGGATGGCATGTTCGATGCAGATGAGATGGCGGAGGTAGAACAGGAGAGCATTCCTTCTGTATGCCAGGGTGAGGACTCCTTTTCACATGAGTCCATAGGATCAGTTGAGGTCGCTTCTGGGGAGCGAGGGCAGTCATGCATGGATGGTGACAGTAGACTGGAGCTATATTCTAGTGTCCAGGGTGAGCAGTCATGGGACTCTGCGAGAGATACTCCGGGTGAAGAGTCACTTGTGACAATTCAGCTAGAGCAGCAGGTGATGGAGCCTGAGTCGACAGAGGAGGGCACTACTCACATCAGGCATGATATTCCTTTGAGAGAGAGCCAGATGGGCACTCGCATCGAGTCTGTGGTGGATATGCAGCTAACCGCGGGGTCGGCCATTGAGGAGGAGCAGTCGGCTGCATTGACATCGAGTACGGTGACAGCTGTTGCAGATCCATATCCTCTGGAGGTGTTGGAGGTTGATGGGATTGTTTTGCAAGGGACTAGTAGACAGCAGGAGCTGTTGGATATGTTGGAGCATCCATCTTTGGGTCGACGCTGGGATGAGGCGCAGATAGATGTACTTGTAGCCAGCAGAGCTGCAACGTTTTTAGTGGGTAGCTCTCTCCAGGAGTGCATCGATGGAGCTTGCAGCATACCTTGCCCACTTTTGCCCATTATAGAGAGAGGGGCTTCCTTCTACAGGCAGCTTCCATTGACAGACAGGGTAGAGCAGTGGGAGTTGATTACAGGCTGGCGGCAACATCCCAAGCATGTTCCATATACCGTTGTTGTTGCCACATCAGATTCTTCTTCTAGGATGGACTGGCGGGAGATCATGAGTTGGTACCCTCTAGATGGTACGGTAGTCTTCGTAGGGAGAACAGCCGAGTAGGAGCCCGAGAGCATTGATGCTTGTTGGTGGTCTTCACCTCTTAGAGCATTGGTCATAGCCAGAGGCAGTGCACAGTCCGAGCCGTGGGACTTGTGCGATTATTGGCCACAGTGGCGATGGGATCTGGGAGGACTATTGGTTGGCTAGTACCGTGAGAGGCCAGTTTGGGATCCTGGCATTGAGGTATCCCTTCGTATCAGGGTGATGCAGGAGACAGAGAGGTTTCAGTGGGACCCAGGCACATTTTGCAGTATCGGTGGGGAGCATCAGCTAGAGAGTAGGCTTGTTCAAGCATTGCTTGAGAACAAGCAATTTTTGCCAGATGAGGATGCCACTTGGGAGAGCGAGCAGACTTTACAGCATCCATCACTTCAGTTGCTTGAGGACAAGCAACGTTTTGTCGGGGGAGACTGTAATATTCCTAATTAGCACCGCTAATTGGAATATTTGATTTTTGTATAGTTTTGCCGACTATAGTTAATTAATAAATAAAAGTGAGAAAAGGGGTCTAACTCACTTAAATAAAATAAAGTGTTTCCCTAGTAGAAGCAACGTTGTAA